>VYXH01008112.1:174550-214067 GCA_013397275.1 Burhinus bistriatus
TTACCCAGCGAAGAGTACACCTGTCCAGGCCATGAGCAGCCAGTTTCTCCAGGAGAATGCTGTGGGAAACTGTCAAAAGCTTTACTAAAATCCAGGTAGACGACATCCACAGCTTTTCCCTCATCCACTAAGCGGGTCACTTTATCGTAGAAGGAGATCAGGTTTGTCAGGCATGACCTGCCTTTCACAAACCCATGCTGACTGGGCCTGATCACCCTGTTCTCCTGCATGTGCCGTGTAATGGCACTGAGGATGATCTGTTCCATGACCTTCCCAGGCACTGAGGTCAGACTGACCGGCCTGTAGTTCCCCGGGTCCTCCTTCCGGCCCTTCTTGTGGATGGGTGTCACATTTGCCAACCTCCAGTCAGTTGGGACCTCCCCGGTCAGCCAGGACTGCTCCTAAATGATGCAGAGTGGCCTGGTGAGCATTTCCACCAGCTCCCTCAGTACCCTCAGGGGGATAAAATGAAAAAATTGTGTCAATAAAGTCAGTGGTCAGTGATTTTCATAGGCTCTGTCCCAGAAGTTGTCTTCCTTTCAGTCCATTTATAAAACAAGCTGAGGTTTAAGCTGCTGCTTGACTTCTCAACCTGCCATGTCTGTCTAGCTGTTGGTGAGCAGCAGGAAGCCCCATCTGATCCCCAAGCACCAGCTGGATGTGGCATACTGTTATCTGGGCCTCCCTCATCGTGCTGCTGATGCTATAAGAGCAGAGTCTCCAGGGCAGCCTTGGTGATGACCACAGTATTTGTGATAGACTGTCGTCCTTGCCCTGACAATAGTACTTCAGCCTCATCATGAGGTGAGGTTGGGAAGGAGGACCACCATGGAATGTAAATCTTAGCTGTACAATCTGTACTGCTGTCACTGTGTTAACATATCTGATGGACCCGGAGAGCTTAGATACTGAGTTGTGCTTTGACGTGACTCTGTCTGTGTAAGTCTGCCGCTCTTTGCTTGGGTGGAATATAACCCTTGGTAGTAGAAAGTCAAATGATTTGTAACATCTCAGAGCCAGCGAGGTAGCAGTGACAAGGCTGACAGGAGTCCTGTCCCCTTCCCTGCAAGAGGAGGTAGTGGGAAGAGCGTCTGCAGCTTTGTGAGGATCAGGCCGCAGGAAGGAAATTGGAGTGAAAGTCGTGCAAATGTTTTCAGGCTTGGAAGCACTGGGCACGGAAGGGCTGAGCTGGATATCGGAGGTATCAGCTCCATGAGGGTTTTAACAAATTTTGGAAGCACACAGAACTGTGGCAGTGATAAGACATCAAAGAAAAACTGGCAGGCTGTGTGTTTTAGGGCTGCCAGATTAAAGCCTCTGAGTATCGCACAAAGTAGCCATAGCTCCTTCTTGAGAGCTAGCAAGTGACGTTATCAAGGAATGAAGCAAACAGCCTTTCAGCAGGGGATAATTTGCCCTCAAAACTTTATGCATGAATTAGAAACGCAAGCTACACTATGTCAATGCCAGACCATTTGAGGAGAATTTCATAAATGCAGAACTGATGTTTTGCTGCAAGGAAAACACATTTTTAAGTTGTGTCAGAACTGAAATAAGAAAAGTCTCCCAAAAGTCTCCACTTGAGAGGGCATCTTAACTACTTGGGTTAAAAATTAATAACCAGGGTAGTGTAGCGGTGGCCAAGTCTGCCATTCTGGGTTATAGCTGGGGAGCAGACAGAGAGGTGCAGGAGCTCCTGGGGGGTGGAGCTCATGGAGTGAAGAAAAATTGCAAGGCTTTTGTATGTTTTTAGGATTGCCAGCGACTGTCAGAAACGTAGGGAAATTTCTTCTCTCCCACATCTCTTCCAACTCTAATCACTGAGGAGAGAGAGTACACGTGGTTAAATGCACCATAATTATCTGTGGGAAATGGGAAGGAGAAGACTCGGGGAGTAGTTATTTTTCTTCCTCCTTCTGCAGGATTTGATTCCAAAGTGGTTGGTATAGTCACCTGGAGAAGGGGCTGTGGGTTTCCTTTGGAGGCTGTTGAGGGGAAGCAGTGGTTTCATTCTGTGTCTGTCTGATATCTGGTAGGTGAAATGGAAGCTGAAAAGTGCTCAGTAAATCTTGTACAGATTTTGCATCTTGTGTGAATGCTGTTTGTTTCGACTAGTTGTTTCTTACCTTCAGGTTTTTCTCCCTAACTTCACAAACTCCTTGACATGAGCCTAATAAAAAGACAAATGAACTGAACAGAGTCCCAGACTTGATTTCAGCTATAAATCATTTCCCTTCCTCCTATGTAAAAAAGCAGTCTCAGTAAAGGATTTAAAGGGTTAATCCAGAAGATCTGTAATTTCTGTCATACATATTACTGCAGGGTTTCTTGCACCTCATCTTCTCTTGCCATTTGTGATACTAGAATATTTGCATGTCATGGAAAAACCCCATCAGAGCACGGTCTTGGTATTAGATTTATCCGCTTTTCTTCTCATGTGTCTTCTCTCAGTTTCCTTGCTTTTCTCCTTCTCCGCTCATTTACTCTGCTCCCATGGACGTTCATGTCTTGCCAGTGAATGGCAGCCTCCTACCAGGTGCCTTCTGACCCCACTCTGCCATAGTGGTGGCTGCTCTCCCTTTTTTTCTTCCTGCTGTCACAAGTCACTGGTCCGCTGTTTGCAGGAGAGCAAAGCGAAGCCTGAAGTTTATAGACTCAGGAGATGGTTTCCCTGCAGCCCAGCCGTGTGTGCTCTGTGACCCTGCATTCACAGGAAGCTGTACAGTCACACCAGTATGTAGAAATCAACAGTCATCTTCTGTAGGCTATTCTGGATGAATTTCAATCAATTTTAAGCCAAGCCCGGAGGATATCATTTTCTGGTTCAAGGGTTCTTGTTACAATTTGTAGTACATAGATCTGTAAAGCAATTTACATTTCCCTGCATGTGTATCATTTTAATATAGTTGTTTTAAATACTGGCAATTTAATTTTGATTGATAAGAGTAAAAATTTTTATTTCAGACTTCAAGGCTAGGTTGTTGGGGTTTTTTAACAAAAAAAAAAAAAAAGGAGGGGGTTAATGCAGCTCTACGCTCCTTTGAAAAAATAAGTTTATACTGAGAAGGTAATGGAGGATGTGCTGCTCTTTCAGGCTATGCTTAATTGGGGTGTCTCCTAGGACTTTAGCCTAATAGTGGCAAATGGCTATGACTGCTACTCAAACAGGACAGCAATAGCATAAATTGCTTTTAATGTGATTATATTCATCCAAGATTGAGCAGCTAAGTGATGCTTAGCCAGGTGTTAAATAGGTATGGCTATCTAAGGTTTAGTCAATTACTGTAGACATTTGCCAATTAAAGAGCATAAAAGAGCAAATAAAAATGAAATTCCTTTCTACTTAGCACCTTACATTGTCTCTTGCAATTCTCTAAATTGCTTTTTAAAATGTCTCTCTCTAGCCTTGTACTCTTCTAAAATAAA
Organism: Burhinus bistriatus; assembly: GCA_013397275.1. Classification (NCBI taxonomy): domain Eukaryota; kingdom Metazoa; phylum Chordata; class Aves; order Charadriiformes; family Burhinidae; genus Burhinus; species Burhinus bistriatus. The sequence continues at coordinate 177,977 of VYXH01008112.1, forward strand.
GAAATTTCTACTGAATTTGTAACGGTTCAGCAGAACCAGTTTTACCCACTCGTACAGCAAAATAGTTTTCTTACCTGTTTTTCTGCTTTTCTAGCTTTTTTCCAGACTACTGATTTATATCCAGTTCCTCTAACTGGAAAGATACTAGTGGATCATGTAGTACCTGTGCGAATGATTTAAAAAAAAAAAAATAAATTACCTGCTGTGCAGTACTCCTCTATAATCCTGTATGAACAGAAGTAGTACGCTTGTGTTACAAAGTTTTAAGAATATACAGCTTTTTTTCTGCAATGAAATACATTATTCTCACACTAAACACCTTGCTGCTCTGCCTACTGACATGGAAGGGAATTTTACCAGGAGCTGTGATTCAAATCCCACAGATTCCATGTGCACGCACACCCTGTTGAGACAGAGAAGACTCCAGCTGAATGGGATGTGATCTGTTATCCCTATGCTAGCTCTGTATCCAGCCATGGGCTTTGTACAGGCTTTTGACTTTATTTTTCCCCTTGTTTTCCCAGCAAGGTGTAAAGACGGGAATGATAAGAGGAGGCATTTGCCCTTTTCCATAAATTTCTATTGCAAACACGTTACTCGGCACTTCATTATCAAAGGGGCCTGTTGCACATAAATCTCACTTAAATGTTAATCAGCTTCAAGTGAACTGCAGTCAAATGAACGTTTACAGATGAAGTGACCCAGAAGGGATCCGAAGTGAAGAAGAATCAGAGAGCAGTCTTCTGGCTTATTTAGTATTCAAGGCTTTGGTCAAACAAGAATAGGGTAACACAAAACTTTTCCCAAGTTTTACTTTGTTGTTGATGCTGCAGGAAGCAGATGCTCAGGAATCCCCAAAGCCATACCTTTTTCTCCAAGAGGGAGCACGGAGGCTGGTTTTGTTTTCCCAACAAATGCCTGAAGCGAGGCTGCAAGGCTCCCGCTGGCCTTGGAGAGGCTGACTGCCACCAGCCTGTACTGCCATCTCCAGGTCCTGGCTACTGAGCTGCTGTGTAGGACCGTTCATGCAAGTGCATGGGTATCTAGGTGACTTCATGAATTAATGAAATCAGTAGTATTGTTTGTGCACTGCCAGAAAGGAGAAGGAAGGTTCATGTGCTAATTTTGATTGATGATTTGAAAACAGATGGTGCTGGCAGGGTTATGTGTGATGCAGTACCACAGGTTTTGAAGAACTCAGATTTCCTCCTCTGTCTCAGCGGATTTATAGATGCAGGCACCGATCATCTAAAGGTTTATGCATATTCACAACCCATGCATGTAATTAGCCGATTTACTTTGTTCAAGCTGTTCAGGTACTTAAAGGGAAACACTGGTGTGTGAGTTTGAAACACTACTGCGAGGATTTCATTAGCTCTCAGTACTTGAAACTGATGTATTAGCTGGTGATTCATTTTCTCCTGTAATTGTGCTACGCCACCTTGTTTATGAACGTGTACCTTACAAGCAGTAATATTTACAGAAGCTGCAGGACCAAGCACCACAGAGGCTGGATGGGAGCGTTATGGGCACTGCTGCAGTACTTGAGTCAGGGCTTGCTGAGGCGAGGCATGGACCAGGTGCCGCCAGCAGCACCTTCCCGACACCCACCAGCACCCCTGCAGGCGGGAAGTGGCTTTGTGACACTTCTTCAGAGTGACTCAATTTATGTGGAATTTCACAGGACAAAGACATTTCTCACAGCCTCGGGGGCTTTCCAGGCCACAGACTGGAGACTTGCCGCTAACAGTAGAGGTGTCAACATTTCCTCAAGAAGAACCCGCAGTATCAATACAGGCTGAGGGATGAAGGGATTGAGAGCAGCCCTACCGAAAAGGACTTGGGGGTACTGGTGGATGAAAAGCTGGACGTGAGCCAATGATGTGTGCTCACAGCCCAGAAAGCCAACCATATCCTGGGCTGCATCAAAAGAAGCATGTCCAGCAGGTCGAGGGAGGTGATTCTGCCCCTCTGCTCTGCTCTCGTGAGACCCCACCTGGAGCACTGTGTCCAGCTCTGAAGCCCTCAACACAGGAAAGACATGGACCGGTTGGAGCAGGCCACAAAAATCGTCAGAGGGATGGAGCACCTCTGCNGGTGATCTTTAAAGATCCCTTCCAACACAAACCATTTTAAAAAAAAAAGTCCTGCAGCAGTCCGTGAAGGAGAATGTTAGGTGACCTTTATGTAGGCTCAGTACCAGCTCCGTCAGAAAATCAACACATTGCGTTTTGGCTAAAAATAACATCTTTGTGGGTAGTATCTGCCCTTTGGCAAGTGCAGAGCAGGTCTGTCTCAACAGGACAGTTGTCATCCTCCTCTTGCAGGGACAACAGCATTGCAGGCACTTCTGTGGCAGGACTAAAGTGGCATGTGAACCCCTTGTCACCTGGAGCGTCCCACTACAGATACCACATCCATAACACTCATCAGACTCCTTCTCCCTGCCCTTACCATAGGTCTTAGCATTCAGGGAGCTTACTGAGCCAGGCTCTGTGTGGTGGCTCGTTCACTTGGCTGTCATTAGCCCTACAGGAACAGAGAAATGTTCTTATATAAAAGCACGGGAGCTTGTTAAATGTCAGTGCTGCCCTCTGCATTGGTCTACTTTGATCAGACAAGTAAATTTATGCTTGTGAGATAAATGAGACTCAGCAGGCTGCACCCAGTCCACCTCTCTGCCTTTAAAATGCTGTTGAAAATACTGTCATCTAAGCTGTTTCCCACTTATGGGGCATAATTATGAGTTGTGTTCCTTTATGACCAAAATCTTTGATCCTGACAGAATTCAGTCTTTAGTTTAACAGTTTTAATTGTTTGGCTCATTTTTACCTCTGCAGTTCTTTGAGTCATACCTCCACTGGGAGATAGCGTGCTGAATAAACACATTTGGTATTATCTTACAGGTTCCCATAAGGCTGGAAATCCTCGCAGTTGAGCTTGGGTCTCAGATGAACTCTGTGCAGGGTGAGATTTACTGTGACCTCAGGGGTTGTCCATGCATCAGGGACTTGGCAGCGCAGTGGAGGTGCCCTCCCTGATGTGGTATACAGCAAACCATGGTAGTTTATCGGGGTAGTTGTAGTGTGCCAGGGCATTGCCAGAGCTACTGATCAAAGGTTGAACCATAATTTCTTGGGCTGTTACAAATAGGTTTTGCTGGCAATGTGTTACGTCCTCCAGGCCCTGATGACTTGCTTTGGTGGCTTTGTCCCATCTTAGTTTTTATTAATAATAAAAGAAGGTTCTTACAGATAGCTGTATGGCTAACAGACAGGGAAAGTTATCTTCTGTGTTTGTGCAACTCCATGAAGGTGGTGGTCTTATAATTAGAAATCCTGGTATTGTACAGTGCTCCTGGGGCTGTGCAGATTTCTGTTCATTCATACAGGCTTCTGCGCAGTGCAAGCAATTTGGCAAAACAACACACAATGCTTCTCCTAGGATCATCTTGTAAAGGAATGTTTACAAGTCCTCAAAGGAATAATATTGATTTGCGGTAAATGCTCGTTAATGGTAATAAATAGCCACGTAATGGTCACATAGATGGCTTTTAATGTTATTTTAAGTTAATGCGAACACAGGTTTCAGCTGTTACATCTGCACTCCAAAAGAGTAGACCTTGATCCAATAGTGAGGTGTGTGCAGCAGTCTGCTTGTTTGTGTGTCTTTGCTACCTTGCAGTGATGGTCACTGCCAGCAAGTTTTTCTTGAATGTAAAGAGGCGGTAATGGTAGCAAATCCGTGCCTGTTAAGTGAACAATGTTTTCATATTGCAGTTAAAATATTTGTAAGGGAAGGTGTTTGGACTCTAAAACGTGAAGTCTGAAACTTAGGGCATTTAAAAGATGGCAGCTAAAGCCGAAGATGTAGAAAACAAAAATCCCAAATGGTTAGGATGTCTGGAAATTCCTCTTATAGCTCTTGAACCAGGCAAGGTCTCTTCAGAGCTTCACGATAGTGTATTCGGGAGTTTTGTGAGCCTGAGCATTTCCAACAACCTGCTCTGCAGATCTTTCAGGAGCATCACTAATGTTGAAAGCTTACTTCAAAAGGCAAAAATCTAGAAGGTTTTTTATGAGGCGCTTTTTCCCATAACTGCTAATTTTTCATAGGCCATAGCTGAGCCATACCCCCTTCTTACTGTATTATTACTACAGTCTAGCTTGGAGTCTTCAATTTGCTTTTGAAACATTAAGCTAGGAGGAAACCCTTCTAAGGCAAGGCTTGGCGTGTGTACAGGTGAGCCAAAAAGCATAATCTTTTTTCCAGCAGCAAGATTGCAGCTGGAACTCAGCATCTCTTGTGAACTTGCAGTGCAGCAAAAGGGAACAATGTGCCAGAAGGCTCTTGCAGATTGTGGCCAAGGGGCTTGGGCATCAGGCTGGAGCGAGGAAACCTCAGGGCACCTTCTGTAATAGCCAGCAGCTTCCTGGATTATTGCCTTGTGATTTTTCCTGCAAGTCACGAGCAATTGGGTGAAACACTGTCCCTCCCCAGGGTGCCTGTGTCGCACGTGGTGGCAGCATGGCAGCTGATGCAGCCCATGGGCTGGATTCTCCATGCAGGAAGGGTTCAGGTGGCAACAGTCTCCACGTGCTGCCCTTCTGCGTCCTGTCTCTGCTGTGCCCTAATGCATGCCATCACATGTTGGGTTGCAGTGAGATGGAGAGGTCCCTCCAGCTTCACTGTGTTTCTACATGATTCTGTCATGCAGAATTGTTTCTAAATCTCAGCTCTCAACGGTTTGGGTTTGGTTTTTTTGAAGTATAATTCCTCAGGCTTCAGGTTGCAAAGCAGTTAAACAGAGGAACAACCTATGCCTGTCACTGAGCATCCCAGACTGTGGGCAGCTGCCCCTTTCATTACAAGGGCTCATTAATGACAAAATCTAGTGCTGCCAAATTAAATACAGATAAGGTACTTAACTGCAGGACAATATTCGTATCTCGTACAGGGCTGGAAGTGCACCTATCCATCTGCCACAGTCTCTGGTTCTCCCTGGATAACTTCAGTACAAAATTCTTCAATTCACTGGGCATCTACAATGAACGAAGAAATTGGCAATCCATGCTACATTAAACCCTGCTCAGGATCTTTACAGACTTCAGTATAAACTGAAGTATTCATGTGTATAAAACCTGTGGTTTAGAAGGGGAGGGACAATACGGGGTTTTGTCCACCTGGAATATCCCTCCTATCTCTTCATCAGTTGGGATCTTGCTGGTAATTAGTTACACGTAAAGAGGAAAGGCACTGAAAAGGGACTTCAGGCATAAGAGGCTGTCGGGAGCTCCAGCTTCCCTCGTCTGATCTAATTCTAGTTAGCTACTCAGCATAGCTCTGCTAGGGGCGCAAAGTCCCAAAGAAATCGGGAGATGGCAGGAGGGTTGCAAAGTAGGACTGGGCTGTGGTTGCTCGGAGGACATGAAAAGGCAGAGGTGCAGGACCAAGGAGTGCAGAGTCTGGTACAGCAAGAAGATAACTGAGCTGGGAAGAAGCCTGGCTTTGCCTGACTGCCATGCTTGAACGCCTTCCCTGCTGCAGAACCAGCTTCAGGTTCCTACCCATGAACAGGTTAATGGATGTCTTTGTCCCAAGAGGGTCATGAAGGCAAATTAGGTCTACGGGACCACGATGATGGGCTCTTGGAGCAGGGGCAGTCCTTAACTTGGTATCAAAAACACTGGGATTTATCCAAACTCTGATATTTTCTTTACACCATGTGCCCACTGTGGCTTTTTCAGAAGAGCTCCAAATCTTAAACAGCCTGGGAACAAATAGACGTAATCCTGGCATTTCCATCACCCGTGCTAAAAAGCTATACTGTGTTGTGGTGACTTGCCAGCATGGTGCAAAAATCTCTTTTATAGGGCAGCTTTATTTAACTTTGGAAAAAATAAGGTCAGAAATTTAGGCCAATTAGTGTGAGCAAAGCTCAGCAGGTTCACATCTCCCTTATGCAACCAGATCTCTAATTACTATCTGCATATTTTAAACAGTTTACACAGTCCTTTGAAATATGATTTTTCTCTAACTAGAATCTTGAATGCTGTTTCTCAGATTTCGGGTTTTTTTAGCGTTTAAGAGCTGCATGTGTTTTCTGTCTTAATCTGTAATTCTCTCCCCACTTCATCGTCAATAAAATATTTGAGTAAATTTTCCTATGTATTTACAATTGCAGTTGAAATTATGGGTTGTAAGCTCAGTAAGTTGCCAGGGTTAGAAAACTGGTGAGCTCTTTAATTCTATAGATTAAGCACCAAACTTTCCATTTCAGTTCAATGGGTATGCCGTTTATTACATTTGTAGATCTGCTTCTTTTAAGGCATGTGTTTCATTCTTTGACAGCTGAGAATTAACAACCTGTTAAATTGAAGTAGGACATGCTGTTTTGGAGCTACTACAGATTGTAATGCCTTAATCTGTTTTGCTTGTTTCTAATGTGTCAATTCGCTTTGTTTACACAGAGACTTTGCTTATGTGGCAAGAGACAAAGACACAAGAATTCTGAAATGTCATGTGTTTCGATGTGACACACCCGCAAAAGCCATCGCCACAAGTTTACATGAAATCTGCTCAAAGGTAAATGGATTTAAAGTCAGCTGCGTTCGTCAGCTGCATTTAGAGGTCCCTGAGCCTAATACATATAATCAGCGATCATATGCAATGTTAGTTTAGTTTATTTCGCTGGCAACGAGAAACAGTGAGAGGATTGGTAAAGGAAAGGATGCGAATGGATGGGAGTCATGGGAGGGTGAGCATTTGGGTTTGAGGAGGGGGATAAGTGCTTTTAATTTGACAAGTGTGTATAGAGACTGAAGGTTTTCTTGAATAATAAAGAAGCTGCGGGTTCAAAATGGAAAAAGAACACACAGCTTCAATTAATAATAAATGGCGATGTTAAACTCCGTAAATAAATCAGACCTTGTTTGAATGGTATTATTCAGTGGTATTACCCTGCAGGAAAATAGTTGCTAATGTTATTGCCCACTTTAAAAAAAATCAGGGAGAAGATGGAATTTAAGCTACTCTAGTTAGAAATACTAAAGGATGTTAGTTCCTGCTTGTGGTAGTGTTGTCTCTAATACTGGAGAGAACTGTTCTTTTCAGTCGTTTTACCTTACAGATTTGCCACCATTCCCTGGTTATTAATTTCAGTTTTCTTGCATGATCAGTTCATGAGTGTCCTCTGTACGGTCATTTCATGCAGCAGTAGCAAGACAGCACATCCTTTACAGCAGGCAAATCAGATTGAAAGGCTTTATAGAGAGGTAGTTAAACCAATCTACTTGAAACTCTTTTTTATTCTTTTATTGAGCTATGGTGGATTTGAGGCTGCATCCCCCTTTTTAAAAATACTATGCTGCTGATTTTGGTTTTCCTTAAAACATGTCTCTTTGCACCACAGGAAAAGTGGGTCGTGGGGATGAATAACCTTATCAGTTATCCCTGCGTAACTTGTCCCTCCTCATGAGTCACAGCTTTTCCAGAAAAGCTAGTTAGGAAACCTTCAGGTTTTAAAATTCTGCTGATTTACTGTATGCCTGTCATTTGCTTTTTACATTTTGTCTTCATGTTAGTGAATGGAATCAGTGGTGTCAAATTCGCCTCTGTAGCCAGTTGCATAGTCTAAAAATGTTTCATTTTTGCAACACTGCACATGTGGCTACCAAACTCATGATGTTTCATGCAAACGTGAGCATTTACACAGTGTGCATTACTCTGACCTTCTGGGCAGCAGAGTTTTGCCGGAGGCAGAGGCAGAAGGTAGCCCAGCAACTGTGCAAAGCCTGGCAGGTCTGTCCGGGCTTGGGCGCCTGAGGAGATGCAGGTGGCAGGGCTCAGGGAGCTGCGGGCTGTGCTTGGTGAAGTTTGACACCGGGGACTGCAGCAGTGGCTGCCTGGAGAAGCCTAGACCCGGTATGTAGCGTGGCTTTCTCCTCCAACTCTCAATTCTCACAGATGTTTCCAGCAAGTCTAGCAGGGAAAAGTATGCTACTACAGCTGCTTTTATCCAGTAAGGTCACCATCAGGTAAATGCCACCGTAGCTGTACACAGGGGTATGAGGAAGGCAGTAGACCTGTCACACATGCAACTATGACATGAAACTCCTGGCATTAATTTTGGATAAGAGAGCAACTAAGCATTTAAAACCAGAGCTAATAGTAACACAATAAAACAGGATAATCTTGTTAAATAGAGCATGTTTGTTCATAATTCAACAATAGATGTAATCCTGATTCAGGAAAGCACTTGCCATGTGCTAACTGACACACTGGACCTCTTTGCTGAGTCAGGGCTTCTCCCTAAGCTACTGTGTATCATTTTTCATCTGCAGGGGGGAATATCACCATGTGTCCCTGTAACAGAAAATACTTTAAAAATATAAAACCCCCCAAAAAAAAGGGGGAAGGGAGAGAAATTTGCTAATTTGCTAGAAGCATCTTCAGACTCAAGTGTCATCTGCTGGAACACCAGTTATCTTTATAGCTTAATTACAATTAACAATCATAGTGTAAAGAAGCAGGTAGCAATGCTTCACATATGGAAGACCTCTATGAGCTTCCCTGGGTCCCGTCTCAGTCATATATTTGTAGGGAATAATCATCCAAAGTGATTATTTTGAAGACGGGGGGGAAGTGGGAGGGTGTCCTCTTTTGCTGATATTACATATTTTGGAGGAAGAACAGGTTGTATTTTGCACGGGATTTTTAATTCCAGAAGAAACATAAAAATGGAGGAAAAAATTATACACAGCAGAAGATAGATCAGAGAGGAACATGAATAATGAACACTCCTCTCTCTGTGTTAAATATTTATATTTCTTGCTACATTACTCGTCACTGTAATTTTGCTGTTGATAAAAATGGCTAGAGGTTCTTTTCCTCCTCTGTCTATCTTTTATCTAGGCTTGGACACCACTTAAGTTCATTATGTAGTTAAGGTGTGGTGAATAAACTGGATGAAAAATGAAGTTGTTACTTAAAAAGAATAACCTGTTTAGTCATGTGGTTTCTGACTTATTTCAGATTTCAGAAACTAGGATTGTAATAGTAAATTTATACTTGCAGTGGCTACTTTTAAAAAAAAAATTATCACTATCTTCTTCAGATTATGGCCGAACGGAAGAATGCTAAAGCTATGGCTTGCAGCTCATTGCAAGAGAGGACAAATGTCACCCTTGATGTTCCTCTGCAAGGTACTGTGTGTTACAGATAGTATCTTTGGGATGGTCCTGTTTTAGATATGTTTCATTTCTGATGCTGCTTTTGACCAAAATGGAGCATGTTGGGTGGAGAGGTCAGGAGTGTAATCCTGTCTTTTAACTTCTGTATCTGCCTGTAGCTTGCTATTGTATTACATTAAACACTTTTATTGGTTGACAGTTGCAGTTATGTCAACGTATGTATTTCCTCTTTTATTTTGAAATACAGATTTTGCAAATGTAGTCTTACTTAGTTGTGGCTACTTGCACGTATTGTCTTGTTCACATGAAAATACCTCATGACTTGAAACTGCACAAAGTGCCCAAATCTTCCTTAAAAACCAAATACACTCCAGTTAATCCCTTGGATTCAGGGGAGCTGTAAGACTCCTCAGTTTCAGCATGAATTTTAGCAACTTCCAAGGCAAGAGGTGCGAGTGGATTGTCATCCAACTTAAGGGTCTTTTGCACACTCTACTGCATAGTAAAGGAAAGTTGCGTTTGTGTGTCTTTATTAGTCATAGGTTAGTAGTTGCTATTTTGAAAGTATTCCAGGAGAGTAAACATACTCTGTGAGCTTTACAGGAAATTACATGCTTCTAGATCCACTAGTTTATACCGAATGTCTTACTCCTAATCCATACATCAACTCGTGTAATTGTCTGACCGGACAGCAGTATTGATTACTGGTAGACCGTGTTTAACATATTAACAGGGATGGTATTAAAAAACTATTCCGGTTTTTACATAGAGCTAAGTTTCACTGCATAACTGTGTCTCAGAGACACACTCATCTGTATTTTCTGGTTTCTAATATGACAGCAATGTAACATGACCTTATTCTTATGTTAGACCAAGAATTAGGTGATGCAAAGTTATTCCTAATTCCTTTAGAAATTATTGAGCGTTGTTCTTCTCAGAAGGAGTGAAAATTTGTTTTCCTCAATACAATACCTTCAGAGTATAATTACTGGGTAAACTGTTTTATGTTATTGATGAAATAAAAGTAGTTTTCCCTTCTGTGAATGCTGATAAACAGAAATTGATTTTTTCCCCCCCCCCCACATGCAGTAGATTTCCCAACACCAAAGACAGAACTGGTACAGAAGTTCCACGTCCAGTACCTGGGCATGCTACCTGTAGCTAAACCTGTGGGTATGTAACACCTATTCTTAAGTGACTTCCAAAGTACCTTGCATAAACTCCAAGGGCTGGACTCTGCTAGCCAAATGTAAATGCGTTAATTTTCTAAGGGTAAGGCATGAAGACATCTGGTATTCAGGGCCTTATTTGAACATATGTTTTGCAACCAGAGTATTTTGGGAGCTGCCAAGAAGGCAGAGTTTCTTTCTACTGCTTTCTCTGAATATGAGCTCTGCTACTAATGAGAAGGGCCCTAACGAACTGAAATGGTGCAGCACCTAAACAAGACACAATCCTGTTTTTGCTAAGCCAGAGGCACCCGTTTTGTTTCTGCAGTTGAAGAAAACCAACTTCACAGCCCTTCCATTCATCATCAAATTCATTTTAATAAGGAGTCCAAACCAATCTGTTTTCTGTACTACTATGTGAAAATAAATATTTTGTTATTGTTTACCTATGTGTTTATTTTTCATTATCACATTTTATTCTATTTTAGGAATGGATACTCTGAATAGTGCCATTGAAAGTCTAATGGCTTCCTCAAGCAAAGAAGACTGGATGCCAGTTACCATGAATGTTGCTGATGCTACTGTCACAGTCATCAACGAACGAGTAAGGCAGACTGTCTTGTTTAGAAAACGTTTAATATAATATGAGTGTTGAAAACCAGGAACACATAAACACTAGTAGAAAGAGTTCATTTGTACTAGACTAGAATTCATTTGCTTATCTTGCATTTTATGTCTTTCCAGGGCTGTGAATCTGCAGAGGCTCTTACTGCTTGTATCAGCTTCAGCTTTATTTACCATTCCAAGCATGTTCTCAAAAATATAAATTATTATAAGTATTCATTAGATACTTAAAATCACTGTTATCCTTTCTAGGAATTTTGAGTTTAAAACGTTACAGGTTAAGCCCTACGTAGCAATCCTAAATTCTAAACTGTATTTACTTTATTCTTGGTATGGAAGCCAAAAGTAATATTAAAATCTGTGTTTCACATCACTGTCCTTTTGTAGAGCATTTTCCATAAAGATTAATACGATGAAACGTTCAAAGAATGTCTTTTATATATGTCTGTTGATGTGGCCTTAAACCAGTATCTCTAACATAGCAGTGATAGGGCAGGATCCTTTGGAGTCGTAATAGCCATACATTTCCTCACAAAACAAGCAGTGCTTGAAACGCACAATATGCTCAGCGCTCACGCTCAAAGCCTTCTGGTGGTAGCCTAGCAGGGGAGGAGATCCAGCCCAGGCCTGAGCATGCTGGCTGTGTGCAGATAGATAAAAAGGAATTCCGCAGTACTGCATCAGTCTCTCCCCGTTTAATCAACTTAAACCTGAAAGTTCCACAGAATATCCAGTAGTAATGATCAACCATTTGATTCATAACCAGAACGAAGAGGAGATCATGGTGGAGTGTCGTGTGCGGTTCCTGTCCTTCATGGGAGTAGGCAAGGACGTTCACACATTTGCCTTCATTATGGATACAGGAAACCAGCATTTTGAGTGCCACGTTTTTTGGTGTGAACCAAATGCAGGCAATGTATCAGAAGCTGTTCAGGCTGCTTGTATGGTAAGTGACCTTCTTCAAAGGCACCTAATAGCACTTAGATTTTTCACTGCCTCCATAAATAACCGTCTTTCCAAATTTGCAATTATATTAATTTCAATACAGAAAAAGAACAGATAAAACTAGGAATTGGGATGCTGATATATTTGATCAATTAAAACCCAAACATTTTTAAGTTTGAAATGTTAATTTAGTGAACAATGCCCCTTTAATCATCTTCCCTCCTAGCCTCTGCAGCATCTGCTTTAAGTTAGAAATCTTTTCTTCCACTACACAAGTTATCTAATGCTGGAAAAACATTTTGCTCGGAGTTGTGTTATACAACCCAGTGACAATGCAGTGAAAATAATCCTTGTTCAAGAACAGCTGAACCCAAAAAACTTATTTTTCAGTTTTCAAAGAGCTGTTCACACGATTTAGTATCCATCGTGTGCTAACGAACAGTTTCTGCCCACGGACTGACAGACCAATGTCCCATTAACTTCAGCTGGGCTGTTTGTCACAGCCAAAATGGCAGTTTGACTGTATTTCATGAGAAAGTATTAAAAGTGTATTTAAAATGCTCTGTCAAAGCATTGGATACAGTAAGGATTGCAGAATGTTTTTCCTTCGTTGCAGTTACGGTATCAGAAGTGCTTAGTAGCCAGACCTCCTTCACAGAAAGTTCGACCGCCCCCACCTCCTGCAGACTCGGTGACCAGAAGAGTTACAACTAACGTAAAAAGGGGAGTGTTGTCCCTCATTGACACTTTGAAACAGAAACGCCCGGTCACTGAGATGCCGTAGCTGCGTAAGAGAGAAGATTCTCCTGACACTTAACTGAAGATAACAGTAACTACACTAAGGAAAATGAACTGACGATGTCTGGCCTTCCATTTCAAATTGCTGACGCTTTGTCTTCAGAGAATTTACCCTTACTGAACCAATGTTAGACAAGCATGTTCTCTCGTTCTTGCCACCATCGTGTGATATGAAAAGAAGCATGAATAATTTTTTTGCTGTCAGTGAGTTACATCATGAGCAATGGAAGGTCTGTTTGTAAATACACGAACATTACCTAAACTCACACAAAAAAAGAATATGGCCACGTCCCTCCCAGTGAACTCATGCTAAAGTCCTTGGAGTGAATGATGCCCGAGTTGATAGTTTTACCGTCACAAACCAATCTTAAATCCTACAGCACTTGGCCCTGTTTTCAACACCGGAGTGTAGGTACCAAGTATTTAGCTACCATTGAATTACTGTAGATTAAATACCAAGTTTTATTTTTTACAGAACTACGCCTGTTAGTTTTAAATTGTCAGCATTGGTCTAGCAACCACTTCAACATCTCCCTGACATGCTTTTGAATCATGGTGTCGTTATTTCATCTCCTGGTTATACATTATGGTCTTAGAGAAGAGTTGTGTTTAATACCAAACCAACGCTGAAAAATCCAGAAGCGTTTTCAGTAATTGAGTTGCAGGGTGATCTGCTGAAGCTTTTCGGCTTTAAATATACAAATGCACCTGTTGGCCATTAAATTTATTCTCCTAATCTGTCATTGATTCATCAAAAATACCCTTTGTTTCCCGCAGGGCTCATACCAATCAGGAGCAAGAAAGAACTAGTCAGTAATTTTACTATCTTAAAACTCTTACAGAGACTAAAACATTGCATACCTTATCCATACAAGTGTTTGATGAAATGTTCAATTCGGCGTCTGCTTGCACAATGCCCCCTTCCCCTCAGAGTCTGTTGCTGAATACTTAACATGCCACAAAAAGAACAATCATGTTTCTTGTTATTTACAAAATTCCATGAAATTCCTTTTAATGCTCTTCTGACAAAATAAGAAGTTTTCTAACAGGATAGTGCTTCAGGTGGTACAACTTGATTTTGATGTTTTTGCTCCAAAGGCTTCATCTAATTGCTTTGATCTACCCGCTACTGCAGGCCCTGACAAAGTCAGCCCCGTATTGCCCCTTAAAATTGTACCCCAGGCTGGTTTTCAAATGCAGTTATGCATCTTCAGTCTCTCCCTTTGCCATCTTCTGTCTAGACCTGCAGATTGGTACAAATTTTGGAAATGGAACATTAAAGATATTTTTAACTAGCGTTAAAAATGTTTTGCCTCCGTTTATAGACATGTTCCAAACTGTAACTGTCTCCCAAGACTCCAAATCTGGTCATACTGTAATTTTAAAGGAACATTGGCAAGGTTGTTGTAACAAGAACTTTTTATTTTACTATGCAAGAGACTGTTATAAACAATTTTCTTTTTATTTCCTTGTCTAAAGAAACCAACAGCAGCACCTGAGCAAAGCAAGTTAGGAACACAAGGGGAAAAGAATGATGATCCAAGAAATTTCTGCATTGAAAAATGCAGAAAAATCATAAACTAAACTCAGCCTGCTGTATGAGCAAGTGTCAGGTGAAGGCTAGCTATGCAACTATTGTAATTAAATTTAGCTCTCTAGAACACCCTCTGAAGAGCTGATCCTCCACCGATCCCAGATCTCTCTATGACCACGATTCTGCACTGAAGCAATCGTTTCCCCTCTCAAGGCTCGCCTTCCTGTCCCCTCCTTTGCACCAGCTCCAGCGCTTGGACGGCTGGAGGAGAAGTTGCTTATGCCAAGCAGGCAGGGAGAACAGGGAGGTGTGGGGATGCACACAAACCCACTGCTTGTAGCAGGACCAAGGGTTTAAACTGACCGTGAGGCCAGATCTGAAAGCATGGAGATAGCAGCTTGCGTACGTGCTTGCTTAGTTTTGCATTGATCCCAGCGACGTCTGCTGGGAGCAGTGTAAAAACTCGCTGCCTGTCGTGGCTACTATCCAAATGTGGTGGCTAACAATGGTAGGATCGTGAGGATCGTGAGACAAAAGTTTCTTTATTCATCATTGTGCTAGTGAGTCAGGCTTTATTTTAGAAAATAGTTTGACAGTGTCATTTTAAAGTTCCAGCTGGAAACGCCAGGGTTTGGGCTTTGCAGCTGTTCTACAACTGTGAATTTTAAACAGTATAATTAAATTTTGTAGTTGCATCTGCACAGTGCTGATTCTCCCCAAGAGAGAGCTGAAGTCTTTAAACTAAACCAACACTTGGCAAACAGCAATGCAAAGGTTCTCCTGCACCGGTGCGGTCAAGGCTATGAACATCTAGTTACCTTTCACTAGCAGTCTGCAATTGCGGGATGGGCTGAGGAGAAGATAGAAGGGTATTTGAAAAGCTGTAGGTCACTTGGCAATATACGTTTTAAGAGTTTTGTGTCTGTTAACAAAATGTTGTTGATTTTACAAATATTTAAGTAGTGTGCTCAACGGTCTGACTGCGTGTGGCCTTTTTGCTTCAGTAGAGCTCCTTCTTCTCCAAAAGATTAAATGTACACCCAGGTGTTTGCAGAATCAGAGCCTAATACTGCAAAGCCAGTTATCTTTTGTTAAACGATGTATTAAGACACTCTCTTTCCCATGGCCAAAAAAGTATGTATGGGGTGTGTGTGTTTGAGCAACTGCCACTGTTTTAGTTGATGTTCTAGCGACCCTTCAGTTATCTATGCATTTTTTTATAATACCTAGTGATTCTGTAGGCAGGCAGCCATGTTCACTATGCCTTGTATGTCTGATGCCATATTTTAAATTAACCTGTTAAATACAGCTTAAAATATTTTTATTTTATTTATTCTATTTTTACTGAAATATCCTGCATTATTATGTTGATGTATTGTCTTTACTGGACGTGCTCTTGTAACATTCTCCACTCTGTACACTATAGGTTGCCTAAAAAAAGGCAGACTTTGTACTTATTTGTAGTCACATTTTTATTGACGTCTGTAGAAAAATCATGTAAAGCAAAGCTAATTTCTTAATTTTTTTCAATGCGAGTAGGAAGTTAGAGGTAAGTATCACATGTCAGCCATGTCATCAGTACGCTCCCTTGCAGAAGCAAGGAGATCTACATTCACAGTCAACAGCTATCAGATAAAAGCCTTTCTTCTGAAATCTGCGGTGCTGGCTGTAGGTTTTATTGAAGCCACTTACTGTTTCATCTGAAGGGGAGCATGGGGGTGGGGGAGATGCAAGGCTAGAGAGGCCACCTGCAGGTGGTTAAACACGAGTTACAAAAACTGCGTGGAAGGGCGCAGAATCTATTCACAGTAAAATGAGCTCTCAGTCACATACGTCGTGTGCAGAGCCACCTCTACTAACTGAAATAATATGCCCGTTGGTGACAGAGGAAGAAAAGCTGCAGAGCATCTAATAGCTTACGCCAGTTCTGTGTCGCTAAGAGTTCTATATCCCTTTTCATTTTATCAAGCATTTCATAGATCATTTAACTGGGGATCTGAAATGGTTAGTAAATCACCCATGGAAAAGAGAACTTTCTTATTTCAACAGCTAATATGGGCTCAGCCTTTACAGCATTACCATTAACCCCATTACTCCTTTCTTGGGCAGGTTAATTAATACATTGCTAAAACTTGTGCTGTGCAGTCAGCAAAAGCAGGTTTGATTCAACAGCAGTAAGAAAGGAAACACGCCCACTGGTCATTAGCAGAGCTCAGTCTTACGGAAAGCACCTGACTGACACGGAAAAGGACAACTTTCCCTGCTGTTCACCACTTCTCCACATTTAAATGTAATCTGTTCTGAGAATAAATTTAGCTGCATAAAATGACTGTCTCAACTGTTACTGGTCCATGAAACTGGGAAATTATTTCTTTTGTTGCAAATTGTGGTTGAGGGGAGGGAAAACATAAGCGGTTGTTGAGAGGCAAGAGCAGTACAATGGCCACTTTTGTATCTGGAAAGCTGACTCAGGAGATTCTAGGTGAACATTCCACATACCTCACCGCACTACAGAACATTAGTTACGTAAGATACAGTTTTACTCTAAAAAGTTGTCGAGTGTTTACCTGAGCATACAGGCTTCTACCTACAAGCCATCTGAAGTCCGATGTTGCCACCAGGCAACGTTCGGTGCTTACAAAGTAAGCTGCTGACCTGCAGAATCAAATTCTTCACTACCAGCTCTTCGCTATGCCTGGTAAGGCAGCAAGATTCTAACTGGTTTAGCCTCCGTAAGGCTTCAAGGACTCAAGACTCCTGAAAGCACGACGAGGCCAATTGTGGGACATCAGGATGTGTATTACATAAGTAGCCCAGAACTTCTGTCATCAGACACATGTATGTTCATTTAGAAGTAATTTTAATTACATTTAATAAATGAATGATACAGATTTGGATTTTAAAAAAAAAGAGTTCAGTTCTCTAACTGCAGATTCTCTTATTTTAAGCACTTAACCATCTTGGAAAAAACGCAAATCTCGTCACTGCCCATTCCTTTCATCTAACGTGTAGAATCTCTTCTCTTCCAAGATGGTTTTGAAATAAAATAGGGAAATTTTAATTTTTTTTCCAGTTCTATACATTGCATGTGCACAGGTCCAGATCTGGCCTTAGAAGTTTGTTCAGAAACAAGAGCGGATGGAGTTCATCCTGTTAGTGGACCAGGCGAGGAGCAGGTGTTACTCACAGGGATGCCTTTGAACAGGACAGCTGGCTCAGATTAAAATGCTAAAAGAAATTTTCAGTGATTCAGTGAAGCAGCAATATTTGTCAGATGAACAAGAGGCAACTGTCTACACTGCTGGTGTAGTATCAGTCACATCATTTCTTCTAAAGGTAATGCTGATCCAGCTACGTTGACTGGTGTGGGTGAGGAGAAAAATACAGATGTTAAAACATTTTCTCCAGATGGGTCTAAATCCAGTCTTGGGTATAGATCACATAGGTTCAGATTCCATACCAGAATTGTTGACACAATCTTAAATGATTGCCTAGAGGAAAACTTCTGGGCCACAGCTACCTTTGCCCTTCTCTATTGCTATGGTGTCTTTGTTTCACTTCTACAACAGTATAACCTAAGTAAATACAGTTCTTGAGGTTCCTCTTACAGACATTCCATCATTGTTTGCCATTTTCCTTCTTTATACTGTCCATATTTAATACTAAATCAGATTCTTGTTAAAAGTATCTCTATGTGTCCCTTTTATCCTCTGCTCAGATTACAAGACGATTGTAGATATTTAAACAGTTATTTTATATTTGCTAGCAACAGAGAGCAGTCTGGAAGTCTACAGCTATCTCCAAAGGCAGACGAACTACTCTGTGTTCAGTCATTATTCAGCTGACTAGCAATAGCATTTATAAAAATAACTTACTTCGACAGTCACAGCTCTTTTCAACTAACACTGCTCATGTTAAAGTTGGTGAAAAGCAGTCACGACCCATGACATAGTATGACACGACATTACGATGACAATTCAGTATTTTTAGCATCAGAATACTTATCCAGTTTTCCCTGTTACTATTTTGAAGCACACCTGAGTAGAAACCAAGGGAGCAAGTACCAGGAAGCCTGTGCATGGGCTTTAGCATACTTGGCCAGTTGTCTGCACAAACGTTCACATCTAGTTTTAGAAATAAAGGTGAGCTAACTGGCTTACTGTGCTGGGTGTACTTTCCATGTGTCACAGTCTCAGTAGTAACCGACAAAAATGGTAGTTAGCAGTTGTAAGGAGAAATAGCCACTTAAAAAAATGTAATCTCACTTTAAAAAAAAAAAATCAAATTGCAATTGAGTATTCTATGCAGGTCAGGCGGGAACAGGGGGGACAGGGACACGACGGGGGACCTGTATGGTTTACCTTGTCACTTTAAAGTGTATAGCAAGAAGTTGTAGTTTTTTGGTCTCACCCCCTCAATGGTCTATCAGCCTTAAGCAGCTGAGCTGCATTCACTTTAAGGTGTAATTACCAGTTTAAAATTGCTATCTAACATGGATATTTCCACACAAATATCCTATAATGTATCTGTTTCCCACGGCAAGATTATCCTGCAATCTAAGTGTACTGATTAATATATACAGGATTGTTTACCCTTTCTGTAAAGGCAGGGACAAAGTTTGAAGAGTTACAGCCATGGCTGAGGATGAGTAAGCACAGTTGGCTTGACCACTTTAGACAGAGGTGGTGGAAGTATCCTACCACCCAAAGGTGGTGGAGGTACCCTACCACCCAAACCCTTTGCTCCAGTCCAGCCACGAAAGCAAGGATGACTTGATGTCCTGGGTTTGTTTCCTTGCCGACTTACGTATGGCGTTATCACTGGAGGCAAAACAATTTCCACGGTCTTCAATACAACCCTCGTACGTTCTGCTTTTGCCTTTCTAGCATGTGTCTGTCTTTCATACGCCTTGCCCGTAGATGACGAATGAGATGTGTGCTTCGGCACTCCAGGCAGAGCTGTGTCTGGAACAGGACTGAGAGAGTTCTTCAGCTGAACAGAGCGGTTTGTTCGGTTCACATTCTTTTGCTGTATGTTACTGATTGCTTTAGACAGGGAGACTTCAGCCTTAGTATTAGCTACAGTTGGATGGTGAAGGAACTCCGCAATCTTCGGCTTCATACCACCACCAGTAATACTATTTTTACGTTGCGTTACTTTTGGTTGCTTTTTCTCCTCTTCCTTTGATTTTTCTGCAACAAGGCCGTCTAGTAGTCCTTTTGATGCAGCACGAGCCAAAATGTCTTTAACAGACACATTTTCAGAAGAACTTTTCTGAAAATTTTGAAGGAAACAACAAGTCTAAGCCACAACACAGAGCTGCAAATTCAATACTTTAATCCCAGATTCCTCAGAATTTACTGCACGAGAAAACTACAGCAGAATCTAGCAGAAAGACATAAGTCACACGTGATAAATACTAACTAGACTATTTATTCAAGAAATTAAGAACATGACTGTTGTGGCAAGAGGTATCTGAGCATTTGCTCTTCAGAGACTTTGCCCTCTACAGGCTTGAAGAGGGGAAACACAGCTCCCACAGTGACACTCTCTGTAATGTATCTGTAATAGCATGTATATGTATGTGTGTGTGTATCAGAAATAATCACTAAAATACAGAAATATTATCAGTAACATTAAACATTAATATTTTTCATGATAATGAAAATCCCTGCTCATGATACAAAGGACGTCTCAAACTAGATTAACTAGGAACCACGTCAATATCCAAATATGTAAAGAGAAGCAATGGGGCAGAAACTATTTACAACTAGCCAAGAAGAGGGGTCGGTACCGTTGAAATTATGCTTCATAGAACACATTTTATGCATCACAGAAAATGCTCCTTTCCAGAGTCACCTAAAAACTGGCCTTTGATGCGATTAGGAGCAATTGTTTCTGTGCATTAAAATTGACTCAAAAATTATTCAAATCAACTAACTGAAACAAAAGTGTTTCTTTTTCTGGAGGAAGAGAATATGGTAGACATAACTAAAATTTACTAGCTCAGGCAGCCAGGCTAAAAAATACTCTACATTGAAAAGAGGTCAATAGTAGGTAACTTGAAAGGCTTTTCATGTGTGATTCTCTTTAATAAAATCTTCCTCTTCTAATTCTCCCCAAGACACAAGCTTCCTTCAAGCACTGCAATTGCAGTATGACAGAAAGTGGTACAAATAACCAAATAAGATCTCATATCTTTAATTTTCAATGAAATTCTAATTAGCTCCCCCCTTCCTCCTGCGGTGAAAAAAGTCCTACTTTTCTGAGATACAAGAGGAAAATGTTGATGCTCAGAGATGCAAACTAGCCCTTTAAGGCCTTTCCTCAGGAATCATTCCAAGACTTTTCCATTTACGCAGCAAAAGGCCCCTGCCTTTCCAGCCAGATTTGCATATGCCTTAGTTTTGGAAGGAAACATATTCATACCTATTTTATTCAAATTATAATGAAGACTTAATCCCTACAGGTGACGCTGTCTGCTTGGGTACTGGCAAATCTTGGTGACAGATACAGACATAACAAATAACTTCACTAAACACCATTTATCATGATTCTAACCAAGCCGTGTACTTCATTCCAAGGTGTGATGGCAACAATATGTTTCCTCTAGATGTTTCTAGCACTGGTGCAGACCAAGAAACAGCTCCAGAAGAAAAGGCATGTGTTGGAAAACTGTGCTCAGCATAAAACTCTAGAGGTGGCTCATTTCAACTGCTTACCCGTTCTAAAGAACAGCCAGGAAGTTTTTTTGAATCTTTCATTTCATATATTCTTTTGTGGAAAAATGGTGACATTCTTTTTCTGTGAAATGTTTTTAAATGGTAATTTTCTTAGCTTACCTCTCTTGCTAGAATAGCTAGAAAACAGCCACTGGAAATTTCCGATGGTTCCATTTTGAAAAAAGTTTCAGTTGAAGCCTTTGAATTGGAGCAAGTAGAAAAAACAGGAGGAATAAGCCTGTAAAAAATAAACAAATGACCAGAAAATAGTATTTAAGGATATAAATTGAAATAAATGATTATGTCTTTTAATGACAGTCTTATAAAGCCTTAACTTCATTTTCAAAAACTGCAATTCAAGAAAGACATGAGAATTCAGCTTTTTAGAATTAATTCTGTTTTTTCCAATAATTAACCACCAGATAACAAATATGTAGGCACATAATTAACAACATTTTTTCTCAGGTTTGCAGTTACTGGATTATCAAGTTGTCCATGAAGCTGGGGAACGCTCTGAAAACACTGAGCAGTACACAGAAATTGTCGAGGTGTTGACTTTGTGTTATTAAGGATATGTTCATCATAAATAATACAGCTATCTAAGCTAAAAATCTTAGGTTAGAAAAATTCACCTACTTGTAATAATTGAGTGCTGTTTTTTCAAGTTTACAGTTTTGCAGTGCATCAGTGAGGAAGAACTAGCCTTTTCTCATGTTCTCCCTGTGTTCCAGTAATCCCTACCTGTTATCAGGCCTCAAGGACTTGGCTCACAAGGCTGCTAAGCTAGTACTAAACTGTTTCAGTACAGAAAAATGCTACCAAAATGTACTTATGCATCTTTTCCCACTCCCCTTTGCACTGCTGAGCCGTCCTCAATGCTCCATCGATCCTCTTGAGACGGAGCTTTCTTCAAAGATGGATACAGTGAAATGCATTCAACATTTGTATGCAATATCCTGATTTGGCTACCTAGTCCATTTCTAATGGGAAGTCTGCAAAGCTGTTTGTTCCCAAGTTTGCACAGTAACCTGGATTTTTTGTATGTCCCTCAGAACTTGGTAAAACAGACTACAAGGCTCACATCCTCCTTGCATTACTAAATAGAACTCTATGTCCTATGACACATAGGAGATTTTTGCCTTTAGATCAGGTCATTCAATGCAAAAAAGTGATAATCTTTATTTTGATTGATGTATACAGATTACTGTTACCAGGAATCCCTTTCACGGATGGTCTGACCCTGAAAATTGATGCAGAAATTAAATTTGATTAGCCAAAAGAAAATGCATGAATGGTTTAGATTCTCCTCCATACACACCTGTTCACCACGTGTACCCTTATGTAAGGTAAAGCCCTTGCTACAAACTGTCTGTCATATCCTTAAGGTAAGCTCAGCTTAGTCAGTGGGTACGTTTGAAACCACCTTTACGATGTCACAGCCCTAAGACCAGCTGTACTACCCCAAACTCCAGCACTGCAGAGTAATTCCAAAAGGTGTAACACACATAAACACAACTGGCGCAAGAGTTTCCTGAAAGCCTTCCATTTTCTTGGAAGAGGAAATTAATATTAAGTAGATCTGTGATGATCATACAGGATGTTTTATTAGTATAACTTGCCTCTCAAAGACACTACTGTGAACACAGGGGTAGTAATTCCACAACAGATATTTTCATTCTATCCTGTCTTCTTTTAGTCAAATAAGTTACCTAATTAATTATAAGGAAAGTGGACAAGGAACTGTCGTAAGTAGTACATGCATCTTAAAATGGTTTGAGCTTTCACCTTAAGACAAGCATAATGACACTATATATTTTATTTATGATGTTCTATTACTGCCCTGTTTATGCTGGTTACCAGCAGCTTTATTGTAGCAAGAATATGCATGAAAACGTGCAAGATATGTGCATGACAGTGAAGGAGGAACTGATTCTAGAATCGTCATTTAAGAAGTTCAATCAGTCTTCAGTCACAAATTTGCTCAGGTCTGCAAAAATCCTAATGTAATTTTACTGTCCATTTGTTACCATCTGAGATTGCCTTGTATTTGAAAGTAAAAGTATAATTTGGTGGTATGACAAGTCTCATGTTTCTGCAAAACACAACAGATTTTGTTTTGGCTTGGGGGGGAGGGGCGGTGTTTTAGACAATGGGGAATTTTTCCCTGAAAAAATCAAAGCCAGAAAAAAAAATCTCAGAATTTTTTTTAATACAAATTCTGTGTTATGTATCATGAATTTATGTACTATTTATTCAAGTAATTCAGAGACCATTATGTTCCAAGGATCCCCTAGTTCTCCCCATAGACTAATAGCTGCATAGATGTCAAGACATGACAGACTTCACAAATTTCAAATCCCAAAGGAAAACACAGTTTACAGCAAGAGTCCATAAATGCTTTTGGACTAGCATAGCATCATGGGCAAGACATACCCTGATTTTATCCCATTTAGCGTAAAAATCAAGCAGGCTGCTCTTTTCTATCGGTGATTTGCAAGAAGATATATTTTGTTGTACTGTATCTTAACTTTATGCATAAAGTACCTATTTTTAAAATTCTTTGGAACTGCCACAGTTAACATTTACCATTGTAATCATGCAAAATTTAACTACACTGAATTACAATGAAGGTGGTGAAACACTGGCCCAGGTTGCCCAGAGATGGTAGATGCCCCAACCCTGGAAACATTCAAGGTCAGGTTGGACGGGGCTCTGAGCAACCTGATCTAGCTGAAGATGCCCCTACTCATTGCAGGAGAGGTTGGACTAGAGGACCTTTAAAGGCCCCTTCCAACCCAAACTGTTCTATGATGCTATGATACCTTGAGCCGCAGCACCTTTCCCCATGATGGCCAAGTCATTAACATCATCTAAGATAATATAAAATCTAAAAATACAGTATTACTCTCCTCTGCTTTTGGCAACATAAACTCTTTTAACCTGCATCCTGTAATCAACTCTCATATCTACGTGCAAGCAGGTGCCAACTGTTTGCATTTATCTACTGTGACGGAAAGGAAAAATCCAGAAAGTACCCATCAGTCTTTTAACAATTGCTCCAACTGACAGGGGTGATAGCTGACAGGTTTTAACTAAATATAAAGTATACAACATACATACTTTTTTCATACATATTTGTATTTGTTATGATTGCACAGGATGTTCTCTTACTGTAACCTGTCCCCCAAAAAAGTCATTCATCTGAAGACAGGACAAGCAATCCTACAGCAGAGGTTCTTATTCTTCTATATTATTCTCACATTTTAAGACTTGGTTTCTTTTTCCTCTGAAACTGATCATTCTAGGTGAGAAGCCGAGAGCACGCTAGCAAGTTCCCTGACTTCTAGTCTCCATTTTATCTTAAACTAGCTTCATTCTCTGAATACCGATAGGATGAAAGCAATAGCTCTATCAGAAGCTCACCACAATGTTATTTCCAACCAGTGATGCTTTCCTCCCATCTTGATTTCAGATGGGAACAAAAATACTAAAGTCAAGAGGATGCTACTTAGTACTCTCGTAACATCAAAAGGAACAGAATGAGAGGTGGCAAAAAAATATTTCAAATGTCAATCTAATGCAATACACAGATCAGTCTAGGATAAGAATTGCACTACAATTCAAAGTTATACTTTATTTTTCCATAGACAAAACTACTTATTCCATACCTATATGGTTGTACTTTATTTCCTTCCACTCCAGATTCCAGTGCTTTTTTCACTACTAGTTCATTTTCTTCTGGGTAAACCGAACAAGTGCAATAAACAATAGCTTGTACTTTGGTAACTACAAAACAAAAAAATTTTTTCTACTGTTCAAATTCTTCATACACACAATGGTTTAATAAGGACTGAAACCAGCATAAGAATTATGCTTGGACGTCATTTTTACAAATAAAATAAATCCTCCCACACACATTGGTATTCAATCTCTAGTGTTTTCTAATAATTAAAATCTTTTCAAGTATTTGCAGATTTCAGCAGAAATTCAGGGCTGTATCCAGTCTTTTCACACAGCTGCCAAAGGAGGGGGGAAGAAAGTGGCAGCATGAAGATGGAGTCAGACTACAGTCACAACTTTTCCAAAGAAGAGTACGACTAAGCCACTTCTCCACACAATGCTGAAGATTATTGTATTAACGGCTGGTGAATACCAGGACACAGATACACCTTTAAGCTTGAGGAGATAATTATTTAGGGGGTTTGGTTACACACTTACTGTTAACTAATAGAGTAATCAGTGTATTTTTAACTATATAAAAACTGGTGGCAGTACAATGGAATTGGTAGGACGAGGTGTTCCCAGAAATCCAGGAGCTAGCAAACTTACATTTCATTGCATGCATCAACTCATTGAGCTGCCGCTCAGCCAGAGTACTGAGTTTATCCTCAGATACAGATCCTTGCAAAAGGTCTCTTAGCAATCCTGCATCTAAATGCAAAGAGTTGTAGATTTATTAATGCAACTTGCATTGGTGTCTTAAAAGTCGGTTGTTTGCAGAAAATGCTTTGGTAACAGACCCGTTTATTAGTGGTGCAGTGGGAAGGCAGGTTTTATGAATTAGAATACCAAGGAATGCCTAAATGATTCTTCTTTCCCTCCTTACCTGTAATTACTACTGCCTCTTATTTGTTTCTAGTTAATGAAAATTGTGCAGTGAATAGACTTACACAATCAATAAAGGAATGTAATCAAAGGAAAATTATATATACTCACTGGTATCTTGAAACAAATTTTCTACCTATAGTCTTTCTACTTTAAAAGAAAGGCTATATACACTCTGCTCCCCAGAATAACCCTCAAACTTCATACTATTGACTTGAAACTGCCTTAACAAAACACTCTTAATCACAGAATCACAGGGGTTGGAAGGGACCTCTGGAGATCATCTAGTCCAACCCCCATGCCAAAGCAGGGTGACCTAGAGCAGGTTGCACAGGACGGCGTCCTTCAGTGCCACCCAGAAAGATTTTGTTTTCTTGTTGAGAATCCTAAGCTAGGCCAAATATCTTCTTACTCGCTTTGTGTGGAAAAATCATCTGTGTAATTTATTTGCTTTTATATTTCCATAGTAGCCTGCATGTACATTACACAAACAGAATTATGCAAGTTAATTAATACATATGTTTTACAGTACTTAAAAATCTAAAAGGAAGGGTATTTTATAAAATTATACCATTTATTGAAGCAGCTACGATGTCCAGACCACAATACAACTGTCCAGACCACTGAATACTATTTCTACCAGAAAGCATGAGCTACTGTGTCAAAAGTTACCTCCATGTTCATTTAAAATAAACTCTATTGGATTGCCAACACCCAGCCCAGAGCATTGTGGTAGCAGCAAAATAACTTTTGCCTTTTGAAGTCTTGAGTCTGTTGGTCCAATCTCAGTGAAGTCTTCATATAACAACTGAATATCTGAAAAAAAGGGAAAAACTCAACAGTTCTTGTTTGCATGCAAGCAAGCCTACCTAATTTTAATGTCATAAAGGTGAAGAGACTGTGGTGTTACGCAGATTTCCATACAGCTAGATCCTCCAAAAGTATGTCCCACTGATTTCAAACAGGCTGAAGGACTAGACCTTAGTGTCTTCCACTGAAAAGTCTGCTAATGGTGTTCCAGAGTCCTGTTGTATTCTGTTCTGATTGTGTCCTCTGGGTAAACCAGGTAAGTGCATGTCTTTTTGATTAACACTCTCAGAAAAAGGTGAAAATCAGACTGAAAGCAACAGTCAAGACACCAAAAAAATGGACCCAAAAGTTCCCAGATACCGGTGACACCAACCCATGATATAGTAACTACTTATACGGAAAACTTCATTCTGACATTTCAGGAGCCTGCAACCTTTGAATAACTTGACTGTAGCTGAAGAGTTGTCAGTTCACCTTGTGGCAAAAAATAAGTTGTTACTACCCTCCCCAAATCCTCAAACAAGAGATCTCTGAATCCTGATAGAAGTATGTCATATTTATAGATATCACAAACATCTACATTACAATAATTTACGCATACCAACTTTTTTAACACCTACTTTTACATCCCATGCGACTGAACAAGTTCCTCAGTTCAGCTGCTTTTGCTGAAGATTTTACACCACAAACAAAAATTCTGGACATGCTGTGAATTGTCAGTGCTGACATGTGGGCAATGGTCAGGTGAGAACCTACGTGAGCCACTATAATGTCATCATCCGTATTCAACAGTGCCTGTGCAGAGTGTACAGCAAGGCTGCGAGACTTATCCTAGAAAACAATGACACAAAATTAAATATGACCAACTAATCTGGTTTCTGTGAGTGCCAACCTTCCTTTCCAAATAAGGAAAGTATTTCATTGCTTTCATGACAAACTAGAAAGAGGGGAGGAGGAAAACTAATCATGGATAGCTGCTAATACAGAATTAAATAAAGTACAAAACCAAGAATCTTATTAAGTTAAACTCACTAAATTTAAATAATTTAATTCTGACTAATGCATAAGAAAGCGTAATATCTATAGGTGAAAAGAAATGTTAAGTGCCTACCATCCCCATAAGGAGGAACTCTTAATAACAGCCAGTTCCAGAAGAGACAAATATAGGCCACTATATGCAAAATTCATCCTCAGAGGCAGCTCAACAGAGAAATGCAGAACTATTCACACAGCTCTTGAAGATAATTATAGGAGAAATTAAGCCCTTACAGATCAAAACCTAAGATTTTGCTGAAATTTGAACACTGAGGCAGATTTGAATGCAGAAAGCACATTTACAAGAGTAAATGATATCATACTACAGATGCTGAAGAGAGCGTTACATATCAAACATTATCTCCCTCAAATTATTTAAAAAGGCAAAGAGTGAAGACATGGACCACGGGTACCAAGTTTTGCACTAAATCTGGAAAGTACTGGTGTTAAGGAAAAAAAAGAAAGCTAAACCTTTAAGTCCACATTGATGTCCACACATCTACTTAGACCATTCAAGTACCACCCTACCCCACCACACAGAGATGGAGTTTTTGAGGGTTCCGTTTCCTAACTTTGAATATTCTTAAGTAGTAATACTCAGAATTTGTTCTGGTGACCTATGGGGCCGTCATGTATGGTTCTTTTCTGTAAGTCTTCTATTCAAAATATACACATTGAAATGAGATATTCAGATTTACTTTGTAAGTTGGGTAAACAATTTTCAGGCTACAATTTCCATAAAATGCTAAGCATCAAGTGCAAATGCCCTTTGAAATGTTTCTGCTAAGCACTCAAGAATGATCAGAAACTTCAGATAATTTGTGGTTGTGTGTTGTTGCAGGGTTACTCCAAACCACCGCTCTACAACAGGAACCTCCGACGAATCTTGCCTGGAGAGGCTAATGATGGCAAGTCAGGAAAAAGACCAGTGGGGTTTATGGAGATTTAGGAACCACACTGTACAAAATACAAAGAAGCGTCATCATTCCATCACAAATATGCAGTTGAGGAGGAAGAGATATTATAATATTAGCCTACCATTATCTACTAACTGGGGGTAATGCATGTAGAGCTACATAGAAACTTTCCTCACGCTTTCAGAAGTGAGACTGCCTCTTTGACCACTTTTGATGTTTATTCCAACAGTTTTAAGATTAAATTTAGAACATTTTACTAGTATAATTGTAGCTATCAATTATAAGCATTAACATTTGCATGCTAAATTTATTAAGTGAATCAGTTTCTAACCTTCCAATTATTAAAAAGGCCCAAAACCATTTGAGAGTATGTTGCTGCCTGACTGATTTAATAGGACAGTCACACAATACACGACCTCATTCTAATGCAAAGCGTTATTTTAGTTTGCAGATCATATAATTCAACAGTGACATCAACTCACCTGCAGTAAGAGTTTGCAATCTGCAAAAAGATCTAAATTAAGCAGTTCTTCTTTAAGAGAGGAAGGAAAAACCAATACATCATGGCAATGTTGGTCCATACAGTACGTATACCGGTCGAAGTCTGACACAGATTCAACTCTTGTGAACCCCTTCTTCTTCAAATCTCTGAAAATATCTTGAAGGCTGTTAACATACAACTCTAACCATTAAACATACAACAGTTACTTAAGCAATATAGTTTGCATTGATTATATGGATTTTTGCCTTCTATTTTATTAGTGTGTATATATACATAGGTGTATATAAAATGCAATACTGTCTAAGGCAGGAGGGGAATTCACTCTATTTTAGGCATGTAAGCTCTGGTTTGAAACAATTTTAAGTTAATAAGTCTGACAAAATAAATTAAGAAAGAGGTATGTGTCTCTAGAGGATGATTCAAAGCATCAAAACATAAATGTCCATGTGCTCAGAAGACACTGTAGCAAATTTACTGCTGGAATGTTAGTTCTTTTGATTGCTTCCAATTTAGCCCAGCTCACCAATGAGTTTTATGACTAATAACTGAAATAACCTTTGTGTAAACGTAATGAAGGCATAAATGCTGAGGTTTGCAATTCAAATATCATAAAGATTTAAAGGTATATACACCAAGACTTGTGTGATGAAATGCAGTTTCAGACAGTGCCATAAGCTTATATGGTACATTAAACGTAGGATCAACACAGCACCTTCTAGTTCAGTCTTATTTAAGGGCTGCAAAATCACAACCAGAGTAGGACACCTTCTCTATCTTTTAGAGCCTGTAACCTAAGCACAGAAGACTGGTCCAAGACAAGAGTATGAAAACAAAATTCTTGAAATCATAATAAAATGGATTACCTATCTAGAAAAACAGAAAACAGGATAACCTGGTATGGTTCATATCTCAGTTAGTACAGAACTGGGAACACCAGTGTTACACATACAGTAGCTCACTGAACACAAGGATTTTTAAAAGTGTATTTTTATTTCAAGTTTACACTATCCTTACAGAATAAACACCAGTATTAAGTATTGTACCTGTCTTAACACCCTTTGCCAATGTTATGGCTTACAGTAATACACCCACTTTTAAAGAAGTTTTCTCTTTATTTTTCATCACAGAATTTACCCACCCATATAGTTTTTTCCACCTTTATTTCCTCATTTATTTGGTGAAAGACCCACACAAGCAACAGTAAGAAAAACTGTTTCACAACTTTGTTATAGTTTATGAATACCATTACTGCAATATATAAAAACTACAAACAAACATACCACAATGTCACTGGACTAAGCAGAATTTACTATAAGAAACTTAAATTACTGGTAATGATACAACTTGGAAATTCTAAAACAAGTGTGTAGTAAACTACATCACTTCATATGTAAAAACATCAATATTAGATGATACTTTAAAGACCTTACCTGATTTTAAATGTATTTACCCAAACACATAAAGGTAAAGCAGAAGCCCTTTGTTCCTGCTTCCGTACGGTTTCTGGTAGAATGTATTCAATTGAAAGAGCATCATGTTTGATGCGGCATCTTGCTAGTGCAGCTGCCAACTTGGTCCTAAAACTACAAAAACACAATCACAAGTTTAGTAAGTTTTAGAAATATTGCATAGAAATATTGCAATAAACATTTATATTACAATACCATCTTGCTCAGAAACCAAAACCAAAAGGGAGGCTTCATTTCGCAAGCTGCTACAGAAAATACACAGTTAAGAGTACATTTTCTACCGCAGAAAACAGCAGATGCAAGGTAAATAGCACACAGCTAAGATCGTTCCACTTAAATGCACATGGGACTGGAATTATGACAGATGACTCTCAAATACATCAATTTTCTCAGACAGCTGAAAAAAAAAAAAAGCAAATATGTTTTGGAACTGCAACCAGTGGAATACAAACATAAGATTTTTTTTTAATGTTTGAAGATATAAATACATATATGTGCAGAATGAGCATTTGATGAAAGCTGACCTCTAAATGCGTACAGAAACAACACAAGTATGATGGCAACCAGGAGTCAGTTTTATTATTATTACCCGAAATTCTCAGAGGAAATATTCCTAGTATTTTCTTCCCACAAGCTTTATGCATAATCTTGATATGTAATACTTCAAAGCAAATAAAAATTGTTGGTGAGCTACTTCAGATGTCAAGGTATATTACTTACTGCCCTCAAGGAATACCTTGCCCTTATGACATTCATGAACTTTTTGGGCTATTCTAAATCCAGCAGCAACAAACTTTTATACAACAAATGCCATTGAGTTCATCAACAGACTGACAAAAGAAATACCTGAATACTACTTAAAATGCTTATTTTACATACCCTCTTTTTGTTTGTTCTACTTACTTAAAATAATATTTAACAAAGTTCCATAATAGTAGTATTGCTAAGTAAATGGATATTATGTCATTCCATGACCTCTTGACTCTATTATACACATATTTAGAAATGTTTATTAAGTATTCAATTTCTTTTCTAAAATTGTATGAAAAAAGTTTCGACAACTCCAAAATAAGTTACCTTTTTCTAGCAAAACAATCCACAATATAAACATGGTTTGTTAGCTGCATTTTTAACTATAGGAATATGAAAGTTTCCCTTCATACTAGGTTCTCATTAAAAATAAAAACAAAGCCCACAAAATTTGAAGCTGAAAGACATCTGTAATATTGACAATTATAAAAAAAAAGGCACTGATTATACAAATAGGGGTCTAGAGAACAAATCTTATGAGGAGCAGCTGAGGGAACTAGGGTTGTTCAAGCCTGGAGAGAAGGAGGCTGAGAGGAGACCTTATCGCTCTCTACAACTACCTGAAAGGAGGTTGTAGAGAGGTGGAGGTTGGTCTCTTCTCCCAAGTAACAAGTGATAGGACAAGAGGAAATGGCCTCAAGTTTTGCCAGGGGAGGTTTAGATTGGATATTAGGAAAAATTTCTTCACCAAAAGGGTTATCAAACATTGGAACAGGCTGCCCAGGGAAGCGCTGGAATCACCATCTGTGAAGGTAGTTAAAAAGCAGGTGGACGTGGTGCTGAAGGACATGGTTTAGTGGTGGTTTTGGCAGTGTTAGGTTTATGGTTGGACTCAATGATCTTAAAGGTCCCTTCCAACCTAAATGATCCTATGATTCTATGAAATCCGTATTTCTGCTAATATATATCAACAAAAAGTTCTTAGCATATATACCTGTACAGATAATGCTCTATTTTCCGAACTTCTGCTACAGGTTCCTCTTCATCAAAAATCTCTCGTGCTTGAAACTTTCGCTCTTGTAGGTCATAAAGCATCACAACAAGCAAGCTGGTTAATTCATCTGGCTGCAACAGAAAAGCAACTGGATAGAAAAAGTGACACAAAGCATGCCTTACTTCTGTGAAAAGATCCGTATCAAGTAGCAGTCTCCTACGTAAGAAGAATTAAAATGATTGAAACGCTTATCTTTAAGACTATGAAAGTAATTCCTTGTTCAGAGTTAGTAAAACACTGAAGAATTTTTTAAAAACTCAAAAACACAACTTAAAAGTTATGTAGCTTATCAAAATTAAAAACATTCTCCATACACACAGATAATACTATATCTTAACAACTTTTAATGTTATCAGAATTTAAACTTTGAATTATTTTCTCCTCATAAAGTAGTTCCTTGAATAGCTAAGCTAACAAACACATCTATCAATTTGTCTCTCGTGGGATTCTTCGGTATATAACAACCGATAAGCTCAGTTATAATAACCATTCTGCAGTTAGGACATATGTAAAATCTCCTTCCCATGACTAAATGTTTAAAACAGGCAGCACCTCCTTCTTATGGACAGTAATTAACAGCACTTCATTTACTTTTGTCTGCCTCTTCTCATGAAATTCCTACAGTTCTTATGCCTTCGAAAATTCTTACCTTCTCAAAAATATGACTGAAATTAGCTAGCAAACTCAAGTTATTAGGGAAATAGCACCAAACACAAAATGTTACCACATAAGTCTTAACTTCCTTACAAAAACAAGCCAAAAATCAAATATGTTTGTTAGATCATTTGCCTGCTCACATCAATCTCCACAAATAACATCAGTTCAAATTAATCTTGTAATTTTCAAAGGCATCAAAGACTAAACTGGAAAGAATAGCAGATTACTCTGCCAGCTCTAGATTCTCTTTTCATGTCAAAGCAGGAAAGCACGCTGAAAGAGTAAGCTGGATCAATTTTTGCCAGTACAAGTACAATATTTGTATACAATACAGTTTGCCCAGGAAATGAAACCTGGGTTCAATGCATTCTTTTGTCTCATGGGTTTCACTCTATGCTTTACAACTCCCAGGGACAGGACGGGAACATGACTTTTTTCCCCACTCACAAGGGACACAGCTGGGAAGGAAAGCACACAGATATGGACCAGCTCATGGAGATCACATCAAGTATTACACTGCAGTAAGCAGTTCACTCTCCTACCTTCTTTCTTTGAATCCTCAGAAAAGATTCTAATTACATCAACTCAGAAAATACAAAATTTATTTCCTCACAAAAATGTTCACTTACTATTGAGTGGCACGGGTAAACACAACTATCTAACAATATTTCTTCAAGAAGATCTTGATCTGCAAGAAAAGAAAATATTCATAAGTGACACTATGAAATCTATGGAAGAAAAATATAAAAATTAAATCACTAAAGAAAAAGCTGAAAGTTTAAACATCATGAAAATTAAGGGCAAATTCAATCACAAACAGTAGCAACTCTAAATAAGTATTACTTTCCATGAAAAAGTACAGAGTTTAAACGTTTGATTTCACAAAATGCTAACAACACTTAGACATATTTAAGTATTTGAGGGGTACAAGTAGTCCAGTAGTAACCTGTAGTTTAACAAAAAATTCCCCAGATCTCTGATGTGAGGCAGAAACAAAACACACTGTTTTTCTGTATTTTCTCTACTGCACCGTTTCTGTTGGCAACTCTTGGCAAAGTTTTGTACTTACATTTTAGAGCACTGAAAGCCAGTTCATAAGATACACGCTGGGAATACTCATCTTTAAAAGTCAGCATGGGAGATACTGAGTCATCACCATACCGCACCAATATTCTATCCTTACGCTTTTCAGTATGAATGCCTTGAAAAATCTTAGCTGCGTTTATGTATACGGAGTCGTGATAGCCATTCTTCTCAATCAGAGTCATTGTTCTTTTTTCAACAGATCCTTTTTCATCTGAAATTTTCATTTCACTCAAGTCTGAAGTATCATTTCTAACATCCTCTTGTAAAGACACCAAGTTACTTTTAGAACCTGGCATTTTTCCAGTTGCTGATTGTGTAAGTGCAAGTCACAATACTGCTGCCTCTGCAAAAAACAAAGTTTGTATTGAATTACGACATTTTCTTTCACTAGAATATACTTTTCCCTTAAGTTTCAGGTTTTCAATATAATTTATGTTCTTTTTTAGCCTCTAGTCCTGCAAATATGTATCTATGTATATCATCTATACCTCTATACATCTATCACCTTACATATAGTAGAGAAGTATTTATAATAGTTTTCTTACCTTATTTATTTTCACTAATGCAGATACAAAGACTGGTTATTTGTTTCAAAGAGGCCAGTGCTTTACAATAAATGATCCTAAGCAGACTCTATCTGAGATTTGATTCTCTGTGTCTAGCACGAAGCATTATTATGGCAGACAGAATAGTATCTCTCACTAGGAATTCTCCTTTAATAAAATGACACTACAGAAATTTCAAAGCAGACATTGTCTCTTCCAAAGAAGAACCATCTTGAAAAGAACTGCAGTGAATTCCACATACTTGTCCACTAAACTGTATATCTGTTCCTAAAAATGGATAACAGAGATCAACTAAGTGTAATGTATTTGATGTATTACCTAAACAGCACAATTTTAAATGCAGGAAATCCATTCTGACAGTCTCTGAAGACATTATCCAACTCTCCATAAGCCCATGTGCGTTTCTTAAATTTTCTACACATCCTACATAAACAATGAAGTAAAAATTACGTTGCCCAGCGGTGGCATAGGGCGTCAAGAAAAATAAAAAGCCCCAGTGTTTGCTGAATCGAAAAATATTTGCTTAAGTTCCACCTAAAGCCTAAAATATATCCATCACAGTGCTAGGATTTACCCTACTTGCTCTGGTTGCTATAACATGCATTTATGACGATGCTTGGAGGCTTAGAAGTCAGGGTACATGTTCAGAAGAGGACTAACTAAGCCAAGACAAATTTAGTCACAGAAGAAAGATTTAAAAAAACCCGCCAAACTAGTTTTCCTGCCTGGAGAAGAATAATACAAGAGAACTGTGAGGAATTTAGCAGCTGTAGCACAGAAAAAGAGGCATGGATCTGGTGCTGACAAATAGTTCTGGATATTTTAGGATTAACAGTACAGAATAGCAGAATTTGTTCTTTTTGCTAGTCTAAAAATCCAAAAAAGAAGGTGATATTCCAACCAAACAGAAGGTATCTCCTCTTTTGCTACATAATTTAGTTCAGTACAACCATTCTTTTTCCCTGTGCTCCTCCGCATTCCTCAGGATAAATTGTATACCTCTTCTCCCCAGATCAAGCATACTCACTCGGCATCCTTTTTTCCTCTCCCCTTTCCTGCTCCCATCACACAAAACATAAGGGCAAAGGAGGGTGGCAGCACACAGGGCTGGAGGGGAAAGGAGGAACACAAGCTGTTACTTCTCCAGCAGGCAGCCGTGAAATGCCCCATGCTGAGCCAGCATTCCCCCATTCAAACTCTCTTTCCCCAACACGGGTGACACTCAGCCCATTCCTCCCCTCTCCAAGACAAGCACAAGTCAGCGTCTGCCTAGCCCAGCCTGCTTCAGACAACTGACCAGCGGTGCTTCCTGAATACTGGCAGGTTGTCTGGAGGAGGCCACAGCTTGTTCTTCTTTCCCAGGATTTGCTCCCCAAAACTGAGCGCTGCTAACGCTGCAGAAGCAACTTTTGTTGTCTCTTTACAGAGGTCCTGGGCCTCAGACAAACAGCTTCTTCTGGTGGGAGTCAAGCACCAACATTCCTAGCATTAGGTGCAGCACTGATGGATCCATGGAGAAAATGTAAATTTATTTTTCGAAGCCATATTGAAACAGAACAAGCAGCACTATCAAAAGAAAGCACTGTTCTTCACTAGAATAAAGTACCAGATTACCTAAACCAAACCTGCCACATGGGGTTCTTGGGGGGGGGGGGGG
>VYXH01008112.1:219677-253139 GCA_013397275.1 Burhinus bistriatus
GATCCGGCTTTTCAGCTGTTCCCAAAATTATTATTTTAAAAAAAAAAAAAAAGTCTTGAAATTACTCCAGTCAACAACCAATAAATCAGCCATAACCTTGTCAGAAATCTCCTTTTTCCCCATAAGCTTTGTTCCTGTTACAGCAGTGCTGTTATGGACAATCTTTAAATTCTCCTTAATAAGGGAAAATGGTAAAATCCCCCGTGATTCAGTTAAAATCCGTGATGACCTTTGGTGTGTCATTTCTCCAATACGATCCTGCCTGGCACCTCCCACAAGCATCTGCCACAGGTACGAGTGCTCTTACGTCTGGAAGTTAGAAGTTCAGACTCAGTTCTGCAGTAGGACTGCGCAAAAACAAAGTAACCAGGGCTTTGGTCTAGCTTGACTGTACATGTAGTAAAGCTCAGTACAAATCTTAGCACATCTGTGTTTTTACAAATGCGAGGTCCCAAAGCTTTTTGGGAACGATCTCCATTGAAGCACACAAGCCAGTGCTTGTTACCCCTGCCAAAACTTGGATGTTAGCCAGATCCCTTTCTGGTATCGGTATTATCAGACATCTAATCAAACCAAGCTGCGACTCTGCGCAACCAACCTGTGACTCCATGCAATCAGTGTGCATCAGGACTAGAAAATTTGGAGAGTTAAAAACAATCTGTAGTTTGCTGATAGGACAAAGACACCCTTCTAGTTTGGATCTGCTACGTGCTCAAGCAACGCTGCTGCAATTGCAACAGCAGCAATTAATTACAAAGCAAGCCAAGTAGGCTGGGTAAACTTTGCACATAGTAGTTCAAACAAATCTTGAGTCCTTCCTGATGAAGAGGAGGAATACGTGATTTATAGGTTGTGTGTATCAATAGGGCACTATACTAGCTACAATATAGATGGAAAGGAGTTTTTTGTGCTGTTGATTTAATTTTGTCCAAATAGATACGGCAGCTCTTTTTAAAAGATCCAACTGGAAGTACTGCCCAATGTAATTGTTGTTTCTGTGTACTACTCTTTCACCTTCAAAGTGAAGGTGAATATTATTTCACCTTCAGGTGAATATTACTCAGGTGAATATTATTTAGCTACTGAAGATTGGGAAAGAAAAATAATCCTTTCTTCTTACCAGGCTTTATGAATTCAGGTTCTTCCTGCAGTTAGATTTAGGTCTTGGCACTGAGAACCAGAAAGTAATGAGAGAATTCAGAGCCGGCAGATTAGTTGCAAACAGGACTGGCTTGAAGAGGAAGATGATGGAAATCACGTTGCGCTTTTAAAGGCAATAAGTTTTCTTCTTATATGAGAAGTAAAGGATTAAGCACTTCCAGTAAAAAACAGAGTATGTCTAAATTCATCAAAAGCATGCTTTTAAATTGAGACACAAAATCATTCACAAGTATCTGAATGGTTTAAATATTAAAATAATTTCTTCAGATTTATATGAACAGAAACTTGAAAAAAGACTTGAGAAAGATGAGTAGTTTTCCTATTCAAATGCCCAATGATTGTATGAAATCATTACAAATTTTCAACTTAAATCATAAGCAGGGCATGGCCAAACCAGCAGAGAGATGCTGATGAGGAGGATTTAAAAATTCTCTCTTTCTGGTGATCTAAACTCTATATTGTAAAGCACTACTTTGCTGGCTTGGGCAGAGAGAAAGCAGTGCTGCTTCTGATGGTCGGCTCTTACGACAGATTTGAAGGAGCGGGATGGGAAGTCTTCTGTATCCTGAATTTGAAGGTACACCATTTCTGAATATTGAGCACCCACTGAGGAGTGTGTCTGACTATTCTTTGCTCCAAGCATGCGATTTAGGATTCTCTGGAACTAAGAGAAAGCTGCTTCTGATATAGTTTATTGACATTGCTAAACTTATATGTATCATGTACCTCTATATACATACAGCACAAGTGTGAATGAAGCTGGACTAGTAAATTAAAAATAAAAGAGTCAAGCAACATCTTTTCATCCCTGTGGCATATATGTGTTAAAAGAAATAAAGACATGAATACAAAGGCAGTTTTAGTTTTTGGTACCAAGCCACTGTTGAATCAACTGAATGCACAGTACTGTGTAAACAGTTTTCAAGATAAGCATGGAAAGCGAGAGGTCTTATGACAAGAATTTAACCTGTGTGAACTACTTCATTAAAAGCTGCCATTTTGAAATGTCTTGCATCAGTGATTTTATTTTACATTTGTTAGAATGCAATATTACTGAATTTTATTTCCCTTATATTAGTATGGATTAGTCTGTTCGGGTTTTTTTTTGACTGTGTTAGAAGACAAAACTAAGAGGCCACACGCATTGAAGCCACGTGAATATGGACAAAGAGGAACAAAAAGGTCAGGAAGCCTGTTTTCCCTCCTTTGCAGAAAATAACATTCCCCCGAAACTCACTTAAGTATTTTCTAAATTGTTATTAACATTTGAAAACAATTTGAAAAATTAAATTATATTGATGTATAGGACTGGCCAGAATACAGTGTGGCAAGCTGTCCTGCATGGTAACAGTCTCAGCTTTCTCTTGTGCTCCTTGCATTTTTCAGGTTGGGTGCGTGCAGAGGCCTGCCAGGGGAAGCTGCCCACCGGAACGATCCAGGTGTAGAGCCTTTGGCCCTCGCCCTCTGCAGGATGGGGAAACAGGCAAAGCCCAACTACTACAGGGATATTTACTGTAGCATTACAATTTCGGGAAGGACATTTGGATGTGACACACATCACACAGTGGGAGTAGATATTTGGATCGTAAGGGTAGGAAAACACATTTTTTTACCCAGCTCTATGTAACAGTAGGGGTGCATGCAATAGGTGACCGATCAGTTGGTGTGTTAATTTAGTGGAGCTGATCCACTATGATGCCTTAGGATGTTCTGAACCGCAGGGACACCGAGACCAGGGTCAGATTCTGCTGTTATTTGGGGAAGTGTGAGTCTATGTTACCTGGCAAATAGTTGCTGCATGTGTAACTAAGGGTATTATTTTCCTGTTAATTTTTCAATCATTTTGTCTATTGGATTAATTCATGCTCATTAATAAAAGTTTTCCTCCTGAATTGTTGAAAGTAAAAGAAAAAAGTTATCAGAGCCAAAAAACCAAACAACCTCTGGAAAGGTTTCTTCATTTCATTCACTTGCTAATGTAGAAACTTTTTATTTTGCTAAGAGTTCTGCTAAGAATTTTTAGTACCTGGAACTATTCGTCTTTTGAAAGAAATAAATATATATTAGCACCACCATCTCATCTCCTTTTTGTGTGTGACATTTTTAGCTACTGTCCCCTTACCAAAATCCCCTTTAAAACTCCATCATATCTTAAATTAGACTCTTTAGCCTGGGTACTTTCAACTGATTCATGGAGGGGGGGGAAAAAGGGAAATACTATTCTGTTTCTTCTGGGCCCTTTCTTCATGGAGCTTAGCGTGTCCTGGAAGCTGAGTAATCTCATTAGGGTTTATTTGGTGGGAGCTAAAGTGGCTCACCAGTTTGCAGGCTCAACCCCCTAACTGGTGCATGAATGAATGGCTGACAGAGTTAGAGTAGAACATTAAGAATCAGAATAAAAGGTTAAATCTCATTTCCTTCCTACACAAGTTGTAATACTTGAGTGTCTTTGTTAGGCTAAATCATGTCAAATTCGGTATATGAACTTGTTTCATTCAAGATGAGTATTAGGAAGCCATTTGGCTTTTTTATGTAAGCTGGTGGTTTAAACTATATATAGTACTGCTTAAGGACTGGATATGGTAAACGCTGAACTTGATGGCTCAAAGATGGTACAGTGCATTGAGTCGGTGCTTTTATGGAACTGCCTAGGATGGGAACGAGATCTTGCTCCTGAGTGGCAACTTCCAGCTCAGAGTCCACTTGCCCGTATTTAAAGCCAGGTCTCTTTTTTTTCCTATGTGTGTCATTTACCTGCACTGATTTTTATCTGTCATTTTATTGACCACTCACTCGGTCTCATGAGGTCTTTCTGACCTGATTTCTAACACCTGCCCTCATCCTCACTACTCTGAATACTTTCATATATCAGCAAACTATCACATCCCTTTCCAAGTTGTTGCTGGACAAAAAAAAATCCCGATACAAATTACTACAGAACTCCACTGATGACTTCCCTTCACACCTTCCCTTTCTATCTTTTCACCAATTATTCTTCCATGCAAGGACATTCTTTCTTATCCCTCTTATTTTGAAATTACAATGCAAGTATAATAATTATGCAAAGGCAAAAAGACCAAAATCTGCCAAACTGGTCATGCCCACAAACACTTACCTGCTGATATTGTCAATGCTGATTTCTGAAATGCTGAATTTCCCAAAGAAATCAAGAAACCCCAAATATTTGATTTTTTCAAATGAAGTGGCAGGTACTGACAAGCTCTATCAAAACGTGGTTGATCAGTTCAGATAAGTTTCAATTCATCCAAATCTTTCACCATGTAGAAGTTTTCATTACTCATTTCATCCACAGGAACTTACACAAGGCTTACTAGCTTGCAAAGTTCTTTATAATGAAAGATCAGTAAATAATTTACTTAAAGTAAATAAGAAGTTGTTAATATTATTTACCAGAATGCCACGTGTAACAGGCATGTCTGTATTTAGCATCATGTTGTTCTTGGTGGCTATGGAACCTAACCCTTTTGTGTTGCTCTGTTTTGATAGCTCTGTCAGACATACTGGATTAAATATATGAGGAAGGATGCCATTTTTATTTGACCCAACACAAGTTGCAAAATTAATGTGTAAACAGATCTATTATATAGCAACTAGGAGTTGGTAACAGAACAAAGACTTCAACAGTTTTCTCTCCTTTAAGCGCTCTGTGAGTAACTGTGGTTTAAGTCAAACCAAAAATAAATTTTGTTGCAGAAAATTTCAGAAATTTGATGGTTCAAAACTGAGAGTCACTGTAATATTTTGCTTGACACAAAAATGTCTTTGTTTTGCTTTGTAAACCATTTAACAAGCACTGTGTCTTAAATGTAAAGCCTTTAGGGAGCTATAGTGGTGAAAGACATGAGATCTTACCTTAAAGTCTTTTTTTCTTTTATGCCATTCCTTCTTGTTGAAGTGTTACACTTATCATAAATTTCTGAAATATTTGTTGGTATCCTGGTTAGGGTCAGCTCTCCTACTTCAGAAGTGGAAGATTTTAAGTTCTAGAGCAGAGAGTCTTTCGTTAGAGTTAGAAGTTAATCTGAACGCAGTATAACAACTTCAACCTTAAATAGCATTTAACCATACACAAACTGCTTCCTGGATTCTAATGTAAGCTGAGACCATAGGACTGAGGAAATCAAGGTGATAAAACAAATCTTCCTCCTTTGCTTTTCTAGTCTACTTGCAAATCCAGCCAAAAATGTAAGGGGTTCATTCAAAAAACAATTTTTGACATTTAGTTTTTCTGGATTTTTTATTTTATTTTTACAGATAATGGTCAAATGAGTCAAAAAATTGCGAATAGCTTCAGAATGATCAACTGTTCACTGGAAAGTTTACCCAGATACGTTCTTTACTTAATAACTGTGCTTTTATTTCATTTTCTCTTGTAACAATTACAAGAAATCTTGGATTATGCTTCACAGTAAGGAAAAAAACAAGTTTGGTTTGATCTGGAATGTTATAATTTTTCCCCATTCACTCTTCTGACCATTTATTTTACAGTTTGGAGGACCATGACTGTAACATAGAATAGCACAGAACAACTAACACGAATTGGCTTGAGACTAATAAATACCCTGGTAGAAACCAGTAGGATAAATAAAGCATTATTTTAGCAATTTGAAGTGTGAAGGACAATGGAAAGCTGACTATGAGGTCTGAGGAATAAATCTGGCCATTAGACACCAGAACAGCTGCTGTTAATAAGATGGGTGTAGGAGGCTTGGAAAAGGTCTGGAGGAAAGTAAGTTGCTTGAGGGACAACAGGAGTAAGAGACAGAGGGAACAGAGCCAAAGTTTCTAGCCAGAGGCTATCAGAGGAGAAGGAGCAAAGAAGAGTAGTGGAGCTTCCAGTCACACAGAAGGAAGGTCAAATGGCCATCATTGCAGCAGTAATTAACATTTTTTGGCACTTGTGACCTTAGCTTTACAAGTCTTCAAATAGTATGATTAAGCTTTTTGTAAAAACACAGCAGTCAGAGTATTAATAAAACATGCCTGTTCGGTTTCATTGGTTTATAGGTTATGTAAATG
Organism: Burhinus bistriatus; assembly: GCA_013397275.1. Lineage (NCBI taxonomy): Eukaryota > Metazoa > Chordata > Aves > Charadriiformes > Burhinidae > Burhinus > Burhinus bistriatus. Next base: position 225,879 of record VYXH01008112.1, read on the forward strand.
CATTTCTGGTGTTTACTTACCAAGAAAAATGCAAAGCCGAGTTCCTCATTTCTGATGGTTATGACCTTTAGCTAATATAGTAAACATTGCTGCTAACATTAGGATTCAATAGTGATTTTCTATTGACAAATATTTTTCATAGACATTTCCATCACAGGTGGAAATTCCTGTTGGCATAAATGGACAATTATCACGGAATCACAGAATTTTTAGAATTGGAAGGGACCTCCGGAGATCATCTAGTCCAACTCCCCTGCTGACGCAGGAATGCCTAGAGCACATTACTCAGGACTGCATCCAGGCGGGTCTTGAAAATCTCCAGAGAAGGGGACTCCACAACCTCCCTGGGCAGCCTGTTCCAGTGCTCGGTCACCCTCACCCTCATCAAAATAATACTGTTTAGCAAATCTAAAGTTTGACATATCCATACAAAAAAACCTTTCAGATGTTCTTAACATATATAATATTATTCCTTGAAGTTAAGAACAAGAGAACAATTATCAGTAGAAATACTTCCTTGTTTAATCTAATTGCAGCTCAAATGTAAGGATTTAACATATAAGTCATCTCAGTTGCCAATGTTTATAGTTTATCAAGACAAACAAAAGTACTGCATACATTCCATAGAAACCATTCGTGCAAGACAATGTTGATTTATGTATATACTAATAAAATGGCAAAGATGTCTGCCAGGAAGATAAAGGACATACAGTACAGAGAAGTAAAGCCCAGTCAGATAATTTGACACCAAAAAGCAGTAGTCGTGTGGTTTGGCAAGGTGTAAGAGAGAACATTCTTTCACCTGTCAGGGACATGTTCAGGTTTTCGTGACTTAGCTCATTTAATTTTCATCTTGTACAAAGGTAAGCACATCTATACAGAATGGAATGCCCTGAAGCTATAAATGCATAATGAACTGAAGCTTGAAACTACAGTTGCAAATAAAACTACAACCTGCTTTGTTAGTACATTTTTTGTGGAACATGTCTGAAGTGGTGCACAACACTTTCTCTGTCTGTTTTCCTCCTTTCTCCTATAACTTAGGTTCAGAGACAATCTGAATGTCTAGGACAACTTGAGCAGATGCGAAGAAGTGAGACCCTCTGTTTTTCTCCAGCACCCCTGCACAGGTAACACTAGACATCAGGACAAATTTAGGCTACTGGTACCCCAGCAGCCTTGCCTCTCACCACCTGCATCCACTGAACTATATTTAAACACTCCTGCTGAGTTCAGTGATGCAGGATTAGGCTTTGTTGCCCCATGCTTCTGCCCAGGTAATATCCACCAGTGGTGTCAGCTTTGAGATCCTTAGTTCATTATGCCAATTGTTTCAAATAATTTTCATTCCATTCACAAGGAAATTGTATGTGTCAAGTTGCATGGGAGGACTGGTGGTGTGGGGTTGTGCATGTTCCCCTCCCCACTCCAGCTGTCTACTCTCTTGTTGATATGTCTCTTACTATGATGGCAAAGTTTCAGTTACAGAGACCACAAATCTGTGCATGCTAGTTCTGCCTTAAATCCAAATTCACTGTTGTCCATGTCTCAGCTCTGATCTTGCTGCTTCTATGAGAGTCACATGTCAAGGCCAAGGTAAACTCTAAATGAGACATTAAGGTATCTGTGTGTCTAAACCAAGTGAACACACATGCTGCTAATGTCCACAAGCACCCATTTTACTGTGTTTAGTTTTATTGTTAGCACAATCAATGATATGCCCAAGAGTCCTCCTGAGCTTGGTTACATCTTCCTCCTTTTTCTGGAGGGGAATTCCTGTTTTCAAATTGCTTCCACCTTCAACTGAGGTTCCAGGCCCTTACTTAGAAAAGTAAGAGGACCTGTCAGCCAGATCAAACAGCTCTTGCAGCTCTGCCTGCTTATACAGGGTACCCACACTTGATGTTGGGGTGATTTAGTAGACAAGCCGTGCATTTCAATAGTCTTCTCTGTGACTCACTATCATGTAACAGCATACTTTTCAGCCAAGGATATTTTCATGTGTCTCTTAAAAGTTTGTAATATGTGTTAGGCAGCGTAATAAAAAAAACTGTAAAGCTTAAAAATATGGAGATTCATACTTCAGGGCTCAAACCCTCAACAACCTAGGCATATATTGTAAGAAATCCTATTACAATCCAGTAGATTTTACAGGACCAGGCTGTTAACTATAGACTAAGGCAGAAAGAGGAGCATCTTTGTCGTGATTTTCCTGCTTTCTTTGCCTACTGGAAATTATTCACCTAAGAGCTAAGTCTCAATTGAATGTCAACATGCTGACTTTGCAATTTAAGGTACACCTGTTTGTTACAGGACATCTTTCTGATTAAGAGCATTCATCATGGTGCCTGTATGTATTTTTCCCTGCTGATGAAGCTGAGTCCTGTTTCAGAAATCTCTGGCACTGCTCTGCAGATAAGAATATTGTAGAGAAAGCCATGAGTCTAACTCTCCTTGGAATGCCACCAAGCATTTTAAGTCTCAAAATTAAGTTAACTCAGCCCTATTCACAAGATACATCAGTCCCCTCTCAAATGTATTTTACATGAAGCAGATTTGTGAGAAGTATTTCTTAAGCAATACAATTTCAATGCAGCTATTGTGGCAATGCATATGCATCATCGAATCGTTGGCTGGGGATGAGGTTGCTTGATCTATTATGCAGTCATAGGAATAAGAAACACACTGTGCTCCTGTTTATTGCTTTTTACCATTTGCAGCTCACTTTGTAAGTGCCCTTGCACAAAATTGTCCATTTTCCTTTCTGAACGCTTTGTTGCAATTTTCCAGCAATAATAACAAACATGTCTGTTAATAACAGGAACCGATGAGTTTTTAGTATGACCATTGCATTCTCACCAATACCTAGCAAACAGAGATAATGAAAAGACACATTCTTTGTCCTGACAAGCCACAGTTGCATTTTCATATTCTTGAACAAACAGAAATGAAACAGTTCTCCCAACCAGAAATTAAAAGAATTTAATTCACTCAACAAGCAGAGGCAACGTAAGAGTATTCATCAAAGCTAGGAGGGTAAAGAGGAGGCATAGTGGTTTTGGATCGCAGTTTGTGCTCTGGTCTTTTGCTGCAGTTAAATGTTGCTGGGATCATAACCTGAAATCAGAAGAACGTGGCAGTGGATGCCTTGTGACACATCTCAGATTAATGGCTTTTTTTAGACCTATTGTCTGTAAAACAGGTAACCTACATACTCCAGTGACTTTCAAACTTGGCTTTTTGTTGTGTAATAGGACAGATACTGCTAAGGCTTGGAGCCTGTCCTTACAGTGCCTATCCTTTCCTCTCTTTGTTTTCCTAGTTTCCTTCAGGGAGTGAAGAATAGCGGTGACCTGATGTGAAGTCTGGCACTTCCCTAACCATTACCCTACTCTATAAAATGGGGTAGGCTTTAGAAAACACAGCCTTCCAACTGATGACATGTATCTAATAATAGCCCCGTAGGTGAGGAACAGTGCACGTGTCTCATGTAAACAATCATACTGTCAAAGTAGACAGAGACATACAAGCTACAAGCTCAGAAAACTAGTTTTATAAGGTGCTGATAGGTTTTGGTTCTTTCCATGCAGGCCAAAGGCATCAATTCGATATTTGGATAGCCAACACAGGGTGAAGAAGATTATTTCCTTCCATGTGGCTTCAGCATAAAAAGATTTATGCAGTTCTCACTGTTCTCATTGAGGACTGGCTTGAGTATATCTTGCACTTGACTTCATGGCTTATTTGCTTTTTTGCGTTACTCAGTGGATGTTGGTGATAAGGTTGCATTTTCTGAGTAGTTAAATTAATTAACATTAATAGCTAGGGCCGTTGAATCCCATTGCAGTCTACTGTGATCATATTTAGCAAAACTTTCCTGAACAGAAATAGCAGCCTGCTTATCTGTCCTAAATCAAAACAGCCATCAGGCTTCCATTTAAAATTTCACTGATTCTGCATCTGTATGCTGGTCTGGTTCAAGCCAAAGAACACTGTGTACATTAGCTTTTGACAACTTAGTAATCAAACATTATGGGTTCCTGGAGAGGCTGTTGGAATTAGATGTGATGCTTTTCATAGGAGAAAAAACATTTCTATTCCAAATACCACAAGGAAACTAACAGGAAAATACTAAGAAAAGAATGAGAAAATAGAAGACTGAGAGTATTTTCACATTTATCCTCCATCTCCTTTTTCCAAATCTTTACATTTACTAAATTCTTTGTGAAGCATTCATTCTATTATGTCAGCAAAGGCTATCGTAACATTAACTTATAACATGAGACAGAAGGTTGTTGCTGCTCTATTCTTTCAGTTGTTAAAGCCTTCAGTAATAGTATTAATCATAACAGAAGGACTGCAGGGCCCTGAATTTTTATCTTGTTCAACAGATGAATGAAACACTGATTGTTTGATATCAGTGTATTTATTGGTAATTTGGAGGTTTTGTTCTTCCTGACAGCAGTTTCATATGTGCCTCTGAATTCTCCTTAATCTGTAGAAGTATCAATGACAGGAAAATGAAGGGGTGAAAGTCTAAGTACAATTTTCTGAACCAAGATCTCAAATAGATTTATATTTAAATTGTAGAAAGAGTCCTCAATTATTTAATCTTTCTTTTCTAATTTATTAAATAATCTGTCTTGTTCATTCAGATCAGCTGCCCTTGGTTTCAGCAGTGTATTACTGATCATAGCAAGCCTTGGACAGGCAAGATACTACATTAGCTCACCCAGCTTGAATTAAAACTGTATGAACTAAAGGTTTGAATTAAACATGTCCTTGTTACATGGAATTGCATCCTTTCTTAATTTACTCATTCAGGTGACTGGCAGCTAGGCAAACTAATAAAGGTTGCTAGAACAAATGGAAGTGTTTTACTTTTGCCTGAAGATATTCACCCAGCAGTTTCATGCCACTTAATTAGCGAAACTTTTGACTTGAGGTATACCAGTGAAAATGAGAAATAATTATAATGATGTTAATTTCAGTGATATTCCAATGATGAACCTGAACCTTATCTTCTAAACAGGCATCAGGTTACTCTTGAGAAGCCTTCTAGGTTTAGTCTCTCAAATTTGTCTTTCAAGTTCACAGCATTCCAACGACACATTCAGAACTTACGGCAAAAATCTCATATTTCTTTTACAGATTTCAGCCCTGATACTTCGCTGCTTCTGCTCAGCAATAATGCCCGATGATGTGAAAGCTCCGAGGATGTGTGGAGACAACAGCTATGGGGTAGGGGGCTACTTTCCTGACGTAAAAGATTTCTAGTAGTGACTTGTGTTATATCTCACTACAACCAAGAGAACAGTTAACAGTAGTTAAAACCTGATCTGATTCTGGTGCTGAATTCCCTATGTTTCTAGTACTTCCCAGCAGTGTTCAGACTCTTTAAGCTTACCTTGCAGAACTCAGGTCACACTTACATGCTGATACCTGAATTGAAGCCTTTGTAAGTGGAAATACACTGCCTGCTATTTCTTAGCATAAAAAGAAATTCCAGAGGAAAAACAATATTCCCAAACTGAACTTTGCCAGAATAATACAGATTTTTTTTATTAAACATCACAATAAAATTCTGTAATGTTATATTAAATTTACTACACAAAAAATGTATGTGAATTCAATAGATGACATGGTCAATTTGGCGATGTTTGATCAGACAGCTCAGTTATCTGATTGCATTAATGCTACGTATCCAAATTCTCCTTGTTCTGTCTTTATATCTCTCCCTGTTGGAATCCAAGCCCTGGAGTCAAATAAGAAAATTTCCCCATCTCTTTGAAAGTCTTGGATCAAAGGAATGGGTGACAGCTCTGATCTCTTAAGAATAGAAAAGCACACACTGGTAAAATCTCACTCACTGTTCAGAAACTGTGACTGGAGACACAACACACAGTCAAACTGGAGTTAGGGGCAACTTGTGAAGTCCAGAGCTGAAACTTCATCTGTCACTGAATTACTGTTGTGATTCCTGGTGTTAGTGTTCGGATTCAGCCCCACACTTAAAACTGCAGATCCAACCTTTTAATGTTTGGAACATAATGTTTAAATATGATAAAAATCATTAAGCTTATCTCTAACTAAATTTAATCCAAGCCCCACATGCCAACCTGCTTTTTTTTCTGGATTTCTGATCCATTGCCATCACTTCAATGGCTGTGAAAAAATATCACCTCTAATCAAATTGAACAGCATCATTAGCTGGTTCAGAAAACTCCCCAGGTATTAAAGAGACCATTGCCTTGCTAAGTACTCAGTGTTAACTGGTTCAATCAGTTCAATCAAGTGAAGGTGGAAAAAAACCACCATTGTCATCTACAGCATCATGCATCACAACATGCAAAGAATAAATCACTCTACGTACACTTGGGCTGCAGGAGCTGTAATCAGCTTGGATGCAGACTGAGCGCTGTCACCCGTGCAAGGAAAGCTCTGTCCTGTCCTCAGGAGCATGCGTGGGTCAGAGACCCTGGTCTCCAGTTCTGCATTGCCACCTCCCGGCCAAGTCCCGGCACACCGGTCTGGGAGGCTCTGCCTTCCCAAGAGGCTTGGGATGGTGCTGGGACAGCCATTCCCTCTCCATTTCCAAAGCAGCCCCAGTGTGGGCAAGGTAACAGGCATTCCGAGTCTCCCCGCGGTGTTGCTGTGGGTTTTTTGCCTTACTAAGGCCCTGTAGGGAAGACTGGTGAACAATGGAAAACGGAGCACAAAGGCACTGGGGTCACTGCATGGATGTAAACCCATGTGCGACAATATAACGGTGTTTCCGTGTACATGATGTGTGTGGATTGGAAGTATGACACTGCAGGTCCTCACCACATTTTCAAATTCTAAGCTAGGCTGAGGACCCATCGTTTCATGAGAGATGTCCTCATCCATCCACCCCGTGAGCTCTACATGTTGCTGGCTCGCTTCTAGGCAAAGTTCAGTATTTCTTTACTAGTACCCAGGACAAATGGGAAGTGGACTACAGCCTCATTTTTCTTGCCCTTGCTTCTCCATTTATCTCACTGTCCTATACACAACATTTGTTAGGGACACGTTGCACGTGTCCATCACAAAAGTAAAGCTAGGCTTAGACATATGTTCATTTAACAAATGAGTTAGTGCCTTCTTACCACACCTCTCACCCTGGGATTTGTTTTCGCCTCTCTGCCAGATACCACTGGTGGAACGGGACACGCGAACACTCCTCAGCCACGTCAGTGCAAAGTCTGATGGCTTAACGTACGCTGCTGTGCAAGGTGGTTCAAGCTAAGCTGCAGGGTTTTGCATGGACCATAGAAAATGTCCATATGTTCTCTTCCATCAGCAGAACTGAGAGGGCCACACATCCAGAGTGGGTAACACACAGCTGGGAGCCATAGCATTGTGAATCTCTGGTATTTTTTTTCTGTGAATATTTTGTGTCTGATTTCTACTATGTCTTTCACTGGGGGTTTTTAACAAAAGTGTACATAGACCTTGGTCTTATTTAGAGTAGAGTGAAAGGCTCATAATTTCGTTTAAATATTCCTCAACTTGCTGGGTATGAAACATTTTAACGTTAAATTTAGAAAATGCACCACCACCCCCCTTACAGTTTTACAGATGCATTTTCTATTTATATCTCAGAAATATATCGAAACACTAAATTGCCAAGTAGTTAATAAATACAACAATAACAGTAGAAAAATAATATGATTAGCATTATATAGCCTTTCTTCTGTGCCTCTGGTGGGATGAATATGCCCAGCATTACAGAAGCAGAGAAGCCATTTTAATGACATTTTTAAATTAGATTTTGTAGACCTGTGAAGAAGGCAGCAGCAAATTTAGGTCAAAAGATACCACTGACTGCAGAGAAACTCATCGTGCATCACCAGCATCCTGGTAAAGAAGATAATGTTCTCTTGCCTGACCACACTGGAAAAGAAAGTGTTGCAAGCTCTATCACAGAAAGAGTGCTTATGCGAGGACTTCAAACTAGCAGGTGTGCAGAGGGTCTCTACGAATTTGAACACCTCAGGAAAACATACCAAGAAAGAGGGAGACCTGAACTAACGGCAGCGGTTTAGAATTACTGCATCAGTAGCTTTATATGCAGTTTTCCAAAGGAAAAACTAATTTGCTGAAGGTTTTGTAATGTAGTGTCGCAAAACTAAGGCTTGGTTTTGTATGCTTTTATCCTCTGGGTAAATAGTACATGCCAGTCTTCAGGACTGGCAGCTCAGCACTTTTCACCACCTTCCCATTAAGAACCCTTTAAATGTAAAAAAAAAAAAAAGCCCACAGCTCTGCTATTTTTTAAATATAGCAGAAATCACAATGCTAATTGAAAGGCAAGCTTCTCAAACATCGTTTCTTCCTCTGCGAGGGTCATGAACCGAAATTTAACTAGATTCAAAGAGCTGATTGTGTAAAATGGTCAACATTCGGGATCCCAGTAATCATAGTAACATTATTGCGAGATCAATAGCTGTAATATGGATGCGGATTTTTTCAACTGGTCATCTGAGTACTGTGAAACTAAATGTCTGGGCTGGTACTGACTAATGTGTTCATCACTGTAATTATCAGTGCATTTTGGTATTCTTTAGGATCATCTCAGAGTATTTAACAAGCATGCAAGCCAGAAGGCAACATTTTTTCTTCCATAAGGACTGGTGGCATATAACCGTACTATTTCAGTTCTGCGTTATGGCTGCAGATATTTTCAGACATTTCCCTTTATTACATGATGAAAGGTTTCATTCAGCTCGGGAAAATGACTGCTCTTGGCAATTGCTTACAGCACAGAGAGCAAGGAGCGAGTCTTTTCTACCTTTTTTCCCTGCACCTCTACCACTCGTCCAGCAAGGGGAGTTGTAGGAACAATCCAGCCAATTTCTCTCAAACTTAATCCTAAAGAGAAATACCTGTGATCGTTAGTAAGGCAAGTTCCCCTTTGTCTACTACACAACAGGTCAAATACAAGACATTTCTGAGATAGTAATTTACTATCTACTGATTTATTGTCAGTTTTGCAGAGGAGTAAAAGGTCTATCATGTAATTAGACAGTGTTTTCCAGGCCCTGATGTTGGGTACTCATCAATACTAAATTTTTTGAGTTTCAGTTGTCAGTCATTAGCAACTGAGTACACAACAGCTGTGCAGTCCAGGTAGAAGAGACATGAATATGGTTGAAAGGGAAGGTATAGGTTTGTTTAGCTTTTTATTATTTAGTGCAGTATTTTTAAACAAACAGAATAGTGCGATATAAACAAAGAAAATAGAAATGGGAGCCTAAATTCATCAGCTGTGCATGATAATAGATATTTAACTATGGATAAAAGGAAGTTTATACATCTGTTCAGCACACAATTTTTCCCCTACCTTACCTGTATATTGGTCCGTTTCATTACTAAAAAGTATTCATCCTACTGTCGTATCTTGTCTATATACCCTTGCTCTTTTTCATGGAAGTTTGTTTCTAACTGTTCATTTATCTTACCGTAGTACTCTGTCAGGATCAGATCCTGTGACAAGTAGTCTGGGGGGATTTGATTTCATTCCTACCCCTGTGCCCACAAACACTTTTGTACTTTTGGAGCAGTAGGAATGCAAGTAGACCCAGGGAACAATGGTAGAAAATAGACGACTTACATGCTTTAAGTTGAGCAAGTACAAAGCTCTCTGTAGAATGTGGGCCTTATTCTTATCAGGTTTATCCAATAACTTCCCTCTGGTTAGGTTTTGCTGGCCAGTTTGGTCATTATCTTTGGTCCTCATGTCTCTTTCTCAAACTGTACAGTGTCACAGTGATCTTTTTTCCCTCTCATTAGGCATTTGTTAGACCAAGACATATTATCTTTCATTCATCAAGCTGGGCACCATAATAAACAGAAAATAACTGGCCAGATCCTAAAAGCATTTGACATTCATGCAACAGGAATTAATATAAAGTTGTTTGGGTCCCCAATAACTGGATACTTGTACTGTGCTTTTTGCCTTAATGCCTTTTATAAACAATGCGACGTGCAGCTCTGGTAGAGCTTCCCGTTCTGGGATAGGTGGTTATAGTACAACCTCCTTCATTAGGTGTGCATCTAAACTGTAGAGCAGAAGCAGCCTCCAGACCAGGTAGAAAATACCCAAATCTATAGTGTTTGGGTTTAGATATGGATCCAGAAATTCACATCTAGCACTGCCTCTGAAATAGGCATTTTCAGGTGATTTGCTCAACACTTCCTCAAAGCTTCAGGGCCATGGTCATGAAAGTCAACATGACAGCTTGCGGAATATATTAATTTCCAGCCATACTCCCCTTCTGCTCTTTTGTCTATCGGTTACATCAGCCTGGCATGCTCCTAAATACAGATAAAAAAGAAACAGAACTTTACTGAAATGAAGTTTGTCTTCTTATCTGCCTAATTCATCACATGGTCAAAGGGTGCATCAACAACCACTTCACTGGGGATAAATTTATGTGGGTCCTGCCGCACACAGAGTTGTTACAGACAGGAATTGTTTCAGTCAGATTGGGACAGAGAAATCTCCTTTTCAAAGAATGGGTGAGGCAAAGCCAGAGCTTATTCTGGAAGCTTTCCGTGCCAGACTGGGTGATAATGTCAGATCCTCTCCTTCTTTTAATCAAAAGGGTGAACTTCTAACACGTGTCACTGTGAACGTGTTTATTTGTTTAGAGCTACTTCGTCAGGTGGAAATGGGACACAGTCACACAGATAACCACAGAGGAGCCAGGCTGGGAGCAGTCCCTACGGAGCTGTGCAAGTCTTGAACTGAAAAGGAAGAAAATAGGAGGCTGGGCCGTCTCTGCCAATGCCTCACTGGGCAGGATCACCATGCTTTTGTACGAGGAGATGCTGTAAGGAGACTGTGGCTGCACATATGCCATGCTGGCGGGTGTCTAGGAACTCCCCCACGTCTGCCTGCCCAAAATCCTGGTTAATGTAAATTATTGTGAAACTGTTGTGGATATTTGTGTTTAAGTAGGAGACTGAAGATCCAGTGGTTTTGGCATCTTTTTTCATAATTTTTCTGATAATCTTCCAGCAAGAATCTTAGGCTGGAAACAGAAAGGTAGAGCTTGAGGCGTAAATCTGGTGCAGTTGCACCCTGATAACTGCATGCACACACACAGGCTGGGCATTGAAATGCTGGCATTTGAAAATATGAAGAAAAAAACTGTGGATCTACATTTGATACTACTGGGAAGGAATTGCACTGCTTCTGAAGATCACTTTATATCTGCACTTTCTGAAAGTCAGGGCAACCTGTCTTTTCCCAGGTTCTCTTCCTGAGCTAACGTGCCATCAGGAAATGCAGGGACTCAGTCCTACTTCAAAGTCCAGTTGAGATACAGGGATGAATGTGCACCATTATCTTCCTCACACTCATTTTTCTGGGAGACCTTCCTTTGTTTACTCTCTCCTGAAACAAAACCTATCTGCCACCCTGTTCAGACTACAAAGTGATTTTCCTTCCCCTTTCATCACTTGTATTTTTTCAACTATCACCTTATCTCCAGCCTGAAAGGTGAGATAAGTTGTGTCTTCATTTGAGTGTAGCTCCAGGCTTCCACTTAAAACATTACAGATGATGCTTTGGCATCTATTAAGAGCAGTGATCCTGCTCCATGGATTTAGCTTTAATATATGTAGATTTGAAAATTCTGCCATCAGTAAGCGTCCGTCTCTGTAACACAATTATTTATTAGACTCTAAGCAAGAATAAGGATCCTAAATTTGCTCTCTAAATATGTCTAGGGCCTGGACAAGTATTTTCATCACTGATGTACTAATTATGTAAAATAGATGTGGATGGAAACAGGAAGCATTTTTTTCATGGCTAATAAAAGTATAAGTAGATATAAATAAGTTTAATATGGTGATTGAATTTAAAAGATAAGAAATGTATCATAGAATGTCAGATAAACTCTGGGTTTGGCTTGATTCTAACTCAATTTCACAAATTAAAGGCAATAAAATATATGTTCATAGACTAACGTTTCAAATTATCATTGCTGATGGATAACATTGATAAGGAAATAATCCCTGTATCTTTTTATGCTAGAGTTGGAGTAGGAGAATTTGCAGTCAACTGCATCAAATTTCTGAAGAAATGTTGCCTCAAATGTATATCTGTTGTTATGTTCCCCAAGCTCGCAACAAACTGGCTAGATCTAACAAACCAGGACTGCTTGGTTCTAATACTGAGTGAAAGAATAGCATGTTTTGACACAGATTCTGTTTTGTCACAGGTTCTTGTAGTGAATGGGTATCTCCATCTGAAGTGGAGTCTTATTCTCTCATTTCTTGCTAGAATAAGAAAGGTTCGTATGTTTTAATGGAGTATCTCTATACAATGGTCTACTCAGTCACAGAGAGTCCCTAATCCTTTTTTCCCCCCTGAAAATGATAAATTACTGCTGTGTATTTAGTACAGTTTTTCATTGTCTTCATTTACTATGTGCCCTTTAGCTCCCTGATAGGTTATTAATAGTATATTTGGGCTTGGGATTATTTTTATTTTTAACATTACTCTTGGGGAATCATAACCAATCTGGACCTCATTTTTCAACCTTTTCTTAAGAGCGAAGTTATTATTTGTCAGACTTCTCAAGATGAGTCAGGCATTAATGTTTTCAAAGTAACAACCACAACTAAAATCCCTACTGGCATTTTTTTTATTTTAATTGTGTCTGAGTGGGTACCCAAGTAGCTAACCAAGAAAGGTAGTTTCATGATGTGGCCTCATAACCCCTTGCACTTGCACTTTTGCTCTGACGTCATGAGCAGCACAATGCTGGCTTTGTCAAAAATATAGTCATGTCCTTGAAAACTATTAAAATTGCTTACGCATTCCTTAAATCATGACAGACACACATGCATGCACGCATTCATGAGGGTAAAGACTGCTAGTTTAGTAGGAGTCATTGAAATGCCACTTGCTATTAAGTGAGACGTTAAAATGCACCTAGCAACAATAATCTTTACTGAACTTTCAGCTGCACTTTTTGTGCATCATTTGTATTGACATGCCTCCGTATTTTTTTTGCCACAAAACAAGCAAACCACTCCGTTCTAACATAAAGAGAAAGCAGAGAATTAATTGTTTGGGTGGAACTTGGGCATAACAATTACAATGACTCCCAGGATGCTTTTAGTGATCCAGAAAGCTGAGCATCAAAGCATTTCCCTTTGTTTCACGTTCTCACAAAGCAAATCCATAGAGGTACTTGATGTACGTCTTTTTTTCTCCCCCTTTTGTGCTGCACAGAGTGTTCTGGCTTCCTGCTATTGTGCCTGTTCTCCATTTTTCTCCCCATGCCACAGAGCCTGGTGCCTGCCCCTGTCACTAATTGCTTTTGTTTACAGGTAACATGTGCTGCGTGTTGCCACGCAACTTGTTGCCCTTCAGAAAATCCTTTAACTCCCCTTTCTCCTCTGATAGTAAGGCAGTGTGCCAGCAGCTCCTCACTTTTCATACTCAAACCATCTAGGTTGTGTAAGAGCCACAATATTGGAGACCACTGCTTTGGAGGGCTCTTTGTGGTGCCTTTTAATATAGGAGAGGCTTGTAATCCAGGGGAGCACAACAGGGATGTGGCAGGAAAGGCAGTGTTCGGAGCTGTTTTCCACAGCAGTCACTGGTAGTCAGACCCACTGTACTGCGTCTCCTCTGTGCCTGTCACAGCAAAAATATACCAGTGTACAGATGTTCCTGTTAGCATCGCTGCTTTAGCCCACATCATTTGGGCTTATAACTTTGGAGGTCCCCAGTGATGGTGGAGGATTCTATAGGTGTAAATACTCCCCCAAATTCCTCAGAGGCAGAGAGAGCCCACCTTCCTAATCTCTTCCTTTCCAGTTCAAGAGGAGGCAGTTAGAAATTACTCAGAATTGCAAAACTGTAATCCAGCTATAACTGCCATCTGCTGAAGAGCAGAGGATTCAGGGAACTGTTGGCGGTGGCCAGAGCCACTCAGGGGGCAAGGTTTGCAAGAAAAAAAGCCTAAAAAGAATGATCCATATTTACCTCCTCCAGAACTGCCTGAGCAGCTATATACCCCCTGTTGGGGCCATACACAATCAAGGTGGCAGGAGCAGCAAGCTCAATAGTTTCAGAGCTGAAAGTCTCATGGGCCAGTAGAGGCTTTGCTGGTAAAAGATGTAATGTTAGTGCTTCCTTGGGCCAGCTTCAATGAATCCAGCCCTTCACTGCTTGTAATGTTCAGGCAATCTAGATCTTGCTGTTCTGTTCTCCACACCTTTACTCCATGGCAAATAAATGAAAGTTGTGCCTTGCCACCTTTTTCTGCCTCAATGCACGGTGAATTTGAAATGATCACTAAAGTAGACCCAGGAACATCCATGTTAGTTCATTACAATTAGTTAATAAATATATCTCCTCTGCTTCTATGCATGCAGTGGAATATTGGAAAACTAAACTGTATTCCTATGTTTACCCATAGCTGTTGATAGGATAGGATAGGATAGGATAGGATAGGATAGGATAGGATAGGATAGGATAGAATAGAATAGAATAGAATAGAATAGAATAGAATAGAATAATTTCTGTTGGAAGGGACCTACAATGATCATCTAGTCCAACTGCCTGACCAATTCAGGGTTGACCAAGTTAAAAGCATGTTATTAAGGGCATTGTCCAAATGCCTCTTAAACACTGACAGGCTTGGGGCATTGACCACCTCTCTAGGAAGCCTGTTCCAGTGTTGGACCACCCTCTCAGTAATGAAATGCTTCCTAATATCCAGTCTAAACCCCTCCTGGCACAGCTTTGAACCATTCCCATGTGTCCTATCACTGGACACCAGGGAGAAGAGCTCAGCACCTCCCTCTCCACCTCCCTTCCTCAGGAACCTGTAGAGAGCAGTGAGGTTGCCCATCAGCTTCCTTTTCTCCAAACTAGACAAACCCAGAGTTCTTAGCCACTCCTCATAGGACATTTCTTCCAGTTATCGGGGTCCCAAATAACTTTATGTTATATCCTTGTGCATGAATATTTGGCTGCCTCTTCCAGAGGATTTTCTGATTGCTTTACACCATCTCAGGAACACGATGCAAATCTGAAGCCCCTAACAAGTCTTTCACATAACGCTCAGAAATGCTCAAGTGCTTGGTACTTTATAGCTCATCAAAATCTGACCAGTTCTTGAAAATAATTAAGCCATTTTAAGTCAAAATTCAGAAATACTCAGTCAGCATTATAATATGACAGAATTTTGCCATGTTGGATCACTTAACAGCCCCCTAAGCAAGGAAAGACTTTTATACCACTAATTAATCTGCTATTTTACCAGTATATAGATGAGAAAACAAGAAATGGTAGCTTCTATGACTCACTTGAGGATCCATGGAGGCACTTATTTAGAAAGGTCGCACTGACAGCATGTGACTAGGAGTGATACCTTGAGGCAGGGACAGACTGTCACCTTTCTATGTATATTTGATGCGTTTACACATAGTTTTCTAAAACTGGTCTCACTTGCAAGATGTGGCTTAGGAGGAGAATCCACACGGGCTTTGCAATGGGCTGTAATGTACAACAGGGACAATGCTAAAGTTCTGGGTTACTGTGGAGCCTCCTCCAGCACTTGGCTTCAATCTCTTTCGGAGGGTGTCCCCTCCTCTGTTAGGACATCTCCTCTGGTAGGTAGCAGTGGCTGAACTGCCAAAGCTGACTGACAGCTGCTGCCCAAACTGGAACCAAAACAACAATTTCCAGGAAATGCATCCTATTCTGAGCAGATTCCAAAGTTCCCAAAGAATTATGTATGAGGCCATCACACTGCAGCATATGTCAGTTTTTGGGTTGCCAACATGTTTTTCTGCGAGTCAAGACTTCCAAAACTTTCCATTTTATGGATTAACTATTTCACTGTATTTGTGGAGGAAAGGCACAGAATTTCTGGACCTGTTTCACCTGACATTGATAGGCTCAGCACATGCTCTTTTTCCATTAAACTACACCACTAGCTTTATTTACCTTCTCAACTTTTGTATAGGATGTTGCAGGATTTGTTATAAGGCCTTTGCTACTCCGCTGGATCCGTGGAATCCGTACGAGAGCTGACTTTGAATAGCTCGCTTGTCCACATTCACAATTTATCTTTCAACAACCAGCACAAAAGAAAAGGAGCCAAGTAATGCTGCTGGTTAGAAGTTTCCCCTGTTGTTTATTAAAAATGAGCACATCATTAGCTTAAAGCCAGCTGAGGGTTCTGGGGAGAGTGGATACAGTCTGCAAAACCCCAACTTCAAAAAAAAAAAAAAAAAGAAAAAGCCTTAAAAGTGTAATTTTTGCAGCCCTCAAGTAATTTAAGAGAGGTGCCCTAGGTCTTGTATGTCTTGGTTTTTTCTTTCATTGAAGTTTCCCCAAATACTTTACAAATACTTGCTCTAGCTGGCGAATTTGACACTATTGTTTAGTACAATGATGTGTTTGCAACACTGGAAAGTAATGTTTTTCTACAATGGAGGGGGTTTTTGCATAGCTGTGTTTCCATTCTTTGATGTAGGTGAGGTGATCTATACCCAGTCAATGCTTTGGAATGCTTTAAACAATGTTTAAAAAAAAAAGAAATAAAACTCCATCTTCTAGATTTCCTATATATTAGATCCCTTTTATTCCCTTGCAGAATGTCAAGAACCTAAACAAAAGCCTGTCTATCTATGAAGAGAGCTATCAGGCCAAAGAAGGTCTTACTGAGCTTTTGTTCACCTGTTTGGTTTGTCTGAAGCCTTTCATGAGAGCCATATTTCTGAATTATGTTGTTAATGTATTTTATGGGAACGGCTAGCTCATTGTACTGAATATATGTACCAGGGTATACAGAATGCTTGCAGAAAAAGCAAAAAAAGATGATTTTAAAGCCTTTTGTAAAGGCAATACTAAGCTGTGCGGGTTTTGGGGGGTTTTTTTGGCCTTTTTTTCTTCCTGAGATCTAGTCCTAGTTGATAGCAATCCTTTGCATTTGGGGCTTGAGGCTCAGTGTGTCTTGTGCTGTTCCTGAGGTGTTCAGGGAAGGCGCAAAGGCTGGAGGGCTCGCAGCTCCCCCTGTTCCACCCTTGCTCCCAGGGATTAGCGTTTCCCAGCAGTAACTAACCACAGAGGTCTTGCCGAAAAGCCGAACCCTGTAAGCACAATTTGCATATACAGCACAACACCTGCAATGGCAAAGGAGCGCAGCACTCTTGGTTTCGTTGCTGCGTCACCCAGATGAGTTATATCACTATTATACGATATGAGTCATTATGAGGAAGGCAAGGTTACTCCCCTGTAACCTGAAGTCTGTGGGTTATATTGTTTCTGCACAGCACTGTTAAGTCCAACTTAATAGGCTTGCCTTAAATAGCCATGCAAACAGGGTTTTTTCACAGTTTTCTGTTAAATACAAAGGGTTTAAATTCAAAGGGTGTTCTCTGGCCTCGGCATTACATTGTTGGAGTTCATATTCTGCTGAAGAGTTCGTATTCAAAGGCAGCTGCTGCTGCTGAGCAGCTCTGCATTGCCATCAAGGTAATAAAACAGTGCTGATGGTCACTCTCAAAATCAGATGGGGTAGGGGGCAGGAAAAGAGAGTTTTTACTTTGTATCTGCCTCTTACAATTCTCCCAGGCAGCTTTTTCCAACTCAGAGCAGGAGAACAGGAGGCCTGTCCTACCATTTCATACAGCCACACCACAGAGTTCACGGCATGACACCACAGGGGTTCATCTGGGATAACCCTGAGGCAGAAGGGCTGCTGGGTGGCCTGCAAAAGGGTTTGAAGGGATATTTAGGCCATTAATAACAAAAAAGCTTCCGCGTCCTGGTGTAAGGGATAGACGGAGGCAGAATCTGGCAGCAGTAGCATCGCAGGAGCTCCTCATCAGCCTCCTCCTGGGCCCGGGCCAGGCTGGTCACATGTGCCACCAGGAGGAAGGAGCTGCGTGGGGCACCTTGGTGGCTGTGGGCCTGCGTCCACACCTTGTCCTCTCACGTCCCTGTGCAGAGCAGCCCTGGGTGGTGTTTACTGCCTCTGGACAGCTTCAAGGAGTGGTGGGTGCTCTCAGGGGTGCTGTGCTTGGTATCTCCCTCCAGTCCTCTATGGATCCATTTTCAAGCTTGTAACTTTTGCACCCTTTCCATTTATTTTTTTTTCCATTTGTTGTCCCCTGGAATCAGCTGTTTTCCTTCTCAAGTTTTTTTTTTTTTCTCTTTTTTTTTTTTTAAGGCCTTTCTCTTTCTGGGAAGGGCTTGAATGTTTCATTAGAGCCAGGAGCAGATAGGGTGAGTTGCTGTCCTGAGCACAGCCGGTGGTTACTTGGAGAACTTGGGAGCTTGGCTGTGACCCAGGAGGTTTGACCTGCCCCAAGATAAGGTTCTGGGCTCCCAGGGGTGGCAGGAGACCAGAGTATGGTAAAAAACTCAACTGTCCCATCAGGCTGGAGGGCTGAGAGCTCTGCTTGCTCCGATGGAGAGGGAAGAAAATGGCTGGGCTGTGCCTGCTGTTCCCACTTCACCAGGTTAGGCTGGAGTCTGGACCTTGCTTGGTGTGCCACCAGCAAGGGGACATATAGAATAAGAGTATTCCTAGGCTTTTATTTTCCTCCTAAGCCATGCTTTTATGTTTCTCTTGGTTTTACCAGTTTCTGTTTGTATTGCTTTTTTGAAACTCTATAGTTCTGTCTGTCAGAAGTTTTACATCCCAATACAAGTGTGATTTGTGTCTGCTGGTAACTATTTGGTGAGCAGTGTGGGAAAGAATATAGGAATTTTCACATAGGCAGCGGTTTTCTGGGTTTTCCTGATGGTGGTAATGGCTGGGATTTGGCCCATGGTTTCAAAACTCCAGGCTGGAACACATGGAAGAAAATAATAGCAGCAGGTTTTTTTTCCAGAATGCCTTTCTCTTTAGGTAATACAAGTGAGGTCAGCTTCTAGACATGAGGTTTGTATAAGCAGAAGACAACCAGCCCAGCTGAAGAGTTTGTGCCGGAGACGTCAAGTTCAGCTGGAAGAAGTTTGTATCTGGACATCTTCAGTCAGCTGAATCTCGGGAAGACAATTTCCCAGTACGAAGCCTTTGAGACTCTTAACCTCAGACAGTACTGCTGGATCTTGCTCTTCTTCAGGACATCTGAAACTACTTGGGGTTGGAGAACATACCTACAAATTGCAGGCAGTCACATTTGACTGCACTGGGGTTTCAGTTCTAACAGCCATGTATGCAAGTGGAGTATAACGTGTACCAGTGCTGTGCACTGGAGTTTGACTGGTGCATGTCTTTTGCAAGACCTCACAGTTAAATGTATGCCTAACTCTACATTATTATGATGTTTTTAAATATAAGGTGGCATTATATAAATAAACAGCTTTACTCAGCAGTTTTCTGCAAATAATAGGCACTTTATTAAAAAAATTCCAGATCAGCTTACAGCTTAACCCCAGTCATTGACAACCATCTTTAACAACAAACCTCTACTTTTCAGGGAATGGGACTTGTGCAAAATATTGAAAGATCAAGCCTGTGGCTGACATACTTTTTAAAGATCTTAAAAATTAGGTACCTCAAATATTCTTGCAGAGTGACAGTTTAAACAGCTCTTTGCTTGCATTAGGAAGGAGTCATTTGTTGAGTGGCAGAGCCTCTTACCGAGGCAGTTAGTGCATTTCTTTACCAGTATAGTTTATAACGGTAGTACCTAAGGAAAACAGTCTATTGAGAGTATATGGTCTAACAGAGAGCAAAGAATTATTTTGCCAGTGTAATTGCCAAGCCACTGGCTTTTTCTTGCACAGGCTAAGTCATTAATTCTGCACTTATTTCAACATAGCTAAGCTGGCAAGATCTTTAAGCACCATCTGTGCCTGTGCTTGCTTAACAGATAAAGTAGAAGCATCAGAAAATTCTGAGAATCTAAAAAAAAAAAGCAAAACAAAGTGATGCAGTTACGATTCAAAATACCTAGTAGCGCTCCCCAAGCCTTTTGCCAGTGTGCCTTCCCTCAAAGTCACCCTTTGTTCCAAGCATGTTCCAAAATGTAGGCACATGGGCCTCATTTTCTCATGAAAGCAAACGGCTTGGCTGAAGCAGGCTGTAGGATGGCCATGTTTTGGGTAATCCAAATATAAATGGTCTGTTAATCCATCGGCAATGACAGGGCTGCACTAGCAGCAGGACCATGGCTTGGCCGGGCCGGGGAGACCTGCATCCCTTCTACGCTTCAAAGCCCAGGGTGGCTGTCCCCATGCAGAGGGATGGGAGGTGGCCGTCATGCAGACATCAGTTCACTGGTGCAAGGCACTCATCTATCAGCCACAATGACAGACGGAGAAAAGCCTGAAGATCACTCTTCCTCCACCATCCTCCGCCTCCCAAAGGAATCTTTTGGCAGGTCTGGTTATTTCATCCAGACATTAAGAAGCTTTTCTTTATCATCTTCCCATCGCTGCCAAAAGCTCTGAATACTCTTGTGTGCAAAAACCAGCTTTGCTTTAGACTTCAGAAATTGTTACAACTTTAAAAAAATAAAAAAACCTTAAAACCTGTGGGCTGAAGATAAGCTGGGGACATATCAATTTAAAAAATAGCTTCTCCAGTTGACAGGAGTTTAGAAAGCTTGTGTGTTTATACAGATACCTACAATCTCTCCATCCCTTCACCAAGCATTAATGTAAATAAATGGAGAAGGCATTCATTTTTTCACACATGAAAAATGGTTTCTTTGCTGTATGGTCACAAAATTACCAGGGGCAGATTTTTCTGGCTTCACAAAACAAAGCCAGCCATCCAAATTAGCTCAGCATCCTGGCCGCACTTCATGCTCTTTCTGTTTTCCAACAAAGGTTCATTCCTCAAAACATCTTGTTCTTGGAATAATGCTGGCAGTCAAAGAGACAAAAATGGCCATTTTTTGGCTGCTCTTCTCCTATGGTCTTAGGCTTTAGCAGGTTGCTAGTGCTACCAGACCTTCCCCCAGGGGACTTGGCAGTGGGTCTGCTGTTGTTAACTGCTGAGGTTTGAATGCATCACTTTCTTCTGAGATTTTCAGAGGGGAAAAGTATTGCTCTTCTCCCATTTTTTCCTCTTGAATTCTATGGAAAATTAGAAGTAAGTTCACAAATGTAGCTCTTTCAGAGTGAACAACAAAAAACTTTTAGAGCAGAAATTGAAACCATGTTGTTATTGCTGTATTTAATCCTTCAGACCACTTTTGCTAACTAGTAAGTAATTCTAAGAAAGTTTACTTCCAAACTGAGGTACTAGGTTATTACCTAGTACCTGCATACTCCAGGCTTACATACTACAGCTAAAGTATACTTTTGATCATACCCTGTAATGAGTGTATGAGGCCAGTCAAGTTTCTTTTCCAAGTTCCTTCTTAAGAAATTCTAATCACAGCATAGGTGCTACTTCTAAGCCTGATGGACATAATCTTCCATTTTGCTTATAAATCAATAATAACAATGGTGGGGTTTACTTTTAATTTTCTATGTTCTCCTATTTTAGAACTACAAAGACAGAGCAATGCTCAGGAGCAGTTCTGGTAGTTCGGAATTTTGTGGTCCGCTCTGCTCCCAGTGATCCTGGCTCTCCCACTCGTCCCCAGCTTGTAGCCGCCCCTCTGACTGGGCAGCATGATCTGAGCGCTGGGGGTTTCTCAGCATGCTAAGGAAGCTAAAACAAACATTTCCAGAAGAGCATGGTGGGGTGATTCACAGATACACAGTTCCAGTACATCACTATCATCAGCTGTCTCAGGTGATGCCCATATCTCCTACATTTAGTATGGGATTTCATGCATTTTCTCCCCCTCCAAACAGGGGTTAAAAAAATGGCCAGTACAAGCCAAAATAAGTCAGCTCTCTAATTACTTCTGGAAAGTCAAACTCCTCTTCTGACACTTTAAAGCTTTAGCTCCGGCTGTGTCCTGGCATATCTCCCCTGTGCTTGTTTGCCTACGTCCTCCCTGGGTCTATTTTCACCATTAACTAAAGATTGTCCCCTGGAGGAGCTGATGCAAAATGCCAGTGCAGCATCCCTTGTGTGATCTGCAGCCTTGTGTTTGCAGCCCAGCAGCCTCCCGTCTCCCCCACATTTGCGCTTTTGGTCTCTTGTCGGAGATGACTTCAGTTCTGTTTATCTCGGGGAATCAACACAAATCTGTTTGCTGTCTAGTAGCTTCGAGTTTCCCAAGATTACTCCCAACTGTGGGAGTTGTCCCAAAACATCTCTGCTGTTGTGACTGCCTTAGCCAGCGTCTCTTTGAAATGCAGGCTCCAGGTGATTGACTTCCAAGTAAGAGGAGCTGAATGGGTTTAGACAGATTAACATTCTAGCAGTAAGTGGCAGTCATTCCAAGGAGCTAAATCAAATTCTCAAGTGCTCATTAGCAACATGGGGGAAAAAAAAAAAAAAGAAAAAAAAAAAACCCACCCTAGTTTGAGAACATAAAAAAGAATTGGCACATAACTGAGAGATTTGGTGGAAGCTGTTTTCTTCATTAGAGTTTTTCATTGATGGCCATCTCCCTGAAACACCAGGTCATGGGGTGCCACTGCCTAACATTTGTTTATAACACAAAGTATGAAGGTGCAGTTGACCCAGGTTCACTTCAAGTTCAGAATCAGCCTGGTAAAGTTTGTCTGGCAAGACATGCGTTAACAGTACCGTACTTCAGCGGCAGGGTGAAAACTACTGCAGCTGCCATTTGCTGTCCCATCCTGGAAGGGCTGCTCTACACCCCTGAAAAACAAAACACAAGTCTGCTGTGATGATTTCACTCAGGTCACCCAGGGCACTGCGTGTGCTCGTAATAATTTGTCTGTTTGGAGTGTCCTAATAGGACATAATTGCATAAATCGCTGTGTGGGGGAGGTAAAGAGGACGTTCACCACTTAGCAATCCGGACAAGAATTACCACTCTGTCTTGGGGCGTGCAGGGACAGTGGCTTCACCACAGGTTCGGAAAGGTGCAGCCTGCCTTTCTCACCGACGCCAACCATTTCCGAACAGCACGGTGAGGAGGGGAGCACAGGGTGGCCATGCAGCAGCCACCCTCCACAAGGCCACCTTGTGTCCCCCTCCTCTGCCAGCACGGCCCCTGCTCTGCCGCGCTCCCCTCCCCGGGCACCCACCGCTCCTTCTCTCCCCATGCTGTCCTCCATGCTCACTTCAGGCTTGGGAACAAGGGTGAAACGTGGGCCTGAATCTTACCAGGGAGTGGAGTAGTTTACATTAATTAAAAATATTTACAGTTTTTTCTTAAGCTTGTTTTCCTAGAGCTCTACAAATCATGCAAACAGATTTTTGCAGTTTAGGCAACTGCACTGCAAAACTTCACCTGTTCTCACTAAAAACATAATAAAGGGTATAAATAGGAAAGATTTGAAACGATTAATAGCTAGTCCCATAAAAGTAAAATCAGCTCTACCTGGGTAAGATTTCCTATGCAGAGTGAGGTCTCCATTTACCTCTTACATTTCAGAAACGGCAGAGGCAAATCCTGCCCCAGGTCCCCTTGGCTGCCTGATTTACTCAGAGAAATATTTTTGCTGCTGTTTCACGCAGCGCTAATGAGTTTAAAACCCAGTGGGTTCCCAGCAGCTGAGCAGTGGCGAGAGCACAGCCCTGAGCTGTGCCCAGCTACAGACTCGCCTGGAGGAGAGGAGGGAAACCCGAAAGCACCTTGCAGGTGGGAATGCTTGAAGGAAGGCTGTCTGAGGGTTTGGTTTCAATCCGGCACTCACAGCTGGCTTTCTGCACGTGGGTGCTCCTGCTGCCGGCCCTCCCGGGCTCTGCTTGGCTGCTGGTTCGTGCTGCTTCGTCCCCTGCGCTCTCCGCAAAGGTGCTTTAAGTGAAGCTTACCCTAGGCACAGGAGCATCCCTGATGGGAAGTGCCTGGGTGCTCTGGTAGCAGAGTCAGCGTGAAGCCTGGAGACCATTAAATACATTCCCCTTGACCAGCACCCGCATTTTTCAATGCCTTTTAGAAAGCTGCTTTCACTGAAAAAGAAAAAAGCAGCAAAGAGATCAAGACATCAGGAAATGCTTTTGCTGACTTGGTGTGAAGAAAATATTTTTCTTATCCAAAATGACAGGAGAAGCTGAATAAGCCACTTCACCTTCCTTCCTTTCCTCTCTTCCCTCTCTAGGCCTTCTGCCTCTGCAAAGGACATTTCTTCAGCCATTTGACATCCCGTCTAGCATATCAGTTCTCTTGCACGGTAGCTCCTGGGACTGTTCAGAACGGTGGACACATCTTGGTTTGGCTCCTACCTTGCATCGATGGGCGTGGCAAAGCCTTCTGCTTGGATCCATCACACACACACGGTGGTTACAGGTTTTTGCAGTGCCACAGAAACAGAAGCTGAAATGATAGCAAGTGAATTTTCTTTCTGGGATTCTGAATCTCTCTGCTTATTTTACAAGCAGTAAATTTGTGGACCTAAGCCCATTATGCTTGAAAGCGCTGCATACTGCAAAAATTCTTGCAGGAATTTGAGTGATTTCTGCTAGGAAGTGTCATGCATTGCTCCCATGATCACTATTACAAAGTATGATCCTAATTAAAAAAAAAAAAAAAAAAGACAAAAAGTACCTTTGTATTCAGAATCCTGGCTCTTTGCTAGCATAAGTGATTATTTCCTTCCCCTCTCCTTTGGATTTCTGTGTTCCTTTAAGCCAACACAGGTAAGGAACAGGGAGTTGGATCCTTTTCCTATGATACCGTACATCAGCAAGAGCTTAATAAATCCTAATCGCACTCACCTGTACATCCCCCACTGCAAGCACTTGTGGGCACAACATGGTGTTCAGGATCATTATTAACAGCGATGATTAATGGACAAGTATCTGTCAGAAACAGCATGGGAATAACTGGTCATCCCTTTAGGCAGGGGGACACACTGCGTGACCTCACAAAGTCTCTTCCAGCATTGTGACTCTGACAACACAAGGAGAAAAGGACTCCAGCTTGATTTTCAAATAGTCAGATGTTTGCAGGGCTGCAACTATCAGTTAGGGAAAAAAGCATCCTTCCATCTGCAAGCAGAGCTCATTGATAGATGTTCAAAATTCTCCTGCCATGTAAAATTTTCGGGAATATTTGATCATAGAATCATAGAACGATTAGAGTTGGAAGGAACCTTAAAGCTCATCTAGTTCCAACCCCCCCGCTATGGGCAGGGACACCTCCTGCTAGACCAGGTTGCTCAAAGCCCCGTCCAGCCTGGCCTTGAACACTTCCAGGGATGGGGCATCCACAGCTTCTCTGGGCAGCCTGTTCCAGTGTCTCACCACCCTCAGAGTAAAGAATTTCTTCCTAAGATCTAATCTAAATCTACCCTCTTTCAGTTGAAAACTGTTACAGTTTAAAACCATTTCACTTTAAAACCATTAATGATTTTCTTCAAAGTATTACCACACTTTAATTGTATTATGATGCTACCTGCCAATGGCAGGCTTCCTGTTCAAAGTGATGCATTTTGTGATATCTGTCATGTAGAAGCCTGGAACTGGAGCCTGGATTGCAGTAGGTGTCTGGCTGCCTAGTTAGTTTAGAGAATTCAAGCCAATGATACAACTACTGTTTTCTTATCTGCTTTAATGGAAACAGATTTGTCTTAGAGAAAATGAATGAAAACAAGAAATCTCAGAAATGTAGCTTTTTGTAAAGCCATTCTTTCTATCTTCCACAAGAAAACTAAGAACAGTAGAAAGTGCTGCTAACAAAACAGTTGCTTCAGCATTGGGTAGAAGGGAGGTGCTTCTGACTCAGTGCACCATGTTCCTCTCCGTCTCTCCTGCTTAAAACAGTTCTGTCTATAATGCCAGTAGATATTTTGGCTTTGTCAAGGTTATTATTAACTAACCACTAATTACAAAGCTAATAGTATTTAAAAAAAACCAAACAACCAAACAATTAAGGCCTATAAAATTCATATAAACTCCCTGCTTTTGTAGGAGCAGTCTGGCAGGGATGGTGGAGTCCATTGCACTGCGCTGAAGGTAAGTCCCAGCTGGCTTCCAGGCAGTGTAAGTCATCCAGTCTGTGGCAACTTGTACTTCTCAGCAGAGGTGGGAGGGGATCTGGAAAACTGCTTATTGCAAGATAATAAAAGCTAGTTTTGAATTTTTATTTAATTTCCTAGGTGAAGGAATGTTCAACTGTTGATTACTTCGATTAGTAATAGCTCTACAATAATTAAGCTGAAGCAATTCCTTCTGATCTAGGTTTCTTTTTGGTTACTTTAATTAACAAAGAGAAATGCTAATCTAGTGAATGAACAGATGAGTTAGTACTGGTTTCTCTTTGAACTTACAGATTAAACGTAAACCCCTTGGCCTCATCATCTTCTTGATATCTGCTTCCTGCCACCTCCCTTCACTCCACTTCAGGTTAACTCTCCCCTTTGTCTTCTCAGCTGGGCACGACACATCTTCACCGTCCATTTGCACTAAGTGTTCCTTGCTTCCTTCTTTTTTACCCTCCTGTTTAAAGCTTTAGCTTCGGTAGAGACCTACCCTCAAGTGGAGGCAGCACTGAGACGCTGCTAGCATCACCTCCCATGGCTTCCAACCACCACCGCCCCCAACACCCCTCTAGTACGGCCAGGACCTGGAGAGTGATGTACAAAACAACACTTCTGTCAAAGCAGCACTGCATTTGCTGGTAAGAGACTATTTTAGGGCAGAGAAATTTAGTTGGCCTGCTGATACTAAGACCAGACTAAGCCATCAGTTTTTCTTCTAGTGAATCCCATTAATCATCCTGCCAAATATTTCATCAGGTTTCCTGATGGGAAAACGTATGGAGGAGCTAATGGTTATTATGATCACTAATATAGCTTATCTTGCTGTAGGGCTGGAGGACTTGGTCGTGGATCAGGACCTTGTTATGCTAAGTGCTGCCAAATGCGGATCACATCCCATGTTTTTCCCCACAGAACTTATCATCTGAATAGACTTTGTCAACAGGTCTTCCTCGGAATAGAGTACACCTGGACTGGAAATATTATACAACAAGAATTACCGTTTTTGTTATAATTTATACTTACACAAAAGTCAAACCAACGGTATCCATGATCCTGTGACTGTGTCACGAATTCTTCCACTCACCATGTATGTATAATAAAAAGTCATAGTTTTATTTTGATCTTGTTCTTACTCTGTATTAATTGATACATGCAATCCTAAATATTGCTTCTAGGTTAATTTCTTAAAGAACGGTGAAATGCTTAGAATCACGGAATCACGGAAT
>VYXH01008113.1:0-37456 GCA_013397275.1 Burhinus bistriatus
TTCTATGATTCTATTTAAAACACAGGATTATTTCAATACAGTACAATAATGGAGCAGAGGATTATTAATTCTTCAAGCACAATATGTTGCATGTTCTTCTTTTTCTTTCCAGCGTAGTCCCGCTTGGTACTCCAACACAAGTTTAAAATTATACAGCACCTTACAAAAGATAACATTTAGGAACCTGATATCTCACAAATATAGACACACCAGAAATTTTTAAATACAAGCTTTTGACTAGCAAAATCTCTAAAACACCAGGTTGCTTGGGTTTCTTACAATCTAGTTTTACAACCAAGAGGGGCAGGCAAAGGTTCAGCAGTAAGTGAACTGGATCAATGATGTTCAGCTTATAAACTAACTGCAAAGAAAAATAACAAATTTTACAATACATAGCCTCTCCTGTGCTAAAGCAAGGAAGCATTCACTTACATACCTTTGCAAGTTGGGCACGCAAATCAGCCACCTCTGCTTCCAGACTGCGTTTCTCATTCAGGACAGTATTGAGTTCTGCTTCACTTCTATGGAACAGCACTTCAAGATCCTTAATACGACCCTGAGCCACAGACAAATCTGCATCTTTCTTCTTGTAGCTGAAAAAACAAAAGTTAGTTATACTTATATGTGGGTGCACACATATCTCGAGCATGTCTTGGTCACAACTACAGATATTTTATTATCCACATTTTATTAGGATTAGTGTACCACTAGATGGCTCCTAGCGTAACCTGCAAATGCAGCTAATAAAAATAATCATAAACGCGTCTTAAAACTCTCGGCTTGCACCAATGTGTTGTAAATACATTGCCTGATAAAGAAGAACATATGTCATGGGCAGGCAAGGGAAAAACAAGAAGGCAACTCAGACAGCCAATAGATGACAATAAAGCTGCTTTACACACAAGGTGTAGAGAGTATTTTTTTCATCTCACTGCTGCACAGCACATTTAATTGCTGACATCTATCACTTCAGACTACAGCCCCAGAGAAGCAGAACGTATGCATCTCCCAGAGAGGCCCACACATATCCCCACTGATTTGTACTTGATGTGGCCAAGTCCATTCCCTAGGATGTATTCCCACACAAAGTAGTAAAGCAGTAATCCACTATGGAAACGTGGTCATCTTTCAGGAATAAACCAGTATTTCTTCAGCAGTATTCATTATGAGCAAAGCAACTCTGGTCACTTCAAATGTGATTATTTAAGCTGTTATATCCAACTCAAGAGAAATCACCCAGGTCATCTTCCTCCTGTCCAGCAAGTATTTGTCTACTTTTTCCTCTAAGATACTGACTTTCTGCAGCTTCTCTAGGTGTGTGGCATGTTATTAAAAAACTGTTTTGTTACATGAAGTAATCCTTCCTTGCTGCAGTTCAAGCTCACTATTCTAGTCTCACACCACTAAGAATGCAGGGAACGGCTTTTTGTCTTTTTCTCTTAAACCATCTTAGAATTCATTTTCCTCTTTCCCTTTCCTCAAACATCTCTTCTATAGATCTGTAGTTTTCAGCCTGCGGTCAGTGAGCTGCTTTTAAGGGCCCACAGAAAAAACTTAAAGAGGAGTCCTACTACCTATAGGCTTTAAAAAGCTCTTTATTTGGTCTGCAACTCCAAACATTTAAAAACATTATGCTTGCAAAGGGGAAAAAAAAAAAAAACCCCACAAACAAACCACTGCTCTAGATTATGTAAACCTCGGTCCCCAGCCCAAACATGAGTCTTGGTTTCCAAACTTCTGATCACTTGTACTGTCCTCTTGAATTATTAATTTGCCTATAACTCTAACAAAATGTGATGCCCAGCATTATTTTACAAAAATCCTGCTTTATGGGGTATTGGTGTGCCCTACAGACAATATTCCTTTACATGCTTCAGTATGATGTGAATCTTTTTCTTACTACAGACTAAATCAACAGACTTATTTTGTGATACACTTTAGTTATGAAGCTCATGTGTTCTCTCTGCATTCCTTGGTGTATATCTCCAAATTTCTTTTCATGTAACTGTAACCAATTTTTCTTAATCATTGGTACAATCTGTCACTGGGAATCCTGTTCTGCAACATATGCGCAGTGTCTTCAAGCTCAGCAGCTTGTAGGAGACATACAGACAAAACATGACTGCTACTTAAAAGATAGTTATTTAGCAGCAACCAGAAAGTCTTCAAAATAGACTCTCCAGACACATGCCCCTGCATCACCTGTGTCACACAGTAAAAGAAGCCACTGTGCATGTGTCACAGACAATCAGATCTGGAAACCTTCTGTCTGTGCAGTACCTAAAGAGCAAATGCCACTTCACACAGAATATGAACAGCAGTGTATGCTTACACAGCCCATAGCTTCCTCCCACCTGCATAAGGCAGGCAGCATGCAAGTACTCCCCGGGAGATGTTCAATGTACAGCTTGACAAAGCACCATAAATAGTTCCTGACAGTGGTAAGTAATTTCTGCTCCTTCATGAACACCAACACTGGAAGACACTCCAAGCTGCTTTCATTCACATTTTTATCTGCATTTATAATTTCAGCCTGGTTTATTGTCTTCATGCAGAAAATTCATTGGAGACTTTACAAAAGGTGCAACTTGCTTTAGGGGGCCTCCAAGATGCCTGGAAGTTAGAAACAGCAGTCGATGTGTCTGTTGAGACCTGCCAATGTTCTTCGAAGAACACCAGGTTAGGGTAACCTTCTAGAGCTCTCTTTTCCAGAAAGCAGCCAAGAGAAATATTTCAGTGACCATGCAGGATAGCAGGCAGAGGAAGCTGCAGCAAGACAGTCACACAACTCAGAGTTGGGAGCTTGCAGCTCAAGCAGGAAGACTGCTAAAAAGAACAGATGGATGAGGTCTACATATATCTACCTCCAGGCTTTGCTTGACCTGGGTGCCAGCAAGGGCCCTCAGCCTGTTGCTCTGAGACGTGCTGGGTACACTGGAGCACACTGGAAGTCTTATGGAAATAAGCCAGGGGCTCCTGAGGTAAAATAAGCTAACAAGGAAACACTAGTGAAACACCTCAAAGGATTTAAGAAGTGTTCCCCTAAGAAGGTGACACAGCCAACAGCCCAGCTGAAGTGCCTCTACACCAATGGGTGCAGCATGGGCAACAAACAGGAGAAGCTGGAAGCCAGAAAGCTACGACCTGGTTCTCATTACTGAAACCTGGTGGGAGGAATTCCATGACTGGAGTGCAGCTATTGATGGCTACAGGCTGTTCAGAAGGGACAGGTGAGGAAGGAGGGCCAGAGGCCTTGCCCTCTACATCAAGAAATGGATTGAGTGTGAAGAGCTGTCTCTGAAGAATAGCCACGAGCAGGGTGAAAGCCTATGGGTAAGAATTAGAGACTGAGGCAACAAAGGGAACCTTGTGGTTGGGGTCTACGACAGGCCACCCGATCAAGGGGAGCCTATTGACGAAGCCTTCTTACTCCAGCTCCAGGAGGCATCGCGCTTGCAGGCTATCATCCTGCCGCCGGACTTCAACCACCCCAACATCTGCTGGAAAAGTAGCAGGCGAGCTGTAGACAATCCAGGAGACTCCTGGAGTGCATCCAGGGTAACTTCTTGAGCCAGGTAACAGACAGCCCTAACAGAGGGGATGCGATACTGGGCCTGCCAATTGGTAACATCAAAATTGGAGGCAGCCTGGGCTGTAGGGATCATGCACTGGTGGAGTTTGCAGTCCTGAGGGATATGGGCCAGGCAAAGAGTGAAGTCAGGACCCTGAATTTTAGGAAAGCACACTTCCAGCTGTTCAAGGAGTTAGTCAATAGGACCTCCTGGGAAACTGCCCTCAGGGACAAGGGAGCAGAACAGAGCTGGCAGATCTTGAAGGAAGCTTGCCATAGAGCACAAGCTCTTGATCCCCAGGTGACCAGGAAAGGAAGGCAAGAGACCAGCATGGCTGAGTCGAGACCTGCTGGTCAAACTAAACAGTAAGAAGGAAATGCACAGGCCGTGGAAGCAGGGACAGGTATCCTGGGAAGACTATAGGGACACTNCGTACTGGGACCAGTACTGTTCAATATCTTCACCAATGACATATAGTGGGATCAAGTGCACCCTCTGCAAGTTTGCGGATGACACCAAGCTGAGTGGTGCAGTTGACAGGCCTAAAGGATGGGATGCCATCCAGATAGACCTGGACATGGTCAAAAAGTGGGCACATGTGAACCTCACGAGGTCCAACAAGGCCAAGTGCAGGGTCCTACACCTGGGTCAGGGCAACCCCCAGTATCAATACAGGCTGGGGTATGAAGGAAGAAGGACTTGGGGATACTGGTGAATAAAAAGCTAGACATGAGCCAGCAAACTATTCAATGATTTTATGAACCAGCAGGGCACAGAAGCAAAGAAGGCTAAAGGCATCTTGGGCTGTATTAACAGGAACATGGCTGGTAAATCATGGGAAGTGATCAGCACTTGACAGATCACTTCTGTTCCATTGTTGCATCCAGTTATGGACGCCCCCGTGGAGTAAAGATGTTGATAAATGGGAGCAAGTTCAGCAGAGACCACCAAGGTGGTCAGAGTTGGAGTATATGCCCTGTTAAAAGAGGTTGAGGGAACAGTCTGACCAGCCTGGAGGTAAGGCAGCTTTGGTAGGACCTGACCAGAATGACAACATGTTAAAAGAAGGAAAACTACAAATGAAATACCAAATTTTCAAATGGAGAAACTCAGATCCTGATATTTGTACGGATAAAATTAGACAAAGGCATCAATGAAGAGAAGTATTGGGCACATGCATAAGAACAAAAGAATTTGAAGATGCAGAGTCAATTTGGCTTTTGTAATGGAAAGTTAAGCAGGATAACGAGGGCTAAGAACAAACCCTGCAGAGCAGGGCTCTGTGACGGCCTTACCTCACCTCTGCCCAAAGAGGTCAAGGCAAATCTGGTTACCACAAAATGCTTCTAGGTTCTGTAGCACTCATGCAACTCAGAGGTCTTGGGAGACATCTCTGACTCTGATGTAAAAGACTATCTGGAGCTTACCCTTCTTCACACATCAGCAGTCCAGGAGCACTCAAAATGCAACTGTATTTAAGAAGTTACTAGTAAATAAAATACAGAACAAGACATTGAACACTTATGGTACAACCACATCTTGAATACTGGCTGAAGTTCCAATTCTCCCCAAGAGGATGCACTAAAATGGGAAAAATGACAGACAGGGTAAAATGTTGATTGAAGAGCTTCTGTAGAAGCAGAAACTAAGGAGGTATGATGTTTCCATTTAAAAAAAAAAAAAAAAAGGACATCATTAAAAATAAAATCTTAGGAGATAGGAAGAATAAAAAAAATAGGGATAAACAAACAAATGGAACTGGGCTGGCACATTCAAAAACATGTTTTTCTTCATATAAAACGTAGATAAGCTCAGAATCCCCTTGCTAAGTCCAAGAATACTAAAAACAGATGGTCTTAGGATACTGGTCACACTATGAAAAGAAAACCCGTGAAGGCTTACTACACAGAATCCAGCTGGACTACAGGAAGACCCTTAGCTGAAGGGAATTGCTGAAGACTGGAAGAGCATTCAAAAGAATTGTTATGCATGCTCCACTCTTACACTCTTCTCCAGATGCCTATGAGTGGCTTCTAACGCAGGTAGCTTACCAGGCTAGATGGACCAATCCTATACACACTGCTCTAGAAAATGCCTTGGGATGCTTCTTGTTGACTTATAGGCAAGATCATGTCTAATTATCCCAAGCACTAAAAAATCCCCAGAAAACGTTAGAACATCAGTAACATGGTAAGTAAGTAAAAAAAAAAGTGCCAGGGCATCCAAACCCCAAGAGTTGAATTTGTACTCACACAGAATACTGGGGTAGTATCATTTGTCAATATCTGAACAAGTTGCAGGAAGACATAAGCATAAATGCTTGCTCTGAAGTCCAGTACACTGACAGACAAACCATGTTCTTTCCTAGACCACAGGCCCTGTCACAAGTCCTTGTGCACCAACCAAGGGTCTTGCTGCAGGCTGATCAGCTGCTTCCCAAGTCCACTGGAGCTGTGCAAGTAGACTGCCTCATGAACAAATGAAGAGCAGGGTAAGCCTCAGGCTCCTTTAGACACAAACTAGGTGATGTCACCACACCCAACCACATCCTGTGGCCTCCCTGGAACATCATCAGTGCCTTCAGGAAAGGGCTTTCCATGTTCATAAACCCAGGCTTTAGGTGAAAAAAGAAAGAGGAAGTCAGCTCTTGAAGTAGTAGGTTGGCTATATTTGGATCCTATAGCTAGAAAAGCCCTGCAAGCCTGTGGCTCAGCAACTAAAGTTCAATTCAGCCTAATGTTGGGGAAACATTTCCCAGATATCCTTTCAAGCCAATGTTTACTCTACCTACTCCAACTATCCCTTTTCTTCTCCCTCCCATGGGAGACCAGAAGAGAGATGTCCTGAGACTGAAGTCTATTATCTTCTGCCCCAGCAACCCAAACTATTCCAACCAAACAATGAAGTGGCAGTGTCTGGGATCCCTCCTGGCCAGACTGTGCTGGCATCCTTAAGCCTCTTCTGTCGTGAGCTTGAAAGAGAGACTGAAGTAATCATAGTGAACATAAAATTACGGACTAACGTGCTCTTCCGCTATACACAGTTCTCGAAGCACGGAAGCAAGCTTGGCCTGTGAGAAGCACCATCTGATTGTCAGCATGGGCAAGAAGGACTTCTGTCACGAGCTAGGTGTCAAGCCGACACTGTGCAAACCAGGCAAACAGACTTTTAAAAGCTGCATTGCAAGAATCACATTTAAAATCCAGCCAGATCACAAGCATAACTTTCCACATGACCCAAGCTAGGTACCCTGAGAACACTCCAAGTACATTACAAGCATCTCAAGGGAGCGGAAGCAACCTGGTAAAAGAAACTTTAAAGCCAGGGAAGAATTCAATTCTACTCCTATGAACTGTAAGAACAGAGAGAAAAATCAGAAAACCAGGTATATTTTCCTCACATTTAGTCTGTGGTCAAAAAAAATGTTTGAAATTAGTCTGGCAGAATTAACTAGTCATTGAAGTGACTGGTAAAGGGCAACTCAATTGTCCAAACAAAGGGCAAGGGAGATGAGACCCAAGGGGAAACAGCTTCTCCACCACTTTTAAGTGCACAACATTCTACAACAAGGTATTTGTAAAATCTCTTGGCGCTATCAAAAGCCTAAAGGACCAGAATCAATTGGCACTGATTCTCCTTAGCTGCCAAGTACAGATACTTCTGACAAGGATACCTTAATCAAAATATAGAAAAAAGGATCTTGCAGAACAGGAGAGATGAATCAAATTCCCAGTTACTGCTGCTGCTCTCTTTTGGAGCTTGCTTTAAAAGTCAAACAAGCAGAGTATTTCCTGTCACCGAGACAAGGGAGACAACCTTCATGGCCATGTACCACCGACTGCCACGCAAAATATATTATCTGAAATAAATGCCAAGACTGCTGGCCAAAGGCTTTTAAGAGGGAAATCAGTCCCAACAGGAACATCACAGTAGGGCTGGGTGGTATTCATCTCACTTAACTTTATGGGTTTACATATGACCTAGTTACCGTCTGGTCTTTTTATGGTTAACAAAGGCCTAGCTAACTGAGTCCATAAATTTTAGCACACAGGTCATCTGACCATGTGCAGGCATATCTTCTAGTATGAACTGTGTACCAAGTTCAATAGGCTTACTCAAATGGAGATACTTACACTAGAGCTATTTCATGTTTGGACAGTTATTTTAGGGGCAAAGTCCACAAAATATTTCCAATGGCTGACTTTAACAAGAAAGCCCAGCACAGAAAGTGAAGATCCAGCAATACAGCAACGTTTACAGAGAAAACAAGAAATATTTCATAAATCAACTAGCTAGTCAGGAAAAACAGAAGGGAGGGAAACACTTAATTCCTTTTATGACCACTTAGATGCAAATGAAGGGAGATGGGAGACTAACAGCAGGCCTGTACTGCTATGGCTGGATTAAAAGCAATTTTATGGCTAGCAACGTTCATACACAGGTGATATACATACCAACATGCTCAGGAAACACCTTTAACTCCCAAATCTTGACCAAAAGTCAATCAGAAACAAAAAAATAATTTTGCCACCACATATATTCATTTAAAATGAAGTTTCAACTGCTAAACAGTATTTGATTACAAAACTCCCTAGTTGGAATAGAAGTGACAGATTACATTTGGCTTCAGTAGCCAGTTTATTAGGCCAATTCTCTTTGATGCGGACTGAACAGCAGTATTTAAAAATGTAGTTGGTACAAGCTCTTTTTCCAGAACACTTACATTGTAACTTCATGTGTTTTCATGCCAACACTGCTTCCATATTCCTAAAGTGCTCAGAGCCACCCTTTTCCTTCATTTCTGCCATCAGTCAATACAGTGAACTATACAATAAAACTGATAATGTTTAAAAATTAACGTTCTTCAGATGGGTCAATTTTAACCTAGATCGGTTTCTCAATCCAGTTTACCAAGCAGCTGCACGTGTGCATGCTCACATAAGGAGAGGTACAATAGGACAGAAGCAGGCACAACCACTCTTTTCAGCCTCTAGATGTCTGAATTGCTCAAATCACAGTATATTAATCTTATATCTACAAACACATTTGCGTATATACTGGTCAGATCATCCGCTCTGACTAGCTGTGCCAACAAGCTGAGGAATTTCCCCCTGACAAGCCTGTATGTTCTCATTGATCTGCAATGCTTCCAGAAGACACCCTCTAAGGCATTTTAAGCAGCATCATTAGTATCATTCCCACTGCAAATTATTTTTAAATATATATATATATCTCATGCAGGACTTTCCTTACCTTTTATTGAACTCCTCAAGTTCGGCTCTCAGTTTTCCTATTTCAATCTGTAATCTAGCCCTCTCTTTGGCAGTTTCATCCAGAACTCTTCGAGCATCAGCCAGTTCAGACTCATAGAGACTCTTGATTCCGCTCACCTAAGGGGAAAAAAAGTATTCAGATACGAGAACATCCCAAAGACTATCAGAGAATTGAAACACAGCACCAGGTTTCGTATAGCTTTCTTTGAAAAAAAGGGTGCATGATGCTTTCTGTTGTTTAAGAACATTCTATATCAACCATTTTCAATTAATATGCACCTACAATTAGATGTGATCTAG
Organism: Burhinus bistriatus; assembly: GCA_013397275.1. Lineage (NCBI taxonomy): Eukaryota > Metazoa > Chordata > Aves > Charadriiformes > Burhinidae > Burhinus > Burhinus bistriatus. Next base: position 9,146 of record VYXH01008113.1, read on the forward strand.
TCCCAAAGACAAGATTTAATTTTTATTCCCATTAGGACATAACAAAACATACTGTGTTTGAAGTGTGCAAGTCTTCCAGAGAGATAAACCGAAGCAGATCAGTACACCCTACAATCTTAAATTATTTGCCCTCATTTCCAATACTCTGCTATGGGAGTTTTTGGGTTTTTTTTTAAACAGTAATACCACTCAAAAATAAATTATGATAGACTTATCTTGTGGAATACAGGTCCGAGGCCCAATTTGACTCTGCTGCTCTTGCACTATAAAGCTAAAGAGAATCTGGAACTAAATGAACTACAGAAGTGTGAACTGTTAAGAGATGAGCTTCCACTCCTGTTGTCTACCTCAGAGGCTAAGAATCTGCACACCTCTCCCTGTCCCAACGCAATATAGTACATAATCAGCTATTCAGACTGCAGCAAGGCACCTCAAAGTCTTCCACGCCTTTACTGTTTTTTAAAATGCAAGATTATTTGAGAGGTATATCAGATAGCTAAAATGTCAAGACTGCTGCTATTGCTTCTGCCAAAGGATATCAGAACAACTATTACCAATGTAAAATCAGAAACAGAGCAATCAGGGAGAAGAGCCAAAAGCAGAATGTACAAACTTCAGGAAGAGAAATTTCATAACAACGCATAAAATGTAGAAACAAGAAACCAAACTGTGCTACTCCTAGGAGTGCTTATTTCAACATCAGAGTGGCACCAATAACAGACTTTACCATCTGGTCTTCAAAAAGACTGATTAAAAGCAGTCAAGATATAATTAAGTTCCTGATACGACTATATTCTCATAAGTATTCTGAAATTAACTAAAATATGACAGTATGAAGGCCAAGATGCCTTTAGTTTACAAGCATACCACATACCAGAAAGGACTTGGCTGTCTACCCATGCAATCTTACTTCTTTTCTTTAAAGAATTAATTCTTTCAAGCTTTATTCAAGTTTTGGGGTTTGAGGTTTTTGGTCCCATCCCCCCACAGCTGATAGCCAGAGCAGAGGGTGTCTATGGCACAAGCCAACACAACTCTGTACTATCAGTTACAAAATTTAGGAAGTTCTATGAAGTGTACCATGACTGTGCCAAACTCTTTCACACAGCAGTTCACAATGCCAAGAGAGAAAAAAAAAAAAAANAGAATTTAAAAAGCAAAAAGAAAAAAAAAAAAAAAAAAAAAAAAAAGGAGTATTTTAGGGCCTTTCGTTATAGATGATCCTTGAGTGAAAATACACTATTTGCAAATTGCAATACAAAATACAATCACCCAAAGGCCAAGCACTGGTTCTGCACCATCAAGTACTGCAGCTACAACACTCCTTTTCTAATGCTGGCTTTTCTTTAGACCATTTGCCCCTCAGTTCTTAAATCTGCTAAAATCCTTGCCCTAGGACATCTACCAAGAACTTCGGGCTGTATTGCTGTAGGTTCACACAGACACACTAAATCACAGTGCAGGATACGACAAACCCCTTCCCTGTAGTCCAGGGCATAAACTGGAATTGCATGTCAAGTTACAATGGAAGAAAGACTTTTTCCCCCTAGGTTTTTGTGAATACTGTCACAAAAAGGTGTTGTTGGTGTGATACTTACAACAGGCAGTAAATAATCTATGCTTTTGAGGCATTACAGACAACAGAGCTTAACACCACCAAAACAACAATATTCTGAACAGAGAATAAACACTTAATGCAATTCCTGTGTAGAGAGAATATAGCTAGATGCAGCTAAAAATTGCATTATGAAAGCCATTCAGAACATGCTGGTAAAAAGAGAACCAGAGACTGTGCTTCTTAATTAGAAAGGGCTGATTGAGCATAATCAGTTGCGGTAGCTTACTATGTATTTTTCTCGTGCAGCCTGTTAACCTCTTCTCTGCTGTTATTCCAGTAACAAACATGAGAAGGAAACACACGGGTCCAATTCACAGTCCAAAGTGTTAGGCAAAAAGCCACTTTCACTAGAATTCTAAGCTAATGCTCTGAAGCAGACAGAAAGAACTGAGACATAAGGACACATTGCAGCTTTCAGCACATGGAGGCAGCAGACAGCTAGGAGCACTAACACCCTCAATCACTGAAAAAAAAAACCCAAAAACCAACAACCAAAACACCACACCCTACTCACCAGAACTCTAACAACAGGACACAAAGAGAATATGCATTCATGATAACACTGACAAAAGTTTGAGATGATCAAACTGGAGGACACTTCAAGATGGTCTTGCTAGATCATAAAGATAACATCTTGTTTATTCTCAGCACTGGTCAAGCAAAGAAGAGAAAAACAGACACAGCAGTAGGCTTAAAGGAAAGCAAGTAGTGCCAGCTCAGCTGAACTAGCCTGGTATTACATGCTTGACAACACTTCTAGCTCAAGACGGACAGTCATTGAAAGCACCCTCCTACCCCAACACCAAGAGAAACTCTGGGAATTATTTCTGTTCCCTGAAACTGTCATCCCTCAAACTCTGTTCTGGTGGAATGAGCTTAACTTAGAGTCTACTAACTCTCTGAAAATCTCCAGAGAGGTACCATCCCAAAAGTGCCTCTGTTCACTGTATACCTATGATTTTGCTTTGTTTTGACTCTACAGACATTCTTCTGCCCACTCTGTTTTTTAATCATTTTACATTTGCTGCTCGGTTTGGTCTCTAGTACAGTGACACTTCTTAAAAAGGTGCTGTTAAACAGAAGCAGAACCTCCTAGGATAAGCCTCACATGCCCCTTCTGGACAAAAAAAAGCCAAGTCCCTAGGAACAACCACCAGTAACCACAGCAACAAGAGAAGGAAGTTGAAGAAATGCATCTGGCAACTATGAAGCCCATTTCTGGTTGGGTTAACCCATTTTGCTTGGGTTACCACAACCCTTTGTCTCCTGCTTCCCGCATTTGAGAAAGGCACAAACTCATCCTTGAAGCCTATGCCAATCCTTCCAGTGTAAGCCAGTAAGAAGAACAGCTGGTAGCAAATGCAAATTATGAAGGGGAAAAGTATAGAGAACGAGGCAAACTTACAATGATTCTTCACTCACATATACACTCAACTTCTAAAAATTTTAAAAAATTCTGAGCCAAAAATTGCTTCCAGGCACCAAAATCCGGTTGTCAAATACTGTTAATTTGTCTAATCCTTTTGTAAATGTCTTTAGCTTTTGGTTTCCACAGCATCAGACAGCATCATAAAAGCACAACTGGTAGATTAAGACCTACTGCTTGACAATTTCATTTCATGCCTTTAGTTTTTGTGCTGTGAGAAATGCTGAATATTTGCTTCCTATACAAATCTCTTTGTTTGGACTCGTGAGTCAGGTTTCTTCTCACATCTTTTCCAGATTTGCTCCTGATCAAAAATTATTCTGCTGCTCTGCTCATCTTTGTCACCTTTTCCTTACACACTTTTTCCAGGTTCTAGATGTTTCAAAATAGGTTAAGAGAACTGCAAGCAGCATTCAGAACACAGAAACAACACTGATTTACACAGGGATTATTGACCACCAGCTACAAAGGAAAACAGAGGCATTACAGGATATCAGAGAGGCAGAAAATGCAGTAATTCTTACAGGTTTCAATTAGCCCAAACTGTAATCCAGGAGGTGATACCCAAGCTATGTTTTCATACGCTAGTGGCAAGGTGCCATGGAGTGGCTAATCTAAAAAGCCACAAGAGAGAAAGCAAGTCTTCACCTGGTTCTCAGCAGCACATAGGAGCAGATTTGCCAAGATACTATCAAAAACCTCAGTTAACTTCATTTCAGCATCCTCATGGAAGCAAGAGAAGCAAAAGAAATTAAAAAAAAATCTACAACTGTTGCAATTGTTTCAGCATGGCAACTAGGGAACACTGAGGTATTTGTTAAAACAAGTAAAAAAAGCAGTTAAGAATAAAATCTCTTTAGAAAGCAAGATATTGTATAAAGACATCATCATAGGCTAAAAAGACCACACATACAAAATATTCTAAGATGCTCAAAGCAAGGAGGATATGAGACATAGTAAAGCATGTTTCAACAAGCCGAGGTTACGTACAGATGAGAAAAATAAAATTGATTATGACTTCTGTTAATCACAACACAACATGGCAAGCCAAAAAATTAAGCTTAAAGAACAACTCATGAATGGTATAGAAAGTAATTACTCTTGCTTTGCACACGAAAAAGGCATACACAAGAGTCCATGGCCCCATGTCAATCAGTATATGCAGAAGAACCGCCTAAAAAAATGCAGTGAAAACATAGCTTTTGGGGTTTTTTTTGGTTGTTGGGGGTTTTTTTGACTTAAATTTGCACTAGAGGAATCTTTAAGAGATTTCTGCACTTAAGCATCAGTTGAAACTACCATAGAACAGTTCAACAACACAAGCAGTAACAAACCATCACATTTAGAAAGTATTAACAGCTTTCTAAACCCACTTTTTGAACTAAATCGATTGGTATGGTATTTAATCTCTCATTTAGAGTCCACTTTGTACTAGAAAATTAGAAGATGGCTCATGCCATGCAAGTTTCTAAAAGAGGAACTACCTATCGCTAAACTCTGAAGTCCACAGCAGTACAGTAGACATTAACCTGAAGAACAGTATTAAAGAGCACATAAGTAAGAGTCATACTGAGGAAATATCAATATGACTTGTGCAAAATAAAAGCTTCACAACCTACTGGCCTTGCTCAGTCAGTCAGGAAGCAGATATTCATGGCAGATCTGGTAAACAAAAAAAGAAGTAGTGGGTACAAGTATAAGCACAACAGAGTGGAGAAGAAACACACAGTATGGCTTTTTTAAAAGGAAAGCAGTGGACAAGGTAACAAGCACATGAACAAGGGTTTGAAAAGTCAACAGTCAACAGAAAGGGGAGATTGAGCTAAGGCAGTCTGCCTGGACTCCCAAAAGCCTTGAACAACAACCCCCACCAAAGGCTCCTACAGAGGCCACACAGAGTCCAAGCAGGCATGAGGAAGAAAAAAGACACGAAAAGACACCACCTTCCATGAATTGAGGTGAGATTGACTGGCCTGTAGTTCCCTGGATCTTCCTTCTTGCCCCTCCTGAAGACATTAGCTTTCTTCCAGTCTTCAGGAATCTCTCCTAATCATCATGATCTTTCAAAGATAACAGAGTGGCCTCGCAATGATGTCAGCCAGTTCCCTCAGCACTCATGGGTGCAACTCATCAGGTCCCATGGACTTATGTCCAGTTTGTTTAGATGTTCCCTATCCTAATCCTCCTCTACCAAGATTAAGTCTTCCTTGTGCCAAACTTCCCCTCTGGTCTCAGGAACCTGCAATTCCTGAAGGCTGGTCTGACCACAAGGAGGCATTGAGTACATCAGCCTTCCTTATGTCTGAGTTTAGTCAGGACCTCCTTGCTCATCCATACAGGTCTCCTGCAACCTTTCCTTCACTTCCTGATTGTTAGGATGGACCACTCTTGACTTGGAGGAGGTTACCCTTGAATATCAACCCAGCTCTCATGGACCTCTTTTCTCTCTAGGGCTGTAATCCATGGGATTCTTCCAAGCACAGCCCTGAAGACGCTGAAGTCTACTCTCCTGATATTCAGGGTTCTAGTCCTGCTTTTTTGCTCTGCTCCATCCTTGAAAGGTCCCACACTCCACCATCTCGTGGTCACTGCCCTGACCTTAACTCCCCTATTCAGTTCCTTCCTTATTTATTAAGTATTAGGTCCATCAGAGCACAAAGACTAGGGCATGTGAGGTTTCTTCCAGTTGACTGAAGGAGGTCTCGTTTACCTCTTCTTGATCAGGTCAGTAGCAGACACGTACCACAACGTCACCAATCTTTGTCTGCCCACCAGTCCTGATGAACAAGCTCTCAGCTAGCTCATAACCTGTCCTTAGGCAGAGCTCCAGGCATTCCCACTGCTCTCTCACATAAAGGGCAACTCCCCCTCCTCATCCCCGTGAAAAGCCTGTATCCATCCGTCACAGCACTCTAGTCATATGAGCTATTCCTGATCCCAATGACGTCCTAGTTCTGCAACTGCCCATGGACTTCTCATTCCCCCTGTTCATTCCCCATGCTGCACACATCAGCATTACAGACATTTCAGAGAGGCACCCAAGCATGATGAATCCCCAGGAAGAGCAGGAGAGCTTTCCCCACAGGACTGTCCTGTGGGCACTTCCTTCTTTACATACCTATGCTTGGGGTGTTTCCGTTTCATCCTTTTTCTGTTGCTTTCTCTTCTGTTCACATAACCCCGGGCCTTTTGCTTGCCTATCCCATCCACCACTTCCTCACCTGTTCTTAACTGAGAGAAGAATCTCTCCCTCCCCCATCATTCCCAGTTTAAAGTTCTTCTTAGCAGGCTGACCAGCCCTGTTGGCAAATATACACTTGCCCTACTTAGTCAGGCGGATCCTGTCTCTTTGAAGCAGTTGTCAATCCTGAAAGACAATTCTGTGGTCGTAGAAACCAAAATCCTGTTGCCAACAGCAGTTCTGCAATCCAGTGTCGCTCTGCACGATCTGCTCAGCCATCCTCAAACCCTTCACCCTCCCCACACCACCTGGGCCCCCATGCCATTAACGATCATCCAGAGACATGTCATCATGTTTGATACTTTTCAGGTCACCCTTGCCAGGATCATTGGTGCCTACACAGAAGAGCAGCAGGGATAATAGTCATACAGCCAAGTGAACCTCAGTAGCCTCTCTACAACATGCAGAATGCAAGCCCCTGAGAAGCAGCAAACCTCCACAGATGACAGGTTAGAGCAGCAAATGGGTCCCTCCACTCTGAAAATGTAGCTCTCCCCCCAGCTGAAGGTGATGGAAGAAATAAAGCTAAAACCTCAAAATGGAGTTCAGCAGGAACCAGAAGACACGCTGCAGCCTGATCCACTACATGACAACGTATACCCAAGCCTCACTCCTCCTGCACAGAGGACAAGTTGGACACCCTACAAATTCCACTATGAATGTGCTTTCACTTTTTTCCCCTCTTCTGCTGGCAAAAGAGCCTGCAAGTTTGTAATTGGGCAACACAGAGGACAAGGAAATAGAGCATGTGGAGAACAAGAAAATAGGGATGTTTCCATAGCACAGTCTGAAAGGCAGGACTGCTGGATGCTCTTTAATATACCAGCCTGTGCTGGGAGCACTCAACAAAGCTCACTGTGCTGTTCAAGGACAGACACACGAACACAGACCCTCCCACAGCAATCACCTGAGAAAAGCTGCAAGATGTCACTCAATGAAGACACAGGGAACGTGACAACAAGGCAATGAACCTACATGCTAGGCAAGATGCATGCCCCATCCAACCGCAAGTGAGTTCAGACAAATTTGGCTGATGAAACATTAATCTCATTCATGTGCAAAACATAAGTGTATTCCCACCAGGTGTGGCTCAATATGTTCTTATTCACCCAGTTATGGATTGATGAAGGACTGCCAGTCAGCTATGGCTCAGACTCACCAAGAACATCAGTCAAGTTCTCAAGAACAATGTAAATGTGTGTTGCATACCACCACTATCACCTCCTAGATGATGTCTATAGTGCCAGAAGATCATTTAACCCCATGTCTTGGAGGTTCCAACTTGAGTGACTCACCATCCACAGCAGCATCTGAACATATATTTTGCAGGCGGCAGCTACGCAACACCAGACCCACATATCCTGGTCATGACAATAGCTCTGGTTACTACACATGGTATACACAAAGGGCACAGTAGCTGCAGTGCTGGCAGGTAAGTGGAGACCAGGTGAGACTACAGTGAAACTTCTGATGGCTGTGACATACAAAATTGCAGCCACCTGCAATCTCACCCACAGAGCTGGGAAGACATAGGTAAAGAGGGAATCCCCTGTAGATACTGCTTTTGCACAAGACCAATCGCTGTCAGTGGCTGAGGCTCCCAGGGATCTTCTCTCTTTTTCTCCTTACTCCTTTCTGTGGATAAGAATAGTGGGTTGTCCTCAGAACAGTGTAGTAACCACTCCCATGACCATCAAAACATCTTTTCTGTAATGTTGCAATCGTAAGCACTACAGGGGAGCATAGGGAGACAGTAGAAAGGGAACTAAGGAGAGCTCTAGGACTCTTTTCCTCCTCTTAGCCCTTCCAGTATTCCCCCTCTCACCCTCAAAAGTTATTGTAACAGTGACCCCAAGACAGTGAGAATAACATCAGTTGTATACTAGGGAGACAGAAAAACAAGGGGATGAGCTAAATTTCTCTTCTGTCATAGGCTAAGCTACACAAGGGAGCAGAGAAAGAATGGGGACATTTATACATTCCCCCAGCTACACAGGCAAAATATTTTTTGTACTTGTCTGAGGGCTTACTGGATACATATTTATTTCTCTAGAGGCCTACTGCATACAAGAAAGAACAGCATTGGACAGGGTTAGGGAAAGCAGGAAAAAGGGCTATAATTAGTAGAAGACTAGAAATGAATCTCAACTTCTGCTAAGTTCCTTTTCTTTACTGTTAAGAGGTGGCAGCCCTGTGTTCCTCAAAGAGCAACAGGAGTTACTTTGTTCCAAGGCCATGATGCAGCTGTGGTCTGTAGATTGCCCAATAGAGGGGGAGAAGGTGGCTGCTTCCCGCCCCCCCCCCCCCATCTTCTCCAGATTGGTGATTAAAACAATAAGGAAAAAGAACATCCTCATCAGCTGATAATTAAAGAGTCTCTGGCAGAACAGTGACTATGGTCCTTGCCTGAACAGCATCAGCAGAACTTCTCTCATCTAGAAGATATTCCCCTAAACCAGAGCTTTGAAACAAGATCAGAAATGCTAACCCTTTGTTCCCATGCATGCAGGGGTCAGGGGAGAGGATGTCACTAATGGCCTCAACCCAGCCCCTGTCTCAGATGTGGTCCCTGTGGGATACTGGAATGACAAGCAATGGACAAACATCTCTCCCATGATACCATGCACTTGTCTACCACTTGTCACAGCAATCCTCAACCTCCCATTTGCCTTGGACTTTCAAGGCAAAAGTCTCAGGCGTTAACATAGAGCCCACTGGTGAGCAGTCACTTCTGCTTGCCATTCCACAACACACATCATTCCATCTACCACAGTGGCAGATGATGTTCCATGCCACTACCACAGATAAGTCAAAAATATTAAAATATTTAGACAGCTAAAAAAAATTAAAAAAAAAAATCAAAGTCAAGTTTACACACAGTTGAGGACAACCAAGGAGAATTTTCTTCTTGAACACCCTGTGAAAAGAAAATAGTCTATTTTAAGCATGTAGAGCTAATATAAAGATATAACGATGTAGCCAGAATGGTATGCCAATATCATTGGACTACGCTTAACTGTGCAGCTACACAGAAATTAGTTGCTTTGGGGTTTGTTTGGTTTTTGGGGGGTTTGGAGGGTTTATTTTTAATTAATATCTTATTTCATGCTAAGTCTAATCACTTTATGAACACAAATTCTAACAATGTAACAACTGAATCGTCAGTAGAAATTCCAGTTTACTAGATCGGTCCTGAAAGCGAAAGGACAGGATTCTCTCATTCCAGTAAACCTAAAATCTAACAGCCATCTGAAGTTTTACTGCTCCCACAGTCCTAAACCACTGTCCACTATCCTGGATCAAAACAATAAGACTACAAAGTCTCCCTTTCTAGACATAAATAATAAATAAGCTGTCCTAAAGGGATGGGGGAAGCATTTAACAAATGTGTTCCAGAGACCAGCTAAAGTATCTTACATTGTCTCTGATGTGTCAAAGAAGAGCTTGAGGAATCCTGACAAAGTTTGCTAGAATATGTCTAAGAATTAGGACTTTTTTTGAAGTCTGGAAGAAAAGTAAAGGACAGCTCAAGGACAAAGTAAGCAAAATATTTATATCAAAAACCTCAAGTTTATTTTCCAATTACTGCATCAGAGTATTTTTCCAGAATTGATAACACACAGAACTGCTACTAGGAGTCAGTTTATACCCATATTAAAAATCTAATGAGATTATATCTCTGTTTTCTGCTTGTCCAGTTCTGACTCTTGTTATCTGTTAATAGAATTACATTCTGCCTTCTACATTTAAATTGCATACTCCTTCTAGCCTCCAGCAATCTACAACTTCGAAGTTCCTGAGCCACACATGGTTATTTTGTTTATAACACGATTTCACATAGGACACCTAGCCATGTTTCATGTTTAGAAATACCCAGTTATTTTGAAAACATAGAAGTTATAATGTATCATTAAGTGGTACAAAGGTACTTTAAGGTACTTGAACCCTGCTGATTGCAGGTAGGCTAACCACTCCCAAAACAAGACGCTATCATATCTAGTCAGCTTAAAATAAATTAATTCAAACTCCCTCCCATCACCCATCATCAAACCAGACCCTTAAAGGGAAAGCAAAAAAAAAAGCCTACACAGTGGCAAAGCAATCCATTACATCACACAAGTTACGGTCAAGGCTGTTATCTACAGGCTTTCCACAGAAGTTTCACTTCATCTCAGAGGTGGGACACCCTACCCTGCAGACTGCCTCCAACAGATGGAGTAGGGGAGGTCGGGCTGGTACAGGATGGGTGGGACTGTCCCCAGCCCTGTCACTGACTACATCCTTCCTCCATATGGGAAGGAGAGTCCTGAGGAAAAGCAGATACAACAGAAAAGGGAAAAGCAAAACATGGCTTAGGAAAAAGGATCTGCCAGTTTGCCTCCAGATCCCAAGGAGCGGACCAGATCGCCTTCCGTAATGGGGACTGTCAGCAAAGAGTAGTTCACACTACAAGGATTTGATCCCTGGCATTTGCGGGGACTAGAAAAGATTTCCTCTGGTTAGAGCCAAGTTAGTCTAAATCCTTTCAAATTTTTCATCTCATCACATCAGCCGTCAGGACAAGGACCGTAAAGAAAGAGTAGCATTCAGGTTGCTAGAATTCGCAGGACGTGTGTGCTCAGCATGGGGTCCAGTACACCGACTACACTACAAACTACCGCAAGAACCGGCCCACAGCGGGCGGGACCCGCACCAAGACTGAGAGGACCACGAGAACGGTATTCCGTGCTACAAGCCCTACCTGGCCGGGACACGAAGGGCACCGTGCCACTTCAACCGCCACCCTACGGCCAGAGGAGCGCCGCGCCCGCCCCGCCGCCCGGAGCCGCTTCCTGGCACGGCCGGCCGCCGCCAGGCCCGCTCCCGCCGCCAGCACCGGCGTCGTTCAGGGTGTCGAATTTTCCCTCGGTGACGATCCCACCCTGCGCCGCCTTTAACGAATCACCAGCAGCCTCTCTGCCCAGCATTGCGCCCAGAGAGCCCCTCTCACAGCCCCCGAGGGGCCACACGGACACAGGCACGCGCTGGATCGCCACAACCCGTTTCCCGCACGAAACTCCGCCCGGCCCCCACAGCTCTCGCCCTCAGCCCCGAGGCCAAGCGGACGGGCACAGTTGGAGCCCACTGCCCAGGGNGGTGACCTCCTCCTTCTCGGAGATCTTCAGCAGCAGCCGGTCATTCTCCAGCTCCAGCGCCCGCACACGGTCTATGTAAACGGCCAGGCGGTCATTGAGCTGCCGCAGCTCCTCCTTCTCCTGCAGGCGGGAGATGCGAGTCGGCGACAGCGGGGTCCCGCCGGGGGTGCTGCGGCTCGGGGGGCCTGACATGGCGCTCAATTCGCGGGCGAGCGGGCAGCGGGCTCATTCAATCCAGCCGCACCGGGGGTGGAGGGAGCGGTAAGATGGCGGACATCACCTCCCCCGCCGCCGCGCCGCCTGGGAAATGAAGTCCCGGCGCCAAGATGGCTGCACCGCGCCGCAGGGCGCGCTGGGAAGTGCAGTCTCAGCCGCCCTCTATTTTGTGGGCTGCCGGGCGGGCCCGAATCTGCTCCTCATCCAAAAGCGTAGCTTGTGCTGCCTATTAAAATACACAATTAGGCAGCCGTAAGCGTGAGTAAAGCGCAGAAAGCGAGGCGCTAATCTTGAAGGCAAGAATTTTTTAGTAATAAAACCGGAAGGGACCAGAGCTGCCCACCAGGGTTGCTGGTGGCCAGCAGCTGCTCCCAGCCACAGCAGCCGCGCAGGGCTGGTGGATGCGGGTCACCTTCCAGGTCCCCACCCTCCCAGGAGCCCCCCGGCCTCTGTTCCTTGTGCCCTAAACCCACTGGAGCCGTCGACCACCATCGCACCCCGAGAGAGGTGTGCCCGTTGGAAGTGATGCTCGTGGTTACAGGGTTATTGACATCAGCGCAGTGTTCCTCCTACAGGATTTTTTTTCACACCAGTTATCTACAACATGGGTCGCACTGTTTATGAAGCTGCTGTGCTTTGCTGTTAGCAGTGAGGTTTTATAGGCCAAGGACCTGCTGTTTGCTTAAATTGGGGGTGGAGAGTCTCAGAAAAAATACCCATCAGCTATTTCCAAGGGTGAATTTTTAGGAGTACTGTTTTGTAGATTTTAGAAATTGCTTCCAAAATTTTACTGGGATGCCAGTCTCCAACCAGGCCCTTCAAGAAGGAAGCTATCCTGAAATCCTTTTGCAGTCCCAGGGAATGCAGACAAATTTTGTGCAAACTAAAATCCCCTGGGAAGTTTTCCCTTCCTAAAGATTTGGAGTATTATTTTTTCCCAAAATATATTTTTACTGAATATACCCCAACTTCTGTCAGTCCTTGCACATTAACAAGTATAAACTGGATTACCATTCCCATGAGCTAACTCCTCATGTCCCAAAACTTTGGAGGCTGAAAAGCCCTTACTGCCATTGTGCCTTTCAGCTACCAGGGAAGGCTGAGAAAAGGGAGATCTGCCTGAGAAGTAGAAAAACAGATTCAAAGTCTGCCGTCCATATACATGTAAGCAAAGAAAAAAAGCAGCATAAGCATAATGCAAAGAATGTGCATGAGAGGGAGGACAGATCTAGATAGAGAAACAAGAAAGAAAGCAAGAAAATACTGCACACGATATATGAAAAGAAACTTGGGGAGCCAGGTTGAACAAATAGGTGCAAATGGGTTTATCCTCAATATAGAAGCTAGCTGATCCTCATGTTAGAGGATCTGGGATCCTAATATCAAGTACATCTCAAACTGGAAAACCTGAGAATACATCCAGGAATTCTGGATGCTCAATACCCTTGTTGGCAAATAGCTCTAAGTCCCTCGTGCAGTCACTGCATATCTTCAGCAGCTGACCTATGTAAATAGTAAGTTTTCACCTGAATGTATTTGTTTAAAAATATGCATCTGATATGACAACAGTTGTCCTGGCTTCCTCTGTAGACGACACAGCACCCATCCTACCTGGCTGAGGCATCACTTCTCCTAGGACAGCACTGAGTGCTCCTGCCCCCCTTTCTCCTGCAGAAAGCTGAGGGCAGGGACTTCCACACCACACCCGCAACGCCGTGGGCCTCAGTGCATTACCTGGAGGGAGTTTATGAAGGATAGCTCAAATGAAAGCAGGCCTATAGATCGAGTGCGCCCTCAGTAAGTTTGCAGATGACCCCAAGTTGGACCAGAGTGTTGATCTGCTTGAGGGCAGGATGGCCCTACAGAGGGATCTGGACAGGCTGGATCGATGGGCTGAGGCCAGTGGTGTGAGGTTCAACAAGGCCAAGTGCCGGGTCCTGCACTTGGGTCACACCAACTCCATAAGCGCTACAGGCTCGGGGGGAAGAGTGGCTGGAAAGCTGCCTGGCAGAAAAGGACCTGGGGGATGTTGGTCAACAGTTGGCTGAAGATGAGCNCTCGATGATCTTAAAGGTCTCTTCCAACCTAGACAATTCTATGATTCTGTGATTCTGTGATCACTGCATGTGCCCTTTCTGTAGGCACTTACACAACCTCCCTATTTGAAGGTCACTGTTATCAGATCTTTATCGTGAGATCTGATAATATGATGTACGACTCCGTGTGAAACTCAGCTTTTTGACTGAACTCAAGTTGGTTTTGCCTGGAATGTGTTTGGAAAAGGCAGCAGAAAGCAGAGACTACAAGTCCCAGAGTACTGTGGCCTCTGCGCTCCACAGGGCGGTCGGGGCCGGGGCCGCCCCGCCACCGCCTCCTTCCTCTGTGTCCGCGCCCGCCCCCGCGCTCTGCAGGACGCTGCGTGGTTTGAATTTTGGCGCCCCGCCTGCAAACCGTAAAGCAACGGCTGCCGGCGCGGCCCCAGCCCCCCGCCCCCTGGCGGTGCGCCTCTGCGCAATTTCAAGCAGCGCTGCCTCCCCCTGGGCACGGCAAAAAACTGCGTGTGGGCATCACGCCATGCACTTAGAATGAACTTTTTTTCTCCCGACGTGCAGTTTCCAACAGGAGCAAATTCGTGGAATACCAGTTATAAACTTTGGTTAAGCCAGGAAAAAAAAAAAAAAAAGATTTTAGGACTGCTGAAACTCTATATAAGCATTTTTGGGTTAGCTCATTTCTTCACTTGTGATTTGAAGTGATACTCTGTGCATTTGTCATATTTTGGAAATTCTTTTAAACCTTTTGCCTAATTGTGATTGATAATGTAATCCAGGTATAAATCCTCTTTGTTCATGAAGTTTAGCCCAAACTCCCCCATTATTTTGTCTGTCAGATTTTTTAGATAGTGGCTTAGAAACTTTGAATGCATCAAGGGTTTGGTTTTTTTTTTGGTTTTTTTGTTTTTTGTTTTTTGTTTTTTGGTTGGGGTTTGTTTGTTTATTTGTTTTTGTTTTTCCTTCTAATGTTACCAGTTATTTTCATAGTGCTGATACCAACTGTGTTGCAGTAAAATCTTTTTTTCTAAATATACTTCCTGAAATATGCCTCAATACTAACACCTAATATTTTCTACGTTTTTTAGAAGGTCCCTTTCTATAGCACTAACCAGAACACTTGCACACTTTCATCCTTGTCACCAGTCCTCCCTCCCTGTTAACTGAACATGTATGTTCGCTTTTCCTCTCTGCTAAAAATAAGAGGACAGTTTGGGGGTGGGATGGGGAGAGGAAAGCATCAAGGGAGGAGGGGAAGTGCAAAAGCTGAGAGCCCACTAGACAACTGTGTTTTACAGGGAGTACAATGCATGCTTTAGTTGTGGAATTAGCATCTGTTCAAGTGCTGGTCCTCTTGGGTCATTCTGATGATATAGGTTAGTACTGAACCAGATTCAGCGGTGTCATTCATCTCTCAATATTTAGCAATTAGGTTTTCATTAAGGACCTTGACGGTTCACTACTACCCAAAACAATTTTATAATAAACTCCCTTTCTGATTTCAGAAGGTAGAATTGATTTGTTAGCCCAGGACACAATCATTCAGTGTTTAACAAAGGGACAATCTAGGGATGTGTCAGCGTTACCTGACCGGGGTGGCAGAGGGCCATGGCAATCCCTGGGGCTGCATTCCCTGGGCTTTTCAGATTGGGGTGCTGCTCGAGCACACCAAGCCTCCTGCCTCACCCACTCCCCCAGGTTTACTCTTTGTGGAAAGCAGAGCACAGGAAAAGGCTGGTGCATGTACAGATCTCATCCTGATATAAAGTCAGGAACTTGGAAGTGCCCTGGGCTCAGTATCTAACTCTAAAGTACTTGGAACATATCTGACTGTCTGGGAAGGATAAGAATAAATTTTTGAGATGTCAGAGAACATAGCAGTGCTAGGCTTCGTGGAGTGCTTCTCCCATCAGATAAATTAAAGAGATTACTTACAGCACGTAATAAAGGCAAAGGGAATTCTCACATATCCTTTGATGCAGAGCATCTTCTCAGTCGTTGACCAGTTTCCTGTACAGTTGAGTTTTCTGATGCTGTCTGGGATTTCATAAGGACTTTGACATTTTCACAGATCTGGGGATGCAGGATTTCCACTGCTATTTCTTACCTCAACTGCTTTAGTTTCTCAGCAGCTGCAGCCATGCCCTCCCCTTTCTCATTCTACACTTTATTATTTGTATGCCTTTAATAGCAGGATTATTTCTGTCTATTCTGTAGTCACCTAAGTTCCTGTCTGCCTCGTGTTCCTTATCACTCTGAACAGCCTGTCAATGTTTAATCAATTGTCTCAGATATTTTCATTAATTTCAGGAAGGAGCAAGGATTGAACATGTAGCAGAGAACATTTTCCTATCAGTCCAAATTCAATCCAGCTCACCATTAGTGCTTAAAAATTTGATAGCAATGACTGCAAGTTTGAAAGAAGCACTCAGACCTCACCACAGATTTTTAGCTTTCAGTGAATAAAATTGCTCCCAGCAGTGTCAGGACAGAAAGCATGAAAGCAAGCAGACAAAATTAATAGTATGCCATGTGTCATGGATGAGCTCTTCCTCATCTGCTATGAGAAAGTTTGCTAAGAGATATGTAAAAAAGAGCAAAGAGGAACACAGTACACAGTTGTGGGATTAAAGCAGAGAGCAGACTGTATGTAGAACAAGGATTTTTTTCAAGACAAGACAAAATGCTTTAATGAATAGAGGGTGGATTTATTTCTAATTCCAGGTGTATAATGTTTGGCAGGGGCCTTGAACAATAATATTCTTCTGCTACAGCATTTGGCTCCTTACTAAGGCAGAATTCGACCTGTATCACTCTGGGGGAAGTATTAACCAAGCCTGGAGAGGAGAATTCAGTCTGTGCTGTTCATTCCTTTGTGACTTCCATGGTCAGGAGGGCCTGGGTGGCCCTTTATACTCTTGTACAGGAACCAGACTCTGGTCTCACGTGACCAGAAAGAAATGTGAATTTCATTTAAAAACCCTCTCATACTTCCCCCCATCTCAACCAAGAAGTGGCAAAGGAAGAAGCTGGTGTGTATGTGTCAGTGCTCAGGGCTCCTCAACTTTCCACAATTCCACTTCATCACTTTTCCACACATTCGCTTCTAATACCACATGCTAACAAGAGCCGTGTCTGTAACACAAGAGCAATGGAGAGGCTTTCTACAGTACAACTCATTCACAGCCTTTAGCAGGCAGAGGAAGCGTTGTAGTGTATGATGCACCACAGCCTTCAGTGTAGCATTAGCTACTGGGTCTTCCCCGCATGGGCTCCCCATAGCTCAGGAGCTGTTCCAGAGTAATAGGAAGACAGATTTGTTTGCAATAAAATACTGTGAAAACACCACTGAAAACAGATGAGGTGGCCAGGTAGGAACAATATCACCATTTCCTTCTAGTCAGGCTGCCGGCAGCCCTGGAGTCTGTGGAGATGGAGCCATGAGCATTTGTGTGCATAATGAGCTGCTATTTATATAAGTGAATAGAAAAATTAAGCTAAGATCAAAGAAGGGATTATTCATATCACCTTTAATGAAATATTGGGCCAATAACGTCTAACATTATGAGTTTTGACTTTCACATACAGAGATGAATTTCATTATAATTATACTTTCAGGGATCCAAAGATAAAAGACTCCTGTTCAGCCTGCCAGGGTAGCCCCCGGTTCTCAGTGCTCCATGGAGCTCAGGTTCCCTCAGAACAAGCCCTTAATCTTGTAGCCATTTGGCAGTTTGGCCAGTGTAGTGGAGGAGGGTGGGGGCTGGCTCTGAAATGGAGTTCCTCTGAGTTCACAAAGCTTGCTTTATCAGCCAGGAGCAATTGTAGCTCTGCTCTGAGAATTACTTAGATCATTGATACTCCAGTGGAGCTGTGGGAGAGGAGTGTGCAGTGCCCACACCCCCATGCTGTCATTATGTAAAATCTGGCACTGATCTCCAAGCTAATGAAAACAAACCCAGTGGTTTTTTTTCAAAACAACCATTTGGCGCCTGATTTTCAAATCTGCAGACCAACTGCAGCTGGCTCAGTGCCCATCACCATGGAGCTATTTACATATTTTCCTCCAGCAGCTGCAGTAACCTGTTAGGTACCTCATGGCTGGCCCGGCTGGCTCAGCCTCTGTCATGGTCTCACTGGAGATTGGTTAAGATTTCAATTTTATTCTGTTAAACAAACAAACAACCCCCCCAATGTGTTAGGAGCTCGTTTTTTATCAAAGAAAGGTGAAAGCAGAAACCTTTGGCTCCCCTTTGAAAGATAATTAGCCCATCGTGCACCGTAACGTGAGAAATCTGGGTGCACTGAGATTCCTTAACAGAGCCTCTGTCAAAGGTAAAGTTTACAGAGTAAACGTATGTGAAAGGGGAGAAGACAGGTCTACGGAAATAAAGAGGTATGTACATGGGATCAATCTCTCTTGTCCATATTACATGATTAATAAAGGAGATGAAAGGAATGCTTTCTGCAATTCCAAAGTGCACTCCACCCAAGATCTCAAAGTATATTACAAAGGATAATTTATCAAGCTTTATAATGATCTTGCAATGAAATTAAGATGACCATGGAGATTACTCAGTTAATGTCTGTGTGTCTTGAGCTTTACGGAGTAGCTCTGGGGACCTGGCATTCAGGTCCTATCAATGCATCTGTCTCATTGGAAAACATTTTTCCAGTCCACAGCTGGTGACAACAGTGAAGTGCTGGAGCACAGGCTCAGTTAGCACTGGTGGTGGAGCTGCATGTCCTTAACACGAGGAACAGCTCTGACTACACCAGAACCTACAACAGGAAGCCATTTGCTGTCTTGAGTTTGGTACTTGACTGTACAAACCAGGAGGGACGCTGCCCTACCCCGCTCTCCTGCAGCCTGTGCTGTGTACAGGATTTTGAAGGCCAGCAGCATCATGTCACTTCTTTCTCTACCACCAGCACGCTATGGGTGGGTGTGGGCAGAGGGGTGCAAGAATCAGATGTTTTGGGCAGCTGTGGAAGAGATTTGCTTGGATGGAGTAAATGGGCAGGAGCTACAGCAAATGAGGAGAACCTTTAGGTTGATGGAGCTATTTGCAGGCTACCTCAATACTGCTAAACTGCATTTCTGGGTATGAGAATATCATAGCTTTGTAGGATTTAATTTGTTTTACCATGCCTGTAGAAATCATGCATGTAAAAGGAAAATCGGCTTCAGCTTGGCCCTGTGTGGCGCAGTGGGGACAGAGTGGCACACGGTTTTGCCCTCTGGAAAGATTGGGGCTGGAGAGATGTCATTGCTCGGTCAGTAATCTGCCCAAGTGCAGGAATTTCAGAGCTGGGCCTGCTCTGACTGAACCTCTGAACTGCCTCAAGTGCAAAAGATTATATATAACTCCATGGAATCCAGAGAAATGATTGGTGAGTTTGAAGTACTGAAATTCCCAACCTGCAGAGAACTAATAAATGACATGAATTCACTAGCTGACAGTTCTTTCCATGCACCAAAGAGACCAGGCCAGTTCTCCCTCAGCACGTCAGGAAAGATTGCCTCAGTTTACCAGCACGGTGTCCATCCCTGTCACTCTCAGTAGTGTGGACAGGTGCTCTGAAGGGGTCTGTGATACTGCCATCATAATTGGTTCAGGGCTTCATCAGTCTCTGGGGATTTACTTACACCATTAACGGAGATGCCAGCTCCAAGCATCATCCCCCTCCTGCAGTGGACACGGCCCAATGCAGATGTGTGCAGCCCCCGTGGCACATGTGGATGTGTTCTTGATGCCTTCCTGGGGTCTAGTGTCCCTTTGGTGGTTAACTTGGAGAGTGGTCTACCTGAAAACACCTGCCTGATGTGTGAGACCTGTACTCTGCTCAGCCTTAACCAGTGAGATTACTGTGGTATCTGCTGGGTGGTAAAGAAGCAGTTGATAAACCGTTACGCAATTGTTGCTGGATTTGCATTTTTATAACACATTTGGAGTGGGAGGCCAGTGAGTGCTAGGAAACTGCAAACTGCTAAATGGCCTCAGGTGCGGAGGAAGGCAGAGAGATTGGTGTGGGGCTATGTGATTAGTGAGGCCGTTGGCAGCTTGTACTGACAATTTAATTTAAAAGCAGTAAAGAGGTAGGTCAGCGATGTGTCCCAGTAGGGGACTACCACATGCATGGCTGATACTGTGTAGATTAACCGCCACTTGCAGGAGTCAGCATGGCTGGAAGTGAGCATCCTCTCTCCTGTGCTTGTGTTGTGCTGGTCTGAACTGGTGTGGAGGGGCAGAAGCTGTGATCTGTGCAAGCCTGTCATGTCTGTGTGTTGCAAAATAGAAATCGCTATCCACCCACTATAACCCCTGCTGCTAAGCAAATATATTTTGATGATACATCACCCAGTGGTTATGGTTCAGTGGCCACCCCACCCAGTTTCCCAGTGGCAGGGGCTGGGTCTGCAGGACTGGCCGGAGGCCAGAGGGGAGAATACGTCCACCCTACATCTGTCAAGGAGCAGCAAGTCCTTCCAGTGTAGCGACTGGGCACCTCAGGTGCCCAAAGGTGCTCAGCCAGTGTCAGGACATATTTGGCTGCATGACCAGAAAGCAGGACTCCCACAGAGAAAAGATGTTGTGTGAAGAACGTAAACTTCTATGAGCCACCCAAGGGCACTATGACTTCTTACCCCTTTGCTTTTGCTCTGTATTTACACAAATCTCTTGAATTCTGTTTACTTTTTCATTCAAATTGTTTTCTCCTCCCCACCCTGCACATTTCTCCTTTGGTGTCAACAACAGGCAGCACCCTGGCCACACCACCCAATTCATGACCAATTTTCCTGTTCGTTCTTGTCAAAAATGCCTTCTTATGTAAAAGCAATAGCAACATTTGCTTTCTACAGGACTCTTCTGTTGGCATATGTACAAGGAAGGACTGACACCTCTTTGGAAGGAGGATATCCCCATTAATCCCTTCTTCTCAGGAAACAGTCTTGCAGGGTTGTCCCTGCAATCCTTGGCCTGTCAGTGGGTCTTCTTCTGACACAACTCACTTTGGGAAGGATGCCCCTTTGCAGTCCCCCCATCTTCTTCAACCCTTGCATCATTCTTTCTGCTTTTCTGGCTTCCTTTGGCCTGAGGACCTTTGTGACCAGTGGCTGCTCCCTGGCCTGCAGGAGGTCACAGATATGCCCCAGACTCTGCAGGTGCCCCCAGCCTGCAAGGATAAAGCATGGGCAGGTAATCCGTCCATGCAAGCAAGGAATGGGAAATGTTAGAGCTCTAAGCCTTTGGCTAAACATGCTGTGTTATGAGGTAAGTCATGTAAAAATGCTTCATAGCTGTCTGGTGGCATACAGTGCGAGCAGACAGCACAGCTGAGAGTCAGCTCACACGCAGCTGCTGGAGAAATGAAGGGCAGCCTCTATGCTGGGGAGCCCTTCCTGCTGCCACCGCAGCATGGCGGTCAAAGCCCTCTTGAGGTGGGTAAGAGACGCGCCCTTGCTTGGTGGGATCAGGTCTGGGCAGGCAGTGCCAGTTAGCTTCTCTTACCAGAAGCACCAGGGCCTGCTGAGGTAAATGCACAGGTCACCTTGGGGCTACAGGAAGCCCGTGCCAGAGAGGTGAAGGATCCTTCACAGAGGCACCCTGCAGCCTGGGACATGCCTCCTTCCCCTGCAGCACCTACACACATCTACCTGCACAGGGCACAGTGGTTCGTAGCAATTGTCCTGTTCGCTGGCTGAGACTGCTGCCCATGTCTCTTGTCCATGCCACAGACTGAGCACCCCACCTTCCCCTCTGACCTTCTTTTCAACAGCCAGGTCCTCAGCACCCTGAGGACCTCCCGCCAGGCTCCCATGCTGGCAGCCCCTTCTCCTGTGCCCTGATACTGCACAGCCAAGCTGCACCCTGGGCCTGGAGCAGCGCTCCTCCCAGTCCAGAGCAGCATGCCCAGGTAAAGGAAAACCATGGAGGGCCAAGCACCCACTGAGCTAGAAGTAAGGGCTAGCTCCAAACCTCTGTCTGAACGTTGAGATCCTCACATGCTCCACTGAGATGCCAGTCTGGGCTTCTGCCTCCCTCCAGGAGGCTTCTCGTGGCTGGGACAGCCCAAGATGCCACTGGCACAGAATGATGATTGGGCTGAGCCCATCTGGCCTCCCAGTGCTGCTCAAAGGGGCAATACACCCTCACTGCCCCAACCACACCATCCAGCCGCCTTCTTTGTGCCTGCAGTGACTGGCCCACCAAAGGACTGGGGCTTGGGCTCATCCCCATGGAAGCCATTCATATCTATATGGCATTTGGCCATTGCAAAACATTGGCCATCTTGTAAAAGGCAGCAATGACACAAACGGTGGTTACATTTGTCCAAAGTGGCTAATTCTGAGGGAAAACTTTAGGGCTGTAAATGGCCTTTCCTGCCTGATAAGGGTGAAATCTTTCCATGCCCAGCAACAGCAGCAAGTAGGAAAGGAAGATAAGTGAGTCACTGTGGTCCTACTGAAAGGTGCATGGGCACAGGGGATGTGATACACCAATACAGTGGCTCCGGGGGAAACTGAGGTCCTCCTCTATGTGGTTCCCTTCAAGAAGGCAGGAAATGTGTTTCTCAAGGACAGAAATAAAGGTTGTTTACCCAAGCATATCCTTTTCACTTGGAAGTGATGAGCAACTTATAAGGAAGACGGGTTCAAGTTGCGCCAGGGGAGGTTTAGGCTGGACATTAGGAAAAAATTTTTCACTGAAAGAGTTATCAAACATTGGAACAGGCTGCCCAGGGAGGTGGTTGAGTCACCATCCCTAGATGTGTTTAAAAGTCGGGTACATGTGGTGCTTAGAGAAATGGTTTAGTGGCAGACCTGGTAGAGTAGGGTCAGTGGTTGGACTAGATGATCTTAAAGGTCTTTTCCAACCTAAACAATTCTGTGATTCTATGAAGACCAATGCTGAGGCATCTATAATTGCAGAATGGGATACAAAATTAAGGCATTCCATTGCATGGGCAACGGACATGAAGTAGCTTAGCCCAGACTGTAAAATCCAAGCATTGTAAGCCCCAGTGCAGCCCCAGAAGGGTTAAAGCCTTTCCTTCGGCAGATGGAAGCAGCCTGCCTGAACTGGCAGCTGCAGATGGTTCCTCTGCTCAGGCAGAGCAGGTGGTTGGACTGGCCAGGTGGATGAAAACCATCGTTCAGCAGAAGCTCCAAGGAACAGGCAAGGGTTGTTTTCCAGTTTTTCCTGGAGCAGGTGGACTTGGAAACAGATGCTGGTCTGGGACAGCATGGGTGACAGTTTTAACAGTGCGCCTGTGCTATAAAAGAAGTCTTTGCACAAAACATAACATTAGAAATATATATAGCCTTCCCTGTTTGTTGGTGTTACACGCAGTGATAAGGGAACTGCTGCAGGGTCGTCTGCCTTTCCTCTCTCAGGAGTGCAGTTTTCGTGGCTCCTCTGTGTGTCTGTGTGCCCATGCACATGTGCTGCTTCAGAGGGGAGACCACAGCTTGAGTGCAGCAGCTGGTGCCCTTGCTTATGGGGTGATGTAGGAGAAGGATTTAGCCTACTGTTTCCCCTCCTGGTTTTGGTGGTAGAGGCTGTTGGTTTCTGATTTTGCTGTGGAAAGTCTTGCAAGTTACCAAATACTTCTGGGGGATATTGTCTGGACCCCAGTTTACTTACCAAGAGTTTTCTTTAAAGTCAGGTTAAAACTACTTCAGCTGGAAGAACCAAGGACCAATGTGAAAATTGCCATATTGTTATGATTTGAGAAACCTACAACAATTTATTTTCATTTAGACAATTATTCTATCACCTCTCCCCAACCGGGAAGGAGAATTGGGGAAAAACAAGGAAACCTGAGGGTTGAAATATAAACAGATTTAATAGAATAAGACTAAATAATTAACATTAATAATATTAAAGAACCAGTATTGATCCCCATAACAATATAAAATATACAGGATTATGCTCAGCCCATTCTATCTGTAGGAAGCCGTGCACTCCCAGCAGGGGACAGCCAATGTGGGACACTGCAAGCACTGTGGCTTCGGGAGGAAGGGAAGGGCTCAGGGCTCCAGCACCGAGGCAAGAAGCTCTCTGAATCACCACCATCAGTGAAGAAAGAACTTCACAGCAAACTTCCTAATTTCTATTGAATGTGCCATTCATGGTATGAACTAACCCTGTTGGCCAGCTTGGGTCAAGTGCCTGGGTCTCGCTCCTCCTCATCCCCACACCTGGCGAGCTCCAAAACACTGAGACCTTGAAACCCCCACACCATAGCTGGCTATAAAGTAAAGATTTTCACAAATTCAGATACTAGAGTCTTCTAAAAGTGCAGTTTTCCCAAGCATTAGAAGAGAAATTAGTCCTGTGTCACTCAAACCAGGACACCTAGGATGTGCAAAGCAGTGTTTTGTTTAAAAATATGCTTACGTCTAACTAATAAACCACCACCAAAGAAAGTGGTTAGACTCTGATTGCCTTAAAGCAGGGCTTTAAAACTTTGTGAGAGAGACAGCGAGCAACACAGTAACTGTCCGGCAGAAGGCAGCCAGAGGTTAGCCTGGCTGGGCTGAGACTGATGCAGTACGTTCCCGTGCGCTGAGGCTTGCTTGGCAAACACTATGGAGGAAGAGATGCCAAGCATCCCAAGGCAGTGCAGTCATTCCAGTGGGAAAGGGCTGTTTTTATTAAAAGATGTAGCAGTGGGGACTCTGCAGTGACCTTCACTTCCCTATCAAGCAGCTTAAGCAAGGAAGGGCCACCTTGGTTTGGCTCTGATCGCTCCCTGGACAGCCCTGTTATGCACCAGGGACAACTCCACCTCTGGCGTCTCCCCAGTGGAGGCTGGATGGACCTCTTCCCTAGCTCTCTCCTGCCCCCTCAAAAGAGCATAGTGGAGCAATGGCAGCAACCACTACCAAGTGCCCAAGCACTGCAGCATAGCACTGCGTGTCTGTGAGGGGGGCCTTGCTCATAATCACAAGTTTCTGTGTCTGACAGCCACAGACACTTCTTAGCTGGCAGAGAGAGATGTTATCACTCCTGCTGTCCCCACATCCTCTTTTCAGAGCCCTGTTCTATCTTGGTGCATGGGGGTATTTCCATCCCTGACTGTGAGGGCCTCAGTTGCAGAAATATTGCGTATGATGAACCCTGTGCAGGGACTTTTGCTGGTTGCTGTTGTAATTATTTCCTGGAAGACAGTGAGGCTCCATCACTTGGGGAAACACCCTGCGTGAACATCTGAAGTTGCACTGATGGAGCACAGAGCAGACCTCAGTGCAGAACCAAACAGCCCCAAGCCTCGCAGAAGTGAATGGGGCTTTCAGGTCTTTGAGGTCCAGAAGTCTCCAGTGGGGAAGGGGCACTTCAAGAAGAAACCAGTGCACTGAGAGCAATGAGGTCTCCACTCAAAGGGGAGGCCTCTGGTTACCTATGGGAATGGCGCTGAAGTGCTTTCACACTGGTGACTATGTGTATTTTGTTAATTAACATAAGACAGCAGCCTCTGAATTCAAAGTAGCCTGGATTTAGGCATGAGGCTGAGCCTGTCTCCTGCTTGCCTTCCCGGTACCCAGCCCTACTGGCCTCACTGAGTCTGCTGGCTCACAGGGTGACCCATGCTGCTTGCTAGAAGACACGCGGCAGAAAAACATGGCTGAATCTTGGCAAATGCAAACACCTGCATCTTGCAAGGCCTTGGCCAAGGAGAGTAAGACAGGAAGGTGAAGCACTGCTGAACAGCAGCAGGCTACGGCTTCCTGATTGACCCCCTCACTTCTCATGAGGTGATTAAGTTCATGCTTGGAATTACTGGGTAAAGGGCCTCCACCATTGCACTAGCTATGGGAACACATCTTGTGAGAGAATCTTTAATCCAATGTTACACAACAGCTTGCTGGTGGGCACAGGCTCCACAGTGACCGTCTGGGAATTCTGGCTCCCCTAGCAGGAGGGAAGGGAGCTCTGCCTTTCCATGGTTGCAAGTGGTGGATCTCAGAAAGTGTGCGTGGCTTTTTGGCCACGACAGCATGCAGGGGGCAGTGAAATGGGCAGGTGGAGATGATTTTGGACCTGACTTGGCTGCCTGCCTTGAAGGCCCGTACCTCTGCAGTGAGCAGGATGAGCTTCAGGTTCAGAAGGTGATGGAGTCCCAGGCATTCAGCTGTGCATCCTGCACCTCTGTGAGGTGGATCATGGATTGTGCTGATTCTATACTTGGAAAAGAGGAGGGACACTAAGGTAAACCTCATCTGTCTCGTGGCAGAAAATGGCTCTCTGGAGCAGATGGGAGAAGGGCAAGGTGTTCACATGCTGACCTTTTCCTTCTTCCCTTGTTCTTCAGCCGCATCCAGCCAAACTCTGGTTTTCCCAGTTCTGTCCCTGCATGTCCAGGCAATGATTGTGTATGTCTCTTGGGTAGCTCGATGCTGCTTCCATCTTCTATGCTCTTCATTTTTGCATTTAAACTCAATCCAGAATTCCCCATTCAGCCAGCCTGGCCTCCTGCTGTACTTGCTTGACTTCTGGCACATAAGGATGGATCGTTCTTATAGTTGTTCTTCTCCATTGGTTAATCAGAAATTCAGGTGGCTGCTTCACACCTACCTTAGCTGACTTCTGCTTCTCCTCCAGGCTGAAAAAGCCTCATTCCTTTCACCGCTCCTCACAGGACATATGCTGCAGGCCTCAAACATCTTCATGGCTCTCCTCTGAACTCATTTCAGTTTATCAATGTTTTTCTTGCACTGTGAGGCCCAAACCTAGACACAGTACTCCAGGTGTGATCTAATGAGTGCCAAGTAAAGGGAGCAATCACTTCCTTTAACCTACCAGGTGCCTGGTACGTTCACCACAACCAGGAGGCACTGAAGACATTCAGCTCATTGTCCACTAGGACCCCCATGACCTTCTCAGAGCTGTTCAGTCCCAGCCTGGGGCTCCTGATTCAGCCCCAGTCACCTGGTTTCCTTTGCCTTATCTCCCTTTTTTCTCCCTCCCATGCTCACCTGACGGGGTCTTTGCCTGTAAAGGCTCTGGGAAAGTAATAAGGCAGAGTCTGGGGACTTAATGCAGAATTCAACAAAAGGGGGAAATTCAGCTGAGATGCAAACCATTTACAAATGCTGGGAATGTGGCAGAAGGCATTTACCACTGTTGGAATGCGGCAAAAGCTTCTGGAAAATGAAAAATTGGATTTTCTAGTAGGGACTTGTGAATGCAATGATGGAGGCAAAAGTGTCTGAAAGAACCTTTTCTTGCGGGGAGGGGTTCAGTGAAGAATAGGAATGTAGGATGAGAAACCCAAGGAGAGTTTGGGAACTGTACATCTATGTGTTTGCACATTGAGTGGAAAAGATGGTGTCACAAGGGGAACACAGCAGTAGGCAGGGTCACTGGGGGAAGAGTCCCGTGTCTGCAGCCTGCTCTGCTGGGTGGTTGGTCTCGCAGGCCAGGCAGCAGAAAGCAGCAGCCTCCTCCTCCAGGCAAGTGTTTATTTCAGGGCTACTGTGCCCGATGGTGGTCAGAGACAAAGCAGGTAGGAACCCCTTCTTCCGCACATCCAGAGCTGATGTAAGCAGCCACCTCAAGATAGCTCTGGGCACAACGGCAGTGGCAGGAGAGGTGACACCTCCTTCTCCAGCCTGGGGTGTGCAGCAGCTCCTCCTGAAAGCGAACCAGAGCTTGTGGATGGGTGGGCCTTTAGGTGCCCTGTGCAATAGTTCTCATTGGAAAGGATGGTATCAAACCTGGGCTGATTTTAGAGGTGCAGATAAAAAATTTGGCATTCCTAATTTTTTGTTGCTCAACTTTCAGAAATGTTAGAATGAAGCAGACTGGGGATAGGACAGTCACCTTCACCCTGCAAATATCTGTCCATATTCTGCCCTCCTGTGGAGAAAAGCATTAGAGCAAGACCCATTTTCTGATCTAAGGGACAAATATTGCTAATTGCTTGACTTTGTGCCATGAGCTGCGCGCCAGAGTCCGAGGCTTTGGGTGTTAGTTGGGACAACTGCCCCGCTATGGCAGGAACAAGTCCTGCAAAGACTAGTTCTATAGTGCGTCCAACAGCAAGATGTGAAATTCTGTAATTTGCTTAAAAATTCAAGATTTTCAATTTTTCAATTAAATTTGTATTTTCAATTTTAATAAACTAAATGGAATTGCCTTTGAAAGCAGAAAACACTTCATTGGGTTGAACAACACGGTCACCTCAGTTCTTTTCCAGAGATAAGGATTTGTCCAGGCAACAAAACCCAACCTCTTTCCATTTCAACAAAATCGTTTGATCTGTTTCTTTTGATTTGTCTGTCCAACGCGGCCGAAGCACGGCCAAGCGATACAGAAGTTTTGTGTCAGAAACCTGCAGGCACCCGGAGCGCGGTCTGGCCCACAGCCAGGTCGCAGCCATTCCCCTCACCGCTCCGGTGTCGGGCCGCAGGGCAGGTCTAACGCCTGTTTCCGCGGCTGCTTCACGTTCGGAGACCTGCAAAAATCGCATTTCTCCTGCGCTCCTTTTGTCTCTTTTTCACAAACCGCCGCCGGTGAGGAGAAGCGGCCCCGGCCGAGGGCGGCCCCGGCCGGCTCCCCCCGCCTAGCCAGTCCCGGCTGCGGCCCGATCCGTCCCCCCAGACCCCGAAGCGG
>VYXH01008113.1:38908-64562 GCA_013397275.1 Burhinus bistriatus
CAGGTTGGGTGGGGCTTTGAGCAACCTGGTCTAGTGGGAGGTGTCCCTGCCCATGGCAGGGGGGTGGGAACTAGATGATCTTTAAGGTCCTTTCCAACCCAAACCATTCTACGATTTTATGGCAGCAGCAGTTGGCATCCCCCTCTTTCCGGCGGATTGCAGAACTGTGTGCTTTGTGGGTCTTCTCCATCTGTAGTCTCAGGGGTGTGGAGCACTGTTTGCCCTGAACTGCGTGACTGGGACCAATAGAAAACCTGTGGGAAAGCAACGTGCTTTAAGGGTTGAGAAAGCTGGTGATGTTACACATGGAGCAAGGGCTTAAATCATGGAAAGTATTAAATCTGCAAAGGTGGGTGTGGAGTGAAATAGCTGGTTGGAGAATTGGCAGTGGAGCAGTCTGTAATGGAAGAATAAGATAGATATATTTCAACCACCACTTAAATGGAATTAGCAGTGAAATAGAAAATAGGCTGGGTAACTTCTGAAGTTCCTCCTAGTCTGGCTCTCTTGGTAGCAGCAACAGGCGTACCCCAGTAAAACTGCCCAGTAATGACAAATATTGGGAGTTAGCCAGGTTCAGTGAATGTGCGTGTTAACACAAGATTAATTCAGTTTCCATCTTTTGTCCCACTTTGATTAAATGCTGTGTTTAATTTTGGTGTTTGAGATATGTAGTGATGCACACCCCGCATACCTAATGGTCCTGCTTTTTCTAAAAATGTAGGTGCATGCAAATGCACAAAATACCCAATACTGGGGCTACGAGAAAACAGACTAGCGTGTCTCATCGAGATCACTGTGCTGCTCGGCACCTGCCGGGGCATTGCCCTCCCTTGGGACATGCTGACAGCATAAGCCAAGAGTTTGCCACAACCCTTTGCAGTCCAGTCTGCATAAATTAGCACTTACATTCATTGTGATCCATGTATTTCTTTCCCCCCACTTCGTGTAGCGCCTGACCAAACACACCAAGTTTGTGCGAGACATGATCAGGGAAGTCTGTGGCTTCGCACCCTACGAGAGACGTGCTATGGAATTGCTGAAAGTTTCCAAAGATAAACGTGCTCTGAAGTTCATAAAGAAACGGGTAGGTCAATCAAACATCTTAATGAGGATGGCAAACTCTGCTTTAGTTAACTTTGTTTTCTGGCCTTTCCTAGGGATACTTTGCTTTTTAATTATTTTTATTTTTTTAGTTGTTTGGGAAGTTACTGGTCTGATCTGAGGGAGTGGAGTAGAGGGAATGCTTTTTGGGTTGGGTGGGAGAGCGGGAGATGAATGTAAAGGTACTTTGCCAAAAAGGCCCTGAGCTACAGGAATCCAGCCTTGCCTTGCTATTTTTGCATTATTTGCAAATCTGGTGCGGGGAAGAAGAGAGCAATGCTGATGGAGGTTGGGTACCATTAAGCAGGTGACTTGAAACAGGGTTCATTGAGGGCAGCCATGAGAGCTTGAAAGCAGCTTCTACCTTGTCTCAGGTAATTTGTGAGTAGAAGTACTACTGAGATGCGATGGTGAGTAGTTCTCAATGGCCAGTCAAGGTGGGTGGGGTTTGAGTCCACATTTACCAGGACTTTACCATCCTGCCAGCTTTTTGAGTCAAGCCTCTTCAGGGAATGCCTGAAGCAGCCAAGCAGTTTTATCTGTTCTCTGCTGGGATGAACGCTGACTGCACTGCTCTTCCCTGGCAGGTTGGCACTCACATTCGGGCCAAGCGGAAGCGGGAAGAACTCAGTAACGTCCTAGCAGCCATGAGGAAAGCAGCTGCAAAGAAGGATTGAGTTGTACAGTCTGTAGCTCAATAAAGTCCTTTCTCACAAAAACAGCATAGTCACTGTTGATGGTACATCTGCTTCAGCCTGCAGGAACGGGGTGCTCCTGGGGATGCTGAGGGACTGTCCTGACAAGGACCTGAACTGCAGTAATCCAGAACTTGTATCGCTATTTTATTTTACCTGCAGCTGGAGATGCTGATACTGGCGTTGCTGGTACTGGCCTGTGATACATTCTAGAGGGGGAATCATCGTCATCCTCCTCCAGACCTTGCGGAGCTAGCCTTTCTCAGGACGTGGAAGCCTCTGCAATAGCTAAGCCTGTGAAGGCTCCATTACTTTCCACTTCCAGTCTGTCTCTAGGCCTAGATGGTGGTAGGAGAGAAGTCACTGGACAAAAATTGCTGTTGAAAATAGTAAGGACTTCGCACTCCTTCCCCATGGCATTTCAACCTTGTGCAGCTTTTCTTGCTCATGTGTTTCCCCTTGTACTCTCCATTCATGCCCTACTTTCTGCAGTGTGTTATCAAACCATGAGAGAGAATTACAGTCAGTAAGAGCTCCCTGAATTTCAGGATGATTCTTTTTTCTCCACTGAAGGCTACAGTGCTGTGAGACTAGACAACTGCTGTTCTTCCTGGACAAAGAAATACATTTCAACTAGACTTCATGTAACTTTCCTATGTAAATTGTTTTTCTAGCATTTGCCATAAGATGAAGTACTGAAGTTCTCTGGCCCAAGCCTGTGTACAACAGTCATGCAAAGATGTTTAGTTCCTTTTTCGCTCAGTGAACATAGAAGAGCTGCAGTGGCAAAGACAGTGGTTGAGTGTAGTGCTAACTGCTGCTACTAAGCATGTTGCTCTTCTGTCCAGGTTTGCTCCCTCTTTAAGCCTGGGGTTGTTTCTCATGGTACTGACCCGTGATTTAATCTGGAGGACTGTGGCCCTCTGCAGCTGAACATGCCCGCTCTGCGGAAATGCCCTACAAGAATGTCACAGCTTCCCCTCTGGCTTAGCACACTGAGACAGGAAGAGGTTTCTGAGAGCTATGCAACTACCAGTACATCAGGAATGCTACATATGTGAATTGTAGCCCCAGCTCTGTAGAGTTAATGTTTCCATAAGCAGGTACTTACAATTACAGTGAAATAACTGAAAAATCTTTAATTATAAGAGCGTAGACTAGCTCCACTGCTGGTGGCTGATAACAGGCATATTCCTTAGGTAAAACTTCACAATTTTATTGGCAGTACTTAAGTGTGGATTATAATTAATTCAATATTAAAGAGTGAGAAATACTTTATTCTACCAAAGCCATAATTCATTTCAGCAGCTGCGCAGCAGCAATAGCTCCATGTTCCACTTCAGGATTGCCCCCAGGTCACCCCATTTCTGGGCGGGGGCTGAGCATTAAGGGACAGACCACCTTCCAGCCATCAGGCTGATGAATGTCATCCTCCAGCAGAATGCAGCTTTGAAAATGCTATATCAAATACCTCTTTGTAGTGCTCGACAAAATGCACTTCCAGTCCTTCTGTAATGAATCCAGCAAGGTCATAATAATCCTTTTTATTCTCTGATGGCAGAATGATGCAGATTACACCTGCCCTCTTTGCCTATGGGGAAAAGAAAGTTATGCAGTCTGTTGAGTCCTAGAAATCCATCAATCCACTAGAAACACTCCCATTTTAGAAAGCAAGAACAAGAACAGATATTTAGAAGCACGACATGGCTTTACTCTGTTCTTTGGAGAGCAGCCAGGGCATTACTTAGAGGAGATGTCACTAAGGTCAGATGATGTTATAGACCTCCCCAAGCCCTCAAAACACCCTCCCAGTCCCACCTTCTCAGCTGCAGGGACAGCTGAAGCAGGAGGTACTTTAGTAGGACTATGTCAGCACATTGGGGGATTGTTTAGACCAATTCATACTACTTTACAGAGTTTTAAAAATCTGTTGCAACTTGGGTGAGGATAAACCCTACAATCAAAGGAAGAATTAGAAACAGCTTATCAGACGAACCCACCACATGCGTGACCCGTAGTACCATTCTACAGCACCTTTTGATAGGGACATCTACATCAGAAGAAGCACAGAAAGTGGAGCCCGCTCCTCAAGTGACAGGTTTGTACCCTCTTTATGGGTGATCCTGCACTTGTCCCTGTGTGGCCACTGAAGCTCCTGCAAGTGCAGGCAGTCATCAGTGCCACAGACATCCCTATCACACGCTAGTCCTTCTGTAATGACTACTACAAAATGCAGTGCAAAATTACCCATTTTAAAGCCACATGAGGAAAAGGAATCACACTGCACAAGGCTGTAGCCCAAACAGATTTGGGGACAGAACATTTGAGCCTCAGCTCAACAGGCTACTGAAAGAGCTAGTATCATTCTTGAAGACAGAAAAATGTGTGTGATGCAAGGCTGATGCAGGCAGGAGCTGTACAGATGAAAAGTATGGAGAGAGATTCAATGCTTGGAAAAGAATCCTGAAAATGGCAAAGGGCTGAAACCAAAAAAAGCAAGCACCCCTATAAATCAGTGCCTGCAAGAGTGCTTCAGAGAACTCAGTCCATATAGCTTACAAAAAAAAAAAAAAAAAAAAAAAAAAAGATTAAGTGACTTGATTATGATGTACAAAGAAACTTTACAGGGGAAAATGCAAGACAGTAAAACTAAGTTCATTCCATCTAAAACAGAAAAACCATAGGGATATCTCTATGAAATTTTAAGTTGTACAAATTCAAGCTGGAACTAGGGAACAGAGCCGTAATGTTAAGGATGACGCCTTATGGATACCATCAAGTCTATGTTGGATGCCCTCCTTAAACAGGCAGTTCAACCCAGCACAGGTTATTGCACCATACAAGCCTGTGATAGAGAAGACAGCTGATGTCTTCCACCCTGAATTCCACCAGTCTAGTAACCAGATCAACACAGATGCCCTGGCACAGAGCCTGGGGTTCCATCTCCTTCCTCACAGCCCAAGACGCAGGCAAGATCCCCATGTTCCCCCAGCAGGCTTCTCCACAGTGTATATGGAATCACTGCCTCTCCTGCTACAGGAGCAATCACTCTGGCTGTCCCAGTCACTGCTGACCCGAATCCAGGGCTCTGTCCCACAGATGATGCACAGAGACAAGATAAGAGCTCTTACCGCAATAGTCTTCTCCTTGATTCCACCAACAGGAAGAATTTTTCCAGTTAATGACACCTCTCCAGTCATGGCCACGTTCTGCCTCACTGGGCAATTCATGGCCAGCGATAGCAAAGCTGTTACTATAGTACACCCTGCACTTGGTCCGTCCTTCGGTGTTGCTCCCTGTTTAAAAAAAAAGCACAAGCCCCCTGCCTTTAGCTCATTCAAAGCGTAGCAAAGCCAGACAATACCTTTGTCATTGCTGTTTTAACGTGGCCCCAGTTTCAGGGGGTCTCACAAAGGTTTTTGTGAAAGCATCACAGATGGAATCCTGCTATTTGAACTGGCCGATCTATTAACAACGGTGTCAGTCTGCATCTTATTCATGAGGAATAATCCATGAGTTTACAAGTTGGCTTCTGGCCTGATGCCACCACAATACTTATCAGGCTTAGGACTTTGAATATGTAACACGAGTAAAAAACAGAGCATGAATGCTTTGAAGGTTTTTGTTGACCTAAGCCAACCATGGAAACAAGTAACAGAGGTCAGCATCACAAGGGAGGAGAGCATCAAGAGTCGCAAAATAGTGGAAGACAATACTGAAAATCATTCAAGGCAGAAAAGATCATTCAGTTCAGAAAGCCCAACAAAATCCAGGCCTAAACTAGCGACAGTCTGGATTTATCTGAGATCAAACGGATCTTTGAGGTAAGAGCAGAAGAAATGAATGTTTAAGAGGGAGTAGAGGCAGAGATAATGTCTGCTGTTTTCTGATCCTCCAGGAAACAAACACACAGATAACAACCGAGTACCTCAACAGACCCAGAGCAAGCTGCAACAAGGAGACTGCAGATTAAAGCATGCAATAGTCCAGAAGCAAAGCTTGGGCACAGTGATAGTACAAACTTTGTCTTAAGTAACGCACGCTGTGTAACAGGCTTTGGGCAAGTATGAGCCCTGCTGAACATTGTGTGCATCTATTTTCGGTTCCAAACACTGTCAAAATGCAATCACTGCCATATATGGACTAGGAACCATGGCACAGAGACCAAGAGCAGTATTCTCAATTATCTGTAAATGACCTGAAGCCTTTATGAAGGCCTGGTAACACAGAGACCTAAACTCTGGGTTCCTTGTAGCTGCATACAAGCTTTTATCCAAATCAGTTATCTCTATGCCATGGTTTCCCCACCTGCACTACAGGGCCAACAGCTACAACAAAAGCCTAGGATACCTTACAGCATTATCCAAGCCCCTGTATTCTCACCACATGCTTGCTGCGGAAAGGAATGGAAACATAGCTCACAAGAATGCTTTCACAGGATCCTGAGGAAAATCTTTTCTAGGTTTTACTGCTAAAAGAGAGCATTCTGCACAACATATGGACAAACGAAGTGCCTTCCAGCTTCATGTCTAGGGGAGCAAACCAGCATAGCTGCTATGTGTGCGCTGTGAATTCTGCATCACTTTACCTCTGGCACATGCAAGTGGATATGGGAAGACATGAGAAAATCATTGCTGGGGTCCTTCTGCATTAGAAAGGCTCTTGCAAATGTGTAAGCTATTTTGGCACTCTCTTTCATTACATCTCCCAGTTGCCCTGTTACTTCAAGGGACCCATCCTTGTTCTCCTTGTCTTTGGGTCGCCTCAGGGATGTTTCAACAAACAGAGTGGAACCTCCTATGAAAGAAAAGAAAAACAACATCCTGAGAAAAGTTAAAAGGAAAATCAAACCAGACAGTTTTGGTGATGCAGAAGCAATGTCAGGAATTTGGAACTGGGGCTCTCTGATGAGAAATTAGCTCTTGGGTAAAAAAGCAGTTGAAACTTGCTCTCCAAATTCTTTCGGGAAGGTTAGAAATCTCAACAATGCTGCATTGATGGTCTCCATTCATTGCTTCTTTGGACTTCACACTCCACCAATATGGATGCAACCCCTATTTAGTGGAAATAATCAGTTCTTCTCATGGCTTCAGGTTCTTCATAGCCAAAAAGTAAGATAAGCTCATACCATAACACACTTGAGCCAGTTCAGCATTCCAGCATCAGACATCTATTTACCCTCACTTATCATTTCTCTCTTAACTACTTCTTAACTACCCAAGCTCAGTTAGAGTATACAGGGGTCATATCCTTTGCTGTGTGCTGTATTTCCATACTGTGGTACACATAATCCCTCAAGTTACCAGGGGAGCAATCCAATGAACGGTAACTAGCCAACTGCACCCACCCCAACAGAGTGCTAAAATACCTGTACTGCCCTTCACATGAACAGCCGAGTCAGTGTTGCAACATCACTGAACAGATACAGCATGCCTCAGCTGTGCCATAAGTCAGAATGGCACCTCCTGCTTTTAAGGAAGCTGACAAGGTCTTGTCCTCTCTGAAAAGGCTTATACTTTTAGTCATTGCTGCTCCTAATGTATGTGGTTCATATGGGATATGGAGCATAAAGAGAAAACATGCTGGCCTGAAGCTAAAATGAGCCCAGGTAAGGGAATAAGAAAGGGTCCCTTCTTCAGAGAAGAAGTCATCAGGATCTAAAAGGCCACAAGGTGATTTTACTGATACTAGTAAAAGAACTTCATTGGACTCAGTAGGGAAAATTCAGCTTGACTATTACATTCAATTTTTGAAAATTATACAGAAATGTAGACGTTAACCCAAAAGTAATTTTGTCTCACCCATAGCTGTCCAGGCCAGACCCATCACCACTCCTGGAGGAGTGGTTTCATACATGCGATCCACAGTGAAAATGGGCTTTCCTACAAAGTCCTGCAGGTTTTCAGGTGTTACTTGGACAGTCTCTGCTTCTCCACTCACAATTTTATAAGCAGATTTCCTCAATACCTGAGTGAGACAGTAATTCGTTTATGTAGAAAATGCTGCAACAGCTGAAGCACAGTGGTCACAGTTACGCACAACTTCCCCTCACCTTTTCTACTTGTTTCTGCAGATTCCTCACCCCACTCTCTCTGCAGTACTGCTTGATGAGAACAGTCAGGACATCTGATGTGATTTTGGCTTTGTTTTCATCCAAGCCACACAGAACTCGTGCTTGAGGGACCAAGTACCTCTGAAAGAAACCATCCCCCACATCCTTCTGTTAGCGTTTGTGACAAAAGCCTGGTGGTTCCAATTCACTCAATTTCATTCTGCTATTAGCTCAATGCCATTTTCTGGAGTCCACAGCCTATGGAACACTGGAGTTACTTTAACTGGGTGTTCGAATCCGAGGAAGTCTGTTCAAAATGCCATGTGCCTAGTTTTTTTTGGACACAGCTGATGTAAATATGTAAGCCTGAATTTGCCAAAAACATTTTATCAGATGTAATTCATAGCGCATCAGTGGTTTCTCTTACCTCTGCAATTGCAAGTTTCTCTTCTGCTACATATCCCGATACATTGATCACTTCCATTCTATCCCGCAGTGGCTCTGGAATGGTTTCTGTCACATTGGCAGTACAAATAAAAAGTACCTAGAAATATTACACGATCCTATTAAGCATTTTCATTAACCTGCTGCTCTACCCCAAGCAATAGTTCCTGAGTTCTCTGATTCTCTGTCTGAAGGCCTGGAACAAGATCAGCGTCTCTGTGGAATCTAGTTTTTATTACAGGGAAAGTTTTGGATTTTAGAACTATGTAGTAGGATGTTCCCTACCCCCAAAATAGATGTTTAGAAATACACACAGCGCAAACTGGGAAGTTTGAATGGTCTGACATGGACCAGGAAACTATTTGCCTGGGGAGATCTAGATCTCACTTTAAGTTATTTCTATCTTCTATGAAGTTAGCACAGAAGTGACCAAATTATGTATATGTATTTTCTAATCCATCAATTCTGCAATTAATGCAAGCTGCACAAAAAGCGCAACTGTGTGTGAAGACAACCAATTTCAAAAGC
The DNA here is from genome assembly GCA_013397275.1 of Burhinus bistriatus. NCBI lineage: Eukaryota > Metazoa > Chordata > Aves > Charadriiformes > Burhinidae > Burhinus > Burhinus bistriatus. The sequence continues at coordinate 47,732 of VYXH01008113.1, forward strand.
TTGACAGCAGTACGAGGCCACCTCACTTGACAGCAACTCTGCCAATCATTATGTAGAAGAAAAACTCCTGCCTTTTCTAGTGGAGGCCACACATCTTTGTGTTCCCAGGTCTACAGGGAGCGAGGGCTACAGGACATATGCTGGTGATCGTGTTCTCTTAAGTATGTACAGACAGTATGTTAAAGCCAACTCCTGCAGAGACAGCCTTATACCAGTTGTGTCTCAATCCCATCTGCCGGACTTCCCAACTGAATAAAATGTCAGCATCTTTTCATGGACAGAAAATCTCCACACTGATACATATTTATACATTCCAGCTCTACAACCTCTGCAGAAAAGAGAAATACCTTTGATAAATCCACAGGAACATCAAGGTAATGATCCAAGAAGTTGAAGTTCTGTTCTGGGTCCAACAGCTCTAGAAGGGCTGAGGATGGATCCCCTTGATATCCTCTTCCTATTTTATCTACCTATGGGAGAAAAACTTTAAATGCTCTAAGAAGTTTCTCACCACAATAAATTCTCATGCAAAGATTCTTTAAAGGCTCCAAGGCTCCATCTGAAAACCTTTGTGTGTTTGCTCACTGACAGCCGTTACCAGTCTATCAGTTTTCTGTGCATTCACCCAAGTCCCCACTATCTTACCACATGAGCACATGCCACACCTGACAAGACACAGGACTTTAATAGTGCTAGCACCATGAAGTCTCAGGGAGTGCGCATACAATCAAAAGCAAGTGAGTCATCATGGATTAGTGGGTTACTACACATTAAGCTAAACTAAGCTATAGTCATAGTCCAGAATACTTATTCCACAGTGGGAGGATGACAGGGTGCTAGCTTATACCATTTCCCTAATATGTAAGCTAAGACACTCTCCTTACTCTGACCAAGGTGCAAAGTGCCTGTACACAGCCACTCATCACAGCCCACCTAGTGACCTTTGCTCCTTTCACAGAATCATAGACTGATTGAGCCTGCTATGGACATCTCAAGGTCACCTTGTCCAACCCCACTGCTCAAGCAGGGCCACTCAGAGCCGGCTGCCCAGGACCACGTCCAAGATTCCTGTCTCTTTCAGCATTGTTCATGTCCTCAGAAGAAGAGGTCACAACAGGGCCACTCTCCACTGCTCTTTCTCGCTAAAGAGTAGCGTTACCTAGATGGACATAATGCAATTTGCTACTATGGCCAACACAAGGCTCCTCACCAACACCACTTAAATGCCATGACCTACAGGCTTATTACCTTTCCAATCAAGATACTCATCAGTTACAATACATTGCAAATCATTTCCCAGTTTTTTGCCCCCCCATACCATTCCAAAGGCATCTGCTGTTGGTATTTACCAAGCATGACACACAAGGAGGCTAGAGAGACCTTTAGTCTATTCTGAACACCTGCTATTATATCCTGTCCTTATTTGCTTTTCCACAAAGCAGTAGGCTGGTAGCCCTGTCTCAATTATTCTCAAATCAGACCACAAATTGACTGTAAGCATATTATTCCTTGTAGTCTTGCTTTAGACCTGCTGAGAGAGCAACTCTTTCTAATAATCACATGGACAACAGTGGTTTTGTGCACAATGATGTACCCACACCTAGGTAGGGAACACAAGAGCTAAAGAAGCTTCTGAATATCCAGCCAGCTCCATTAGGATCCTTGCAATCCAAACAGCTGCAATTTAATGAGAAGGGCACAGCTGAAATATTAAAGTTGAAGTCTGTTATAGAAAACAAAGTGTCTAAGGTATCACTGTCACCCAAAGAACTTCAGAGCTCAGCCTCATTTAAATAAAAAAACCCTGGATTTTTAGAAGAGTTACTGCTTCACCTTTCCTATTGGGGTCAAGAATTGATACGTTTTTAAGAGCAAAAACTAGAAGAAAGACCAGATACATCACCTCATCGATCAGTATAAGTGGATTCTCTGTCTTGGTTTTCTTCAGACACTGAATGATTTTTCCTGGCATTGCTCCAACATATGTCCTCCTGTTTTACCAGAGACTGTATTTAGGGACCCATTGTAAAGCACAGCACATATCACACAACATAGTATGCGGCTGATGGAACACGTATATCCTGCTGGGAAACAAATCTATATTCCTTCTACATCTATCAAAAGCATTCCACATCACCACACTTAGCACCAAGACCCATCTAGTCTGTTTCTAGTAGAGATCAGACATGAGTTTTGGCAGAATACTCTTGGACTGCAGTCTTTATCTTTAGTTTTAACCACTTTTAAATTAGAGGGAAGTGAAGAGGTAAGGCTGAGAACGCAGATGTTTGAATAGTGACTTCCCTGTTTTTGAGTAAAGAAACATTAAAAAAGTGAACATTTCATTCTCTCACTTGGTAGAGACAAAAAAGGAAGATCAGTGTAAATCAAAAGATACACAGAAGGAACAAACTGCTAACAGCACAACACAATCTTTCTGCTAGAGGGAACTGGCATCCAGGAACACGCAGAAGCAGAGCAAGAGGGTAACAACAGAGTGAATGCCAAGAGGCACAGAGCAGAGAACATCCTGAAAAGTATATAAAATATTTCTCTCCGCTTCTATATCATATAGGGCAGAACCTTGCAGGTTCAATTCATGCTGCAGAATAGCTACTCTTACTGTTTTTAAAACATTGCTAGTTTTGTTTTCAGGTGTATGTGGAAGGAAGATAAACCCATGGCAGGGTCAGATTTACTGATTTTTGTATTTGTGTCTTCTTGTTCTCCCCATGAATACTCTTGTTCCCAAGGTTTTCTCATGCAGCACCTGCCTCCTGATTATTCAGAAACCAAGTCTCAATCACACCTGAACAGGTGAACGACCCTGTTCAAACTGTCACTATTGTCTAGTGCTGGCATTTATAGACACACATGAATTAGCATTTGGCATCAGTCCAATGCTTTTGGGTAGCTCACACAGCTTTTCAAAGATCTCCCATAAGCATATAGAAGAAGCAGGTAACAACTGCACTTAGAGATATGAATATGATTATGTTCCAAACTCCACCCTTTGCTATCCTTTTCACCTCCTCCTATATCCCAACTCCTGTCAGCAAGAGTTGGCAGAACAGAGACGGAAATCACACACATTGTCCAACTTCAGTTAGGTTCCTATTTCAACATTATTAGTGAAACGTGCCGGATAGAGAAACTGCTCAAGTTACACTGACCTGTGTCCTTTTATTTCTGCTACATCGGTCATCCCTCCAACACTGAAGCGGAAGTACTCTCTGTTTAGGGCTCTGGCAATGGAACGGGCAATGCTGGTTTTGCCAACCCCAGGGGGGCCATAAAAACACAGGATCTTCCCCTGGGTGGATCCTCGCAGCTGGCTGACTGCTATGAATTCCTGCAGAACGCATGAAGGACCAGTAGTGAACAGAGGGCAACTGCAAAATGTATTTGTTATCATGTCAAGCAACGATGACAAAACGAGCATCATACACAAAACTGGTCCAAATACAACCAAAATGCCTGATGCTAAGCAGAGTGTGAAACGGGACACACTGCCTCTTCCTGCCTTACCAGAATTCGCTTCTTGACGTCATCCATTCCATAATGATCTTCCTCCAGAACTGCTTGGGCTCTGGTCAGCTCCAGGTTCTCCTCACTACACTTACCCCATGGGATGGATGTCAGCCAGTCCAAGTAGTTCCGTGTAACACTGACAGAAACACACAAATGAGAGAAATTTGACAACAACCAGCTCATGCCATCCTCCACTGCCTTCCAAAATAACCTCATCCAGAACAATATAAATTACTTATGGAAAGGAGACTATGAAAAGAACATCATTATCTGGGTAGTCATTGCTAACCATTTGTTATGATCTTCATTCCCTTGTCCCTTCCCCCCAAAAAATCAAAGCTTTTTTTCATTTCCTGAGGCAAAGAACCTCTAACATACCACGCAAAGACCTAGATTTCTGTACACAAATTCCCTGTAGTATTTTTTTGGTGTGTGGCTGGTTCCTGTCTGAAGATGACCAGGATTGTTTCTAAGCTCTGCACTACTGTCAACTGTTTGGATCAGGTCATGAAACTTAAAGGCAGAAATCCAGTTTTCTCTGTTTCCCCAGTGGGCCAAGACTGGCTCAGAAACAAGGAAAAACAGCTGGATGTACAACATGTCAGGGAAAGATTTAAGACTGCGAGATAAGGATGTTAGTGCAGAAGCTAATGGTAGAGATAATCAGTTTAAACGGACTGCTACTGAGGAGAACACAAGTGTGTAAGAGCAGCACTCATCTGTTCTAAAACTCTGTACACTCAGATTAGGGATTCAAATGTACAGGGAGGTCTGCAAGATGCAGTAAACAGTAAATTGTGTGTGGTCAGGAACACAGAGAAGCACAGCCTTCCCATGCTTGGCTGGCTGCTCCCAGGAGTCACTCTATGGCAGTTGCCACGCACCAACAGAGCTTTGGCTTTTTTCTCCCAAGTATCTCCTTTGCAAACTTGCCACCACTGTTACTAGTCTGAGGGAAAGGGAAAGGTACTATGCTGGCTGTGAAGCCCAGCATGTCTTTCCTAGCTTCCTCCCTCCTCCTCCCAGTATATGATTATCAAGATGTTTTTCTTCCAAATGACATTTCTGTCCTCAAACACAGTCTTTTACTCCACAAAAGATACTTTGTTTTAGAAGCAAAGGTCCAGGACATTAAAGTGCTGATGAGGACACCGACTGCGTACACTGCCTCAACGGACAAGAAACGTTCAAAGCAAGCTCAGTTTCTGACAATTCACGTCATGGATTATGTAGTAAAAGCTATTCACTCCTTTGCAGTTCCAACCCTGCCCCAACACTTCAGGGACCACCTCAGGTAGCTTAGCCAATGTCATATGTCGGCAACTAGCTTTTCTCCTCTCACTTCTAATGAAAACACCTAAGTACAAGAGAAAAGAGCTAAAATTAAGGGCTGAAGGAATCACTGCACATTTCATAAGAAGTAAGGAACTCCACAGTTCTTATCCACAGCATTAGGCAGCATGAGAAGACCTAAAATGATCAAAAGAGGTAAATTACAGAATCATGGAATCATGGAATTTTTAGAGTTGGAAGGCACCTCTAGAGATCATCTAGTTCAACTCCCCTGCTGACGCAGGAATGCCTAGAGCACATTACTCAGGACTGCAGCCAGGCAGGTCTTGAAAATCTCCAGAGAAGGGGACTCCACAACCTGCCTGGGCAGTCTGTTCCAGTGCTCTGTCACCCTAACCGTAAAGAAGTTTTTCCTTATGTTTGAATGGAACTTCCTATGTTCCAACTTGTGCCCGTTGCCCCTCGTCCTGTCACTGGGAACCACTGAAAAGAGTCTGGCTCCATCCTCCTTCAACCCACCCTTTAGATACTTATAAGCGAGAATAAGGTCTCCCCTCAGCCTTCTCTTCTCCAGGCTAAAGAGTCCCAGCTCTCTCAGCCTTTCCTCATAAGGCAGGTGCTCCAATCCCCCAGTCATCTTTGTTGCCCTACGCTGGACTCTCTCCAGAAGATCCCTGTCCCACTTGAGCTGGGGAGCCCAGAACTGGACACAGTATTCCATTTGTGGCCTCACCAGTGCTGAGCAGAGGGGGAGAATGACCTGCCTCGACCTACTGGCCACACTCTTCCCTATGCAGCCCAGGATTCCACTGGCAGTAAAATATAGGAGATTTGGAGAACAATCCTATAGATAGGGTGTGATCACATGCTGCACTCAGGGAAAACAAAAGAAAAGAAACTCGTAATGTAAGAGCTTCACAGAATTGTATTGATTGCTCTCATTCTCCCAACTAACCCTGATAACAGAGGACACAGCCATGCACTCACTTGAATTCTGAGGAGTGATTATCCAGCAAGCCCAACTTGTTCAACTCTTCGTCTATCACATCCATGACATGTTTTGGCACTACCAGCTCCTTTAGTCGCTCACGGAATTTCTCTTCTATAGCATCCTTGTCCTCTTTTTCCAGACCTAGCTCTTTCTTAATGATCTTCAATTGCTCTTGGAGAAGATATTTGCGGTGTGTTTGCTTGATCTTCTCCTCAACCTAGACACAGCAACAAATACAGTAACTATTCTGTTCCTGGTACAACCCATCAAACATCAAATGCTTGCAAATACTTCAGTTATGACCTTCTCAGCAACCAAAAATACTACTCGGAAATCATTTGCAGCATGTTCAAATATAAAACGTGACTCTGACATAATCCAGCTCCCTCCACATCTTGGTGGCTTCTGCTGGCCAGGACTCAGTACTTCAATGTTTTGTTTATGCTGGGGAGACCAAAAGCTGGGCAGAGTAAGCCAGATGCGATCCCTCTAATGTCAAATAGAGGGGATTAACCACTTCTCTCCATGTGCTGTCTTTCCAACTGCACACAGAGCCCAGTATGCAGTTGGCCTTCCTTGCCACAAGGACAGACTGCTAATTCATGGTCAGCTTCCTGTATATCAGGGCCTCAAAGTCCTTTTCTGCGAAGTATTTTTCTATCCAGTTGGCACCCAGCCTGTTCTGCTGCACAGGATTATTCCAACCCAGGTGTGGGACTATGAATTTCTCTTTGCTGAACTTGAGGAGGTTCTTACTGACTCCTTGAGGGACACAACTAGTAGCTAGCCGCAGTTAGACTTTCTAGTGTTGATCACAACCCTTTCTTCCCAGTAGCCTAGCCAAGTTTTTCACCCACCTTGTACTACATCCTTCCAGTCTGTAACATCTCAGTTTGGTCCTATGAATACTATAGCTGACCAACAACAAAGGCCTTGCTAATGTCAAGGTATTTTTCTCCCTTTGTGCTCCAGGCCTTCTTATCAGAGAAGGCAATCGGGTTGATGAGGCACAGTTTGCTCTTGCAAAATCCCTTCTGACCCTTCCAAATCACGTCCTCCTTCATTTGCCTGTATAGGTCTTCCAGGAGGATTTTCCCCATAATCTTCCCAGGGACTGAGAGCAGGATGACATGTCTGTAGTCTCCTTGATTCTCTTTCTTGAAGATGGCCATGGCATTTACCTTTTTCCACTTACGAGGAACCTCGCTGATCACCACAGTGTTTTAAAGATTGAGACAACAAAATAATGACATTGATAAACCCTCTCAGCATCCTTGGATGCATCCCATCTGGTGCCGCAGATTGCACGTGTCCAATTTGTTTAAGAAGTCTCCAACAATTCCTACCCTGGTTCAAAAGCATTTTACACTTAATATGAATTTTAACAGGCACGATTATTGGGAGTTAATAAACCCAGGAACTTGTGACTCAGTATATACAAATCTCTGTACTTCATATACTTAGTTACCATTTTGATGCAGTTATTGCATTCTGATTAAAACTTAGAATAGTCAGTTCACAGTGGTTAACAGAGGGTCTTTTAAAATAACTGTGCTATTTACACTATTATGTGCTATATACAGTATTACACTGTATATTTTTACACAAAAGCTTGGTAAACTGCAGTCCTCTAGGATTTACCTGCTTGCATGAAATTACAGCTTGGACATGTTTTAACAGCAGATGCCGTAGCCCTATGTCTTGTTACTTTTCCAACGTGCATGAAAAATCAAATTTCTCATGTAAGAAGAATATAAAATCTTAACTCTAAAATAACCTCCCTTTAGAGTGTGTACCATTGTCTTGCTTTAAAATTCTTCACTGGCCGTGCTAAGCACCACAGTGGTGGACATGATATAAATACATACAAGGTACGCGTTACTTGAAAAACTTACCTCCCTTCCAAGACGCTGCTGAAGTTTGCTCAGCTCATATTCCTTCTTTAGAAGGGAAAGGGCTTTGTAAAGCCGTTTGGGAATCTGGAAAAGAGAGACACAAAATGAGTTTTCAGACATTGTACTCTTGGCAACTCCCTGTGAGAAAGGGAGAACAAAAAGCTCCAACAGTTGTCTAGGAGAACTCTCCATCACCTGCAGATGTAAAAAGATAAACCATGCAGCAATTCCACAGCATGCAACCAATGCATAAAAGAATTATTTGCCACCAAAGATGCAGAGCATCCAGCCTTTCCCTTAAGGCAAGTTAGTAATGAATTGCTGTATCCTTCAACGGGAACCTAGTCACTGATATTAAACTATCATCAAGCATAGTACTGAAGCCCCCTCTGTAACATCTAACAGACATACTTTTGATTCAGTTAGCATAACTTTAGTTAAAAGCTTCATCTTACACTGGTTTCTTCCAAGATGTCTTGAAGTTCTTGTGACTCAGCCCCTGTTAGTGCTGCACCCATGTCACTCAGATAGATAGGGTTATCTACCACACGTTGTCCAGCCTGCATCATCTGAAGTACGGACTCTCTGAAAAACAGTAATAAAACTCAAAATGCTCAGTAAACTTTTACATCCATAAAGTAGTATCCTTACAGAGTTATTTACTTGTTATGACAGAGTAAAGAAAGGAAACACAGCTCAGTTTCATAGCAAAAATTAGTTTTTTTTTTTAAATTTGACTAAGCCAATACTCAGTAACAAACACATAAATCACTTGATAAAATGAATGATTGCTGATAAACAAAACCAAATATATGAAATGCTCTCTTTACAGTTATGTAAGATTTTTGTATGCTAGTACGCTAAGGCTCTTACTAAGGTCATATCACATGGGTCAGACCATGATACTTATTTGCAGTGAGCTTCACTTAGATCACTCGCTATAGGACTTACCATCCTACCTCGTATCTAAGTTTCACATCAGGTTTTCAAAACTTCTCCTTTGTTTCCAACAATGGATGATAAAGGTTGCATCCCAAAACAAAATTCTAGGTGACAATTCAGCAAATCTCTCTCCTTCATTACAGCAAAAGGACAAGTGGAATAGAAAATCTCAGTGTACTCCAGCCTAAGAACACACTGTTTCCAAAGCAGGGCAGCATGGGAAATACATACCTGTACAAGGGGTTCAAGGCAATGATGTCCCGGATTGTTTTGACAATTTCTGCAGTAAGTGCCTATAAACACAACAAAGATTTAATCAACAAAAAGACTGGAAAAGGACAGACAAGCCCTCATTACAAATATGACATTCCCCAGCCTCTCCTGAACAGGAGCACAGAAATACAGCCCCTGGCCACCACTGCAATGGTGTCCTGTAATGGTACTCAGTGTTGGGGCAGTTATTCCTTCTGGGAGACAAGTAAAGGCAAGAAGGGTTATAAGGCTGGCTTCCTACATGCACAAAACTTAACTGGTTCTTGGCCAGAAGATATGATCAGGTTGACCACTCAAGTCACCTTGGAGCAAAGACTCAGTTTGGCATAGGATATCACACAGACTTAAGCACAGCCCAACCTCTTCATTTAGCAACTTTTTGAAGGGATCAGTTCTAAGGAATTGAGCTATTTTAATGAATATAATCCTCTCACACAGTGACTGTGAGGAGGAGGGACTGTTTTCTGAGGCCTGAAATTAGACTCTGATTTCAGAACTCTTCCTTTTAAGCAAGAAAAGCAGGTGGAACTCTACAGGACAAGTCCAGGCTTGCATGATTAATTCACTCACTTTAACCTCTTCTGTGATCTGAAAATCTTCATGAACCACGTTCTCCACTTCTACCATGAGAACCTCTTGCGAGGAAGCAGCTACAGGATCTAGTACCACTTCCACAGCTTGGTCCTTTGCTCCAGGCTCCTCCTCAGCCTCTTTCTTAGAGCGCTTCTGTTTCCTTCTAACTTTCTGTTTATTCTCAGGCTCCTCAGGCTCAACCTCTAGTTGCTTGTTTATACGAATCCTGAAAGCCAAAAGAAACCAGCTACAATCAATTCCCCTGTTACATGTAATTTCAGCTCTTCAGCATGAAAAGGAAACAGTCTAAGTTGTATTTTGAGTAAAGTAAAATTTCAAACTTTGACAACGGTGACTGATTGTACATGTTTTGACAAGATTTAGCTTTCAGTTAATTTTGTCAAAATAAGGCTTGATTTAGTAAAACAGTAATAATCTAGTCGTAGATACTGATGTGACTTACTAAGTAACTTTACAACAAGTTGCTTTACAGAAAAGTTAGATGACCACTGAAGTAGCCTATTGGTGTCTGAATGAGGCCAAAGGCAGACGACAGCACCTTTATTATAACCTGTGTTAGCTTAAACCAGTTGCAGAACTACAAAACCAGATTTCTAATCATTAAAAGAAAAACAATCTAAATAATTTTGAACATACACATGCACACAAAGGTCAATATCACAGACTGACTTCTCAGTGACACGAACAGAACAATTAATAAGGCATCGCTGTTAGTATGTCTGCTCAGGAGCTAGTTTCTCTAGCTACATGAACAACTCTGATGTGGATTCGTACCCTGTTCTTGTCTTTCCTGAAAAGCAAGTTCACTGTTTCACTTTAATTCTGAATACAATGTTCTGCTTTTTCAGTTTTCTGATTCTCAGCTATCTCTCTGCTTTAAACCACATCTGCTGCCACCATCACCTACTGTAATACTAAATATTACATACCATGTATATAACAGACCTCGACATTCCATACCTAGACATTTGAAACGTTGGTCTATTACACAGAGATTTCCTAGATTATGATTCTGAAAGCGATCAAACCCACGATTTTTTCCACAACAATTAATTGAGTATTAATCCCTAAAAGGGACAGGCTAGATCACATGGCATAATCACCTTCCAAAAAATTAGTTTCCCTGTTACTGTTTTTAAACTTTTCTGAATTTTGCCTGCTGTGCATAAAACCTCACGTCACATGTTTTCAATATAGATTATGACCTACAGTTCTCCAGAAAGGGATCAAAATATTGCCCTGTCCAATGGCTTAATAGGTTTCCCCACTAAAGACAAGCGCTAGACAAACTCAGGAACTGCAACAGCCTTTGACAAAGTTGTCTTACTATACTGTCCAAGAAACCTTGTGGTGCAGCAGACTCCCAGCTCATGGGATAACTGCCATTATGCGCAGGGTGTAGGTCTTATTTTCCATGTGATCTTCAAAAAAATAAGGCCCCTTCAACTACTCCGACTGTCTGCCACTAGCAACTTTTAAATAATTTTGACTACTCTTGTCAACAGAATAGAGTCACAGACAATTAAGTTCAAAAACATTTTCTGAAGGGTGAGGTTGCTGGTGGTGGAAGTCAGTTCCTGGGTAGAAGAACATCCCCTCTGGATCGACTACAGAAGCTGCTGCTCTGATGCAGAAGGCATGCCAGAAGGTGTATGGGGAGAACTAAGGGAGGGATTTAGAAACGAGAGGACCCACACTTGCAGGACACCACACGTCATTATTTAGGCTGCTGATAAACGAATTTCCTTTTCTGTATTTTCCCCCGTAAACGCAGCATGTTCCTCAGATCTGGCATCTAGTGTGGTTCCTGAGGACATGACTGACCAGTGTCTCAATCAAATAAATAAATAACAATTCCCCACACCTTCCAAGTTATAGGGAAATATTTCAATTCCAAGTAAACCAAAATCAATAGCTGCCTATTTCCAAAATCTAACCAAACAAAATTGTGCTTTGATAACACAGCAGGACATCTAAGACTTCATTTGGAAAGGAGTTGACTTGCAAACTCACGCAAAATCAGCTTCAAAAGTACTGCCCATTCTTTGCTATCCTGAACAAATGCAACTGAAGCAAAGTGAGTGGGACGAAAAAAGTAATGCTTCGAAGCAAAACTCACCCTGAATCTGTCTTCCCCACCATGTTTCTGTCCTTGTATTTTCCCTTCTAATGGAAATTAATTACTTGATGCTTTTAAAAGCACAACTTTATATTGCCTTAGCTCAAAAGACTTGGCACAAAGAGCTAAACCTATATTCCCAACAATAATCCTGTCTTCTTCAATTCAGGTCCAGGACAAGATTATGTACACGAGACACAATTATAGTTCTGGACCACTTTTTTTTTTTTAAAGCAAAAATACTGGTTTGCATTAGTTCCAGAAAATTTCTTTCACCACTACTAAGCCTTGCTGTACTCGTCAAGGAAACTGCTAAACTTCAGCTTAATAAATGCTTGCTTGCATGACATTACAGTTTATATGAGAATGACATGCACTAGCTCTTCCTTTTTGGGGCTAACCTGTCACATATGCAATAGTACACGCAATATTGGAGCTGGAGCACCAGAGTGCTATCAGGATACGTTGTGGTAACAAAGCAAAAGCTTGCCATACACGAGTTGTGTATGAAAATGCATATACATGGTGAAAACAATAAAAGGATATATCTGTTTATAAAGAAGTCTGGTGAGATGCAGTGGAAGTACAAGTAATTACCTTCGGTGTCCCATGACTATCATACGCAACTTGTCTCCAAGGTCCTGCATCTCATGAATCTGTACAAAAGTTCCCATCTGGTAGATTTCATTCAGATCCTCCACCACATCAGATTCATTGCTATTGAGGAAAAAAAATAGAGTAGATATTCAGAATCTGGAGAAAGCAGGTAAGATTAAAAAAGAAAGAAACAATCACCAGTTGCAGAACTTTAAATTGGACTCCGGAGGAAAGACACTTCACTTTACCCCACTGTTACTGCCATGTAGCCCCTTTCCAAATCACCCAACTACCTAGATGGTTCATCTCCCTCCCAAGTAATAACAGTCTTTCCTAAAGCAAGACTCACCTCTTAGCAGTGCTGGCAGTGGCAATGATAACTGTCATAGCAGGAGGATGGTCCAAGCCTATACACAATTTCTGTAATACTATCCAAGATGGGGAATTTCAGATCACAGCTTTTAGTGTAAATGCAGCCTAGTCATGAAAACAGCTAATTATTAAACTTTTAAAAAAGATCAAGAGAAATTACTTACTTATCATCCTTTTTAAGAAAAACACCAGCATAAGGCTGGGCAAGACGAACTTTCCTCCTCAGCAGCTCAACCAGCTTCTTATTTTTCACCTAGGACAACAACAGAGGGGGATTTTCCGTAAGCTTTGCACCCTCAGCGTGTAAGGCCAGGCATGGTGAAACCCTATGACTGAATTATGAAGTCTAATCTCAGATTTTTCTAGTCTTGCCCTCATTAGGGGACACTAATATGGAAGTGGAAGAATATTACAGAACTGTGAAATTTGAGTATTTAAAACAAGCCACTGAGTACATAAGACACGCTCAAAGGCCGGGGGAGAAACTAGGCCTAATCTGTACAACTCTTAGGAGCAAGAAACCTCTCAGTCACTTGAACAACACTTTCTAAGAGTTTCTGTTGCTCTCACTGTTCCCTTCCCCTTCCATTACCTGTACAGCCCAGCCCTCCACTCCTACTAGGGAGCTAGTCCAGTGTTTCACATCAATTGCCTGAATTCTGCCCACCCATCCTAGTTTAAAGCCTCCCCAGGCAAGGGAAGCAGGAGACCTGCATGGTTGAGCAGGGAGCTTCTGAAAAAGTTGAAGTGGAAGAAGGAAGTTTACACTAAGTGGAAGAAGGGACTGACCACTTGGGAAGATTACAAGAATGCTGCCAGGGTACGCAGGGATGGAATGAGGAAAGCCAAGGCCTCCTTGGATTTAAATCTGGCAAGGGATGTCAAGGTCAACAGGAAGAGTTTCTTCAAGTACACCAGAGGCAAAAGGAAAACTAGAGAAAATGTGGGCCCTCTGTTGAATGAGACAGGGGCCATGGTGACAGATGATGCAGTGAAGGCGGAATTACTGAATGTCTTCTTTGCTTCAGTCTTTACTGCTCAGGCCAGCCATCAGGAGTCCCAGACTTTACAGGTAACTGAGAAAGTCTGGAGGAAGGAGGACTTCCCCTTGGTTGAGGACGATCAAGTTAGAGATCAGTTAAGTAAACTGGATATCCACAAGTCCATAGGTCCTGATGGGATGCACCCACGAGTGCTGACGCAGCTGGCAGAAGTCATTGCTGGGCCACTCTCCATCATCTTTGAAAGGTCCTGGAGAACAGGTGAGGTGCCTGAAGACTGGAGGAAAGCCAATGTCACTCCAGTCCTCAAAAAGGGCAAGAAGGAAGACCGGGAAACTACAGGCCAGTCAGCCTCATCTCCATCCCTGGAAAGATGATGGAACAGTTTGTTCTGGGCATCATCTCAAAGCATCTGGAAGAAAAGAAGGTTATCAGAAGTAGCCAACATGGATTCACCANCCAGTACATATTAGGGACTGACCTGCTGGAAAGCAGCTCTGTGGAAAGGGACCTGGGAGTCCTGGTGGACAACAGGATGACCATGAGTCAGCAATATGCCCTTGTGGCCAAGAAGACCAATGGCATCCTGGGGTGCATCAAGAGGTGTGTGGCAAGCAGGTCGCGGGAGGTTATCCTCCCGCTTTACTCTGCCCTGGTGAGGCCGCACCTGGAGTACTGTGTCCAGTTCTGGGCTCCCCAGTTCAAGGAGAGCAGAGGGCTACAAAGATGACTGGGGGCTGGAACACCTTTCTTATGAGGAAAGGCTGAGGGACTTGGGTCCTTTTAGTCTGGAGAAGAGAAGACTGAGGGGGGATTGCATCAATGCCTATAAATACTTAAAGGGAGGGTGCCGGGAGGATGGCACCAGTCTTTTTGCAGTGGTGCCCAGTGATAGGACAAGAGTAATGGGCACAAACTTGAATGTAGGAAGTTCCATCTAAACATGAGGAGGAACTTCTTTCCTTTGAGGGTGGCAGAGGACTGGAACCGGCTGCCCAGAGAGGTGGTGGAGTCTCTAATTCTGGAGATATTCCAAACCTGCCTGGATGCCATCCTGTGCAACCTGCTCTAGGTGACCCTGCTCTGGCAGGGGGCTTGGACTAGATGATCTCTAGAGGTCCCTTCCAAACCCTGTGATTTTGTGAAATCCCTTTCTCCAAACGCCTCTCTGTTCAATTGCTCTCCTACACCCACCAGCCTGAGCCCCTGCTTTGAGTCCCAGCCAGTATTTCTTCCTGCTTTACTTTCTTACTCCCCTCTGCTCTCTGGATGCCACACATCTGTCCCTGGCAGGTCTCCCAGCACCACTGAAATTCTTATCAGAGCAGGCCGAACTTTCAGCAGCTGAGAAAATACCTCCTTGTGAATTTTGCTGTTGCATGAGGTCACACTGCCGACCACTGAGTGTTCTTTCAAAGTGATGGACATAAGCTGCACTGCTCAATGCTTTTGAAAACAAACAGCATGGTCTTCACACAGCACCATGAGCAATACCATCATTGTTAGCCTATTCTAATCTTGGGACACCTATTTTAATTTTGCACAATATCTAGCAAAGCTAGGCTTGCCAGCGTCACAGTCATTAACAGAAAGAAGAAAACTCTATACTCACTGTAGAGACTCCACAATGTCAGGAAATAAAGTATTAAATGGCAGCACAATGAATTTAGTGGATAAGAGAGAGCATTTAAGAATTATCTTAATGTAAGACACTGTCGACCTGTGCATTGAAATTGATGACTTATAGAGAAAAGTGTCATATGGTTGTGTGCCTAAAGATCACAGAAACATAGATTGGTTTAGGCTGGAAAGGACCTTAAAGATCATCTTGTTCCAAGCCCCCTGCCATGGGCAGGGACGCCTCCCACTAGACCAGGTTGCTCAAAGCCCCATCCAACCTGGCCTTGAACACCTCCAGGGACGGAACATCCACAGCTTCTCTGGGCAACCTGGGCCAGTGTCTCACCACCCTCACAATCAAGAATTTCTTCCTCGTATCTCATCTAAATCAGTTTGAAGCCATTACCCCTCATTCTATCATAATAATATATAATCTCCTTCCCTCCAACACCTCTAGAAAGACACTAAAAGTTGCACCTGTTATATTTGGACATGCACAGAAATTCTACAGTAGAAATAGTATTATGATAAATAACACTACTTGTTACATTTACTCCAAAATCAGACTGGTAAAACATTAGTAAGCAGCAAAAATATGAGTACTTGTTCCAAAACTTTTCAGGAGGAAAAAGTATTTCTGGCCCGTGAGCTCAAGTCACATGTCAAAGATCAAATTTATGGCCTTAAAAAATACATATAGAAGTGCAGAGGGGAAAGATCACACTGAAATTTTGAGATTACCATCCTCATCTATCAGCACCCTCTCCCACCGTAGCAGTGTTCCTCTGTACTGAATTCATGCTTTCTTCTTGCAGCTCACAGTTTACTGCCTTCACAAATATTGTTCTTGGTGCTATAACACAAGCCCATGAAGCTAAACCAAGGACACATTTGTTTAACCTTCAGAAAAAGAACACGGAGAAGACAGCAAACTCTGAAAGAGTTTCTGCGTGAATCACTGACCTTCCCCGTTAGAAGTAGCGTTACTGACTCTGATGCAATACTTATGAAACCCAAAGCCCGTAACTACTCCAAAAGAAACCACTATTCCAACACGGTCAGGCTATATAGTTAGAAAAAAACATCAAGAATCAAAAGGCCGTAGAGCGTTACACACGTTGCTACCCTCCCCGGTACTCCAGGGTTAAAAGAAACCTGCAAAGACAAAGGGCGCGGCTTTGAGGAGACAAGCACCCCCGGTATGACCAGACGCCGGGAGACAAGCTCATGGCTCTGGGCGCCCGCTCAAGGGCGGTTACGCCGCCCAGCTGAGCTCCCCGGCCGAAGGGCTGCCGGCCCCCGTTAAGGGCTCTCGGCCAGGAAAAGCCACACTCGGCGACCAGCTGCGAAACCGCCCCGGAGCCACCGCCCGCCTCCGGCCCCGGCCGCTCTCGGCGGCGGCCCCATCTGCCCGTCCAGCCGAGCCGGCGGGGGCGGGCCCGGCAGCCCCTCACCTCGATGATCTTGATGAAGCGCGGAAAGACGGGGTTGCGCGTCACGGCGATGAGAGGGACGTTGGGGAAATGCTCCGGGACCATCAGCGGCGTTAGCGCCGTCATGACCGGCCCGGCCCCGCCAGCGTCCGCCCCGCCGCCGCCACCCT
>VYXH01008116.1:0-25361 GCA_013397275.1 Burhinus bistriatus
TCTTCCCTAGTCTTTCTTTTGTTCCTGATATACCTCTAGAATGCTTTCTTGTTGCCCCTNGTGGTGGAATCACCATCCCTGGAGGTATTTAAAAGATGGGTAGACATGGTGCGGAGGGACATGGTTTAGTGGTGGTTTTGGCAGTGTTGGGTTTATGGTTGGACTCGGTGATCTCAAAGGTCTCTTCCAACCTAGGTGATTCTATGATTCTAGTCCTTAATTACACAACACTGGTGTGCCAGATTAAGAAAAAACACAATTATTTGTGAGCACACTTGAGTATATCTATATTTCAATGGTTGGAGCTTGCAGCTACAATGCAGTGGTTGCCTTCCGAACTGCGGTCCCAAAATCTGAAAACTACAGGCATCCAATGAGCTCTCAGAAGACCTGTGTCAAAAGCTAGATACCATATCATACTGGACAAGGGCCTGAATGTAGCCATTCAGGAGGTCATGGGCTGCTCAGAGGCTCTGTGCAATTGCTGAGTTCATCAACTCAAAACAGCAGGTAGTCTCCTAGCTTAACCAGGCAGCCACTGCTATGACTTCGAGATCTGAGTAGGTATTAAGAGAAGTACTGTGAAGTAGGAAGAAATGACACTTACCTCAAGCTGGAAGAGTCCCGGTGGAACTTCTTTTAGTGAGTTCTCAGAAAAATCCATTTCTCTGAGGTGATTTTTCCAGAAAATAGTCAATGTGTCAGGTAGGAATTCCAGTGAGTTTTTAGATGCTTTACAACATTTCTGGAAAACATAAAAGAAAAAACACCCACAAAGTAGTAATCATCTCTTTAAATAAAGAGGTAGATCTGCTGTCACATATTTAAGGCATTAATACATTCATTCTAGGTGATCTCTTTATCTGTTTTGATCCAGATAAATTATTGTGCATGCAGGCACATAGGATTTGCTGAGGAGATGCACTCACTTAGCTGATGGACAAATTCTTTGGTGGGCAAAAAGTATTTCAAAAGTTACTATGAAAATGATCCCCATTTGCTTTTCAACCATAAACAAACACCTCATCGAAGTATACTGTTCTCCTGCTATCCCTGTAATAATGAGGAATAAAGTCCCAGTGATGGGCGGATATAGATGCTCTAGTTAGCCATGGGTTTGGGCAAAGTTAACTTTGAATGAAGGCTGAGTGTTCTGTAATATGATCCTAACAATACTTGTGCTCATATGAACTATAGAGAAAACGAATACATCCATATAAGACATGTTTCTAGAAGTTTTCCACCAATGCCATCAACATGGTGAGAACAGGGTAGAACCTCAGAAAGGCTTGATCTGAGACTCAAACCAAATCAGGCAGGGGCACTCCTATTGAAACAGAATAGCCTTTAGCCTAAGACATCTGACAGCTTTTTAAGCATCACAGTATATTTTTTGCATTGTTTCAACAGCTTTTTCAGCCTCTGACACTGTCAGGGCAATTCAACTTACCAAGGGGCAGGCCCAGGGATCTGGAAACACTTTCAGGTGATTTCTGGAAACATTCAGTATGTTTAGGGACTTGAAGCAGTATAGAAAAACCGTTGGAAGTTCCACCAACCTGTTGTCAGAGACGTCAAACTCCTGCAGCTTCCTTAAACCAATCCAATTAGTTGCTAGAAAATACAAAATATTGCGGACTTGGTGTAAGCACAATAGCAGTCTGATCCAGCAAGAGACTGCATACTTGCTAGATAAGAGCCAAGGGATTTCATGAGTGCTAAAAAATAACCAGGCCTTTTCATGTACTTTGGACAAAGGATTGAGAGATGTTAAGCGTCTCTAGTTAATACTGTCTTGAAATCATTATAACAGTTCGGGGTTCTCCCTTACAAATCAGATCTTGAAATGTAAGCACAACACTGGACAGTACGTACTGTTTTCCTCGTCAAATAACTTCTCCATATAGTTTTTGGAAGCATTGAGTTTTTTAAGGTTTTTAAGATGTAGGAATCCAGAAGGGAGAGTAGAGAGCCTGTTGCTGGATACGTCGACCTCGAGTAACCTGTGAGTACAGAAGATACTCAGTCAGGCATCAATAAAATGCTAGCAAAGATTCCTGTTGCCATAGACATCTATTTTACCAGGACAGCTTTAGATCTGAATGAAAGCAGCTGGAACGTGCTCTCACAAGGCAAAGCAAAAAACCCTGTTTAGAAAATTAACCCTTCCAAGGAGCCGGCAGAAGTGGTCTGGACAGACAGCAGATCAGATAATTGATACGAGGCAGTAAATGTCAATCTGAGTCATCTCAGTGCTTAGACTTAGAGGAGTGGGGCTCACCAGAACTGGAGAAAAGCAGAAGCAACATGAGACAATACAGGACCACAATTGTCCCGACAACTAACTTGGAAACACTGAGAGTGCAAAAGGGCAAATCTTAAGTTAAACCTTGCAGCAGGCAGAAAATAAACCAAGCAGCTCCCACATACGCTCTTCACTTACGTAGTTTCACACAAGCACAACTGACTCATTTGCACCTGCTCTCCACACAGGTTCAGTTTGCCGTAGGCATCCAGCACACGCACCTTGTACATATAATTTCATCGGATGACTGTATGCTGGGTAACTCCGTCAGCTGATTGTCAGCCAGGCTGAGCTTCCTGAGGTTTATCAGGCCCCATGGGATCACGGATGGAAGGGAGACCAGGCAGTTGGCAGAGAGATCGAGCTCAGTTATCTGACAGGAGATATCAATCAGCCAGTCCAGATCCACCCAGGGCAGTTTGAGGTTTGACCAGTTCACACATAAAGCCTGCATATGTCAAAGCAAGAAGAGAAAACCATGTTAGTAAAATCCCAGTTGCTCTCGGCCTGTGTTATGCCACTGGGAATCTGGCAGATCAGAGCAGAGACCATAAATATTTTGCTCACTTTCCAATCTGCTTCTAGGAATTAAACTGACTCAGAGACTAAATCGTGCCTGGATATCAGCAGCCCCCACCATATAACTGCTCCATGATCTTAACTCAAAGACCACAAGAAAGCACAAGCAGGGGACTTGGACTTCTTTGCCAGTCCATACACCAGCTCCAGTGTGCCGCACAAAGGGTGAGCTGCCCTTATCTGAAACCAGCACTCTCACGCGGGAGGTGGACAAGACTCTAATGGTTTGTTCATCCAACAACGTGCAGGGAGTTTCCATGGGGCTGGGCTCCCTGCCCCGCAAGACACCTTCACACCCTGTGCTAGTGGCATGATATGGACAGATCAGAGAGACCCATCTTAAATCCAGACTCCGCAGCCCAAACCCCACTGTGTCTCTTGGACATGGCCTGCATCGCTGCCCGTATCTCCAAGAGACTTTGAACACCAACAGAGGCCAGGCGGGTCCAGAGGAACCCCTGTGGAGCCGTCTGTGTCCGAAACACTTGTGGATCATTGCTTGTGCATCTGTAGAGAGGACAGGGACAGATCTGCTGACTGGGGTAATGACTTCTTATGAGGAGGCCTGTTGCTGGAATAATTAGTATATTCCCAGGCACTGCTCTCCCATCTTAAACCTTCCAACACTAAGCACCCAAGTCATTCTGGGCAAGTTTTAGGTTTTGTAAAGGAACATCTGGGAGAGGCAAGGAAAGGCAAACGCCGTCTTGTAAAGCATTTCTAAACAGTAGAAATTTGCTCAGTATCATTTAGGAAGATATTTTAGTATCTGAGAGACATGATTTTGGCAGTTGCCTCCTTTCTAGATAATGTCCTGCTGCTTTTGACAGTAAGACAAGGAAGTTGTTTTATCTTCTTTTGGAAAAAAACCCAGAAGTTGTTGTGAAAGGCGTAACTACTTATTTCAGGCTCCAGCTTAGACAGAAGAAAAGATGAGCACACAATGGTCATCAACACAAGTAAACAACCCAAGGCTTCATTTTCAAGATCACCTCATTGTGTTCCAATGAGATGTATGTTCTAAAATGCACATTTTAAAAATGTTAGTCTCAAAATGTTTTCATAAGCTCAGTGTTTTTGACGTATCTCATCCCAAAGACAGCCTCAGTGAAGTGATCGTTAATTCTCCACCAGGAGGCAGCAAGGACTCAACAGCATATCTAATTTGCTTTCCAATTCCCAGTATTTAGCTCTTAAAGACTTTTAACCCCAAATTTAAAATTAAAAGGAATATATTTTGGGAAGGGAGAGAAAAGGGAAGCAAAGATCTATCTGAAATGCTTATTTGAGACTCGGAACTCCAAGTAATGTAGATCACATAGTTCAAATGTCTAGGAGAATGGAGTAAAGAGTAAGTACAAACAGTTGCACTTTTAAGAAATTGACAGTAACAGTATTTAGTGTAGACATAGTGCTTTTCAAACGTTCACTAGTGAAGCCTCAGGACAGCCCTGCAAATATGAATGGAAATATTATGCTCATTGTATCACCAGGGAAATCAAGGCAGAGAGTACAAACTGTTTGTCTAAAGCTACATTCACCATCATGCCACAAGGCATCCATATAAAACACAGCAAGCCAGTAGCAACAAGAAATCAAATTAAGCAGAGTATCCACTGCTGCTGAAAAATATACAGTACCTAATGGGAGTTACACGGCAAAGCTTTCACAATGGCAATAAACATACTCTGCTTTACTGTCAGATTTTCCAAGTCTGTATATTTAATAGATGTCTGCTTACAAACTCTTGTTTTAAATTCTGTATGTAGTTCTCTGTAACTTTTTCTTCACCTGCAACAGCCTGAGACTGAGCTTTTTTACAACACTGGACAGCAATCAGTTTTGATGGTAACAGAGGGTATAAGCACACAGGTCAGATTCCCTTTTCCCATCCCTAGCTACCCCACACTTCAGGAGAGATGTAGGGATGTGGTACTGATGCTAAGGGACAGGAAGATCTTCCCAGCATGAGGAAATCTCGCTGGGGAAGAGCACATTTGTGCTGAGACACTTGACTGGTTTTTCCTGCTTCCTTGAATTGCCTTAAAAGCTCCCAACAGGAGCCAGATCCCTAAAGCCAGATAATGCAGGAAACCAGCTCTACGCTATAAACGAAATCCTCAAGTAGTACTGATATCTATTTGGCTACTTACATGCACATTCAGGGCACTACCCTATCTCACAACACTATTCTCTTTATTTTAGAGAGAGAATTTTCAGCTGGTTTAGCTCTCAGTCAAGGTCACCAAAAAACAACTTAAAAGGGTACTGATGCAAGAGGAGGCAGGAGCACCTGGCTGGGGCAGGCAGGAGGGCAGCATCACTGTAGCTCCATCCTAGATCAGCTAAAATTGTCCCTGATAGAAATACAGCTTAATCGGCAAGGAAATTTTCTTACTGATGTCATTTATACCATATTATGGTTTATAGTTTTGCCAACAAAAGCCTTTTTATCCCACAATAATTAAACCTACACCATGACTTCTGCTCATACAGAAAAAAACCCCATCACTGTCCTACCTAACAGCGCTGGATAAAATCACATACTCTGCATTAGCAAA
Organism: Burhinus bistriatus; assembly: GCA_013397275.1. Taxonomy (NCBI): domain Eukaryota; kingdom Metazoa; phylum Chordata; class Aves; order Charadriiformes; family Burhinidae; genus Burhinus; species Burhinus bistriatus. The sequence goes on from VYXH01008116.1 coordinate 5,446, forward strand.
ACCAAACCCATTGGCTTAGGAAAGAGTTAAGAAAAGGCCTGATCCCTAAACTACATGTGCTTCGTGTAGATTTTTAATAGGAATGGCCTTTTCAGGCTAGAAGAGAAAGGTGTAACAAAGATCCAGCTACTGAAAGTATAATACAAGCACAGTCTGCCTAGATATGCAAGAAACGTTTTAATTAGCCATCTTAACAACTAACCTCAGCTGGCAATGCATACTCCATCCGGATACTTTCTTTCCAGGAATGCCCGTTTTTTTTCAAAAGCTATGCAGCCAAAATGGGGGCGGAGGGGGAAAACCAGAATGAATAGGGGAAAATCCAAGCTCTTAGGCAGCAGTTCCAGACAACATGTCTATGGTCTAAAAATTAACTGCTAGTAAGGAAGGGGCTTCCTGCTTACCCCTATTGTTGTCAAGACACGGGGTATGGAAATACTAACACAGCACTGAGGGTTACAGAAAGATGGATTTGTCTCAGCCTGCCTATCAGACCCATCAATTATCTCCTGTAACCATCACAAAGACCTGGCTCAGACCAAGACTAAACCTCAAAAATGAAGGCATGAAGATCAGCCATGCTCTTTCCTCTACTTCCCTTTACAGCTTGCCGTCTGCCAAACGAGGGGAACAACAACGCCCTTCATGGAGATCTCGGGCAGTGGCTGAAGCAGCTTTTTACTGGCTCCATGCTGCTGGAGTAAGGTGGTAGATCAATCTGGGATGAAGATTTGGCTGTGGGACTAAAGCTACTTTTCACCTTGCAACAAGGAAAACAGTGAAATTACATACAAAGTTGGCCTCAGCGCTGAAGCTGTTAATTGTCCCACGTATATTATGATCACCAAAGACTAGCACTGCATTGGGCAGGACACATAACAAAGTTGTTGTCCAGAAGAGATTTACCCTAGAAGTTCAGGACAACTTTCAACAGTACATCGAGATGGAAGTGGTGGCATGCTGGCACTTTCGCCTTTGGCAATGGTATTGCCACAATGGCTATGGATGCACAGGATCCACACCATGGTCCAAAATGAAAACAGGGAACAAAAATTTTCCTGGCTTTTTTTAAAAACATTTCTTAGCAATTACTCTAAAGTGGGATGCTTTATAGCACCTTTCCTATGATATGCATCCATGACCAGAGTATCCAATCCCTTGAACTATTCATATATTTTACCTAAACAAACAGAAGCATGAAAATAGAGAATTATGGCAAAAAATCTGAGCAAATATTCCATGCAAAAGGCTATCCACAGGTCTTTCAGTCACACAGAGGATGCATATAACTATACAGGGCTTTGAAATTCTAGCAGTGACGGGAACGAAAGCCTAGAGAGCTGGGTTGCTCATTTGGTTTCTTCCTCACGGGAGAAAGCAGGCTCTTGAGGTTGAGATTCTGAATTCATGCTCCAGAGTCCCAGATTCCCTGTGCAACACCAGTCACTCTTTCAGGCTACCCAGACTCTGTTTGCCAGCGCATATAATGGGACAGTAACATGTCCTCTTCTCCCAGGGGAGCCAGGAGTAAAAATGCACTACAGACTCCAACTCCCTCTTTTCTCTTCCTGCTTAATTAAACTGTGCCCAACAAAGCTACAATAAAAATCTAAAAAACAGAAAAAAGAACTGATTGTGTTTATTCCCCCCTCAGTTCCTGCTGTTTTTCAAGATGATGCTCCTTACAGTGGGCCCAGGATCTCATTTCAGTACAAAAAAGTACTTGTCTTTGAGTATACCGATTAATGCAGTAATAATAAGATCTGTAGCCTGATTTTAGTGAGTGCAAGCAGGACCATATGTCTCTGCTGTTTCTCATTTCAGACTGATACTCATCTCTATTTTGCATTTAGATTAACCTCATGAAGTTCAACAAGGGCAAGTGCAAGGTCCTGCAAGTGGGTAGGGGCAATACCAAGCACAAACACAGGCTGGGTGGAAAATGGATTGAGAGCAGCCCTGTGGAGAAGGACTTGGGGGTGTTGGTGGATGAGGCTCAACATGAGCCAGCAATGTGCACTCGCAGCCCAGAAAGCCAACCACATCCTGGGCTGCATCAAAAGAAGTGTGGCCAGCAAGGTGAGGGAGAGGATTCTCCTCCTCTACTGTGCTCTTGTGAGACCCCACCTGGAGTACTGCATCCAGCTCTGGAGCCGCCAACACAAGAAGGACATGGACCTGTTGGAGTGAGTCCAGAGGAGGGCCATGAAGATGATCAGAGGGCTGGAGCACCTCTCCTATAAGACAGGCTGAGAGAGCTGGGGCTGCTCAGCCTGGAGAAGAGGAGGCTCTGGGGAGACCTTCTTGTGGCCTTTCAGTACTTAAAGAGGGCCTACAGGAAAGATGGGAAGGGACTCTTTATCAGGGAGTGTAGTGATAGGATGAGGGGTAATGGTTTTAAACCAAAAAATGGTAGATTTAGATTAGATATTAGGAAGAAATTCTTTACTCTGAGGGTGGTGAGGCACTGGAATGCGTTGCCCAGAGAAGTTGTGGATGCCCCATTCCTGGAAGTGTTCAAGGCCAGGTTGGATGGGGTTGAGTAACCTGGTCTGGTGGAAGGTGTCCCTGCCCATGGCAGGGGGGCTGGAACTAGATGATCTTTAAGGTCCCTTCCAACTCTAACCATTCTATGATTCTATGATTCCTGTGTATCATTTACCTCAAAAATGCAGAGCCATGGCCTCAGGGTATTTAATGTGATAGAAAGATACCTGCAGAATTCATAGTGACCTCTAAATCCACAGATCAGACCATGAAATCCAATACCTGCTATGAATGCTGCTGGACAGGTGCACTCAACTCCTAGGCAGCTTTTTGAATCCACTTGCACTCAGTCCTCCTCCCCATCCAGAGCCCGGGACTGACAGTGTCTCTTCTGCCTGACTGCCACAAAACGGAGGATCAGCCAAGCCCCTCCATCTAACGTGGGGATAGTTGACAAAATTCATCTTGGTGCTAGTAAACTCAGTGGAGCTACATTAGAGATTTACTTGGCTGAGCACTCTGCGGTGAAAACGTAATTAAGCGAAAGAAAGCCTGACAGCAAGGCCACGAAGAGAGGGGATTTCCTCCCCAACTCATACTTAATCATCTCCACTATCTTCCTAGAAAAGCCCGTTTCTTTGATGTCAAAGGTCTGTGATGCTGACCTCACGGAGCCCAGTGACCAGCTCAACTCTTCTCCATTTGGCACTGGCTGGTGAGCTCTGTGCCCAAACAAGAGAGGGACGATGTTCAGAGGCTGTTAGATCCTGGGCACAGCCTGACGTGGGTGGCTTACTGCTCTTCAGAAGGTCAAGGAAAACCTCTGTAGACTCTCCTCTCCTGCCAAGGAAAGAATTTCTCAATATAAGTCCTGAAAACTAACTGGAAATCTTCTACTGCAGTGATGTCAGGGGACGCACCGAGGAAGGCAAGGGACTGGAAATTGTGCAGAAGCAAGAAACCCCGCTGCTCTTGGGCAAACAATGAACTACAAATACAAAAAATATTTACTTAGATTTGAGACCTTTTGGTAAGGTGATTTAAAAAAGGCTGTTGTGCATTCCTCCTAACTGACGTGACATGCCCCAACAGAACCTCGCTCTCGCCGTAGACAGGATATTCTGAGGGCAGGGATCTAATTTCTCCATCAATAATGCTGCTGTGAATCTTGAGCGGAACTGCTGCAGATTTCTTTACTGATGGTGATGTAACTGAGATTAGCCAGGCAGTGGGTAAAGAAATCAGAGGAGGTTCACACACATATACTTGCACATACATTTGTATGCTTGTGTATAACATTTTTGGCAAAACATTTCCTAGGGAAAATGCAGCAGTTTAAGCTCTTTTCTGGTCTGTAACAGAAAACAACCCCTATGTCTTAAACTGCACACACTGGAAAGTTACATGTACCTCCATGCCAACTACACCTATCAAAGTCTGGAATCTCTCTCCAGCCACTTTATTGCACAGGGTTTTTTTTGCATTTGTTACCTGTTCCTGTAAAAATGGAGCACTTCCTCTCTTTAGCAAGACAGTGGTTTGCTGTGGGGATAAATTTATGTCAGAAAAAAAAAAAAAAGGAGAAACATATTAGAAAAATGAGATGTAACTCCTCTTGTCTCAGAAAGGGCAGCACTATGCACAGCGCGATGGCTGCCTGGAAGGTGTGGCAGCTAAATTGAGCTCTCCAACCACATTTTATGCATAGCTGTAGCATTCGCTACTGTGAAATCCATTGGAGGTCAACTGTGCAGTGTTTTCTCTTAAAGAGAGCACAGATGGGACAAACCTTTTTGAAGTTCTGGACTCATTCTGAAATGATCGGTGCTCAGTCTGCCCTGTCCAAGAGGAGAGACTTTTTGACATCCAGCTGGCTGCCATACACATCACAGTCTCCACACAATCCCTTTTTGCATCCTGCCAGTGCAAAATGCATCACAGCACTTACACAACAAGACTTAAATTTGTGAACCTTACAAGATATGAAGAAAGCACTGAGGCAGCTTGTTTGCGGCTGCCATGAAGTCGTGTTTTAAAAAATTATCAGGGTGTGTGACTATCACTTCCCAGAGACCTGAGCTCTGCAGACAAACTAGGACAAATCTTTCCGAATTTGGCCCAGCCTGCCAAAATGAATTCAAAGAGAAAGCGTTAAATAAGCGAACATATTAAAAATAAACAGCTACTAGAAGAATCAAGGTCAAGTTTCTACGTCTGTTTTTTTTGTTTTTTTCTTTTTCTTTTTTTTTAAACCAGGCCTTTCTGGCAATTAGCTGATGTTTTAAGACTGCTCTCTTCTTCGCTCAGGGTGTGACAACAGCAAAGCTGAGTCATTTTTACAGCAGCTAAGTTAAATATTGCCAGCAAGTTCACGTGGAAAACAGACCTCTTCCCTGTGATTCAAACATTCATTCCAAGTTTATTCAAGCTGAATTATCCAGTTTCTTCTAAAGGGCATGTAGTTTTATCAACTCTTACGCAGAAACATCTAGGATTTAGCTTCCTTTTGTTTACCTGTCAATGAAACTACGAATCCCACAGGGAGGGCTCTAAATCTGCTGATTGAACCTAATGAAATCAAGCTCACATATGTGTACTGTAGTCCCTAACATTCACAGTATCGTCAGGAATCCAGCGAGACAGGGTTTTGGCAGGAAAATAAGAGGATGGAGAAGTTTGTAACACTATGAAAACCTCTCTGCTTATTTTTACTTAACACCAAAGCAGAATCAACACCCTGCAATGTTACAAGCTGAGCAACCAGATACTCAACCAGCAATGGGATTCACACAGACAGAGCCTTGATCGAAAAAATCTCCTTCACAATTTTTCACTGCAAAATTTTTATGACCTGATGAAAACTGTAACTATTGAAAGCTCAGGGCTCTGGTTAATCTACATACTGAGGGGAAAAATGAAAAATGCCTTATAACTAAATTGCTGGATAACAGAAATAATACAAAATACTACATGCTTCCCTATAAAGCAGTAAAAGTGTGTGCTGTGAGACATTTTTCAGTTTTGAATAAAGGAGACAGATAATAGAGCTTGAGAGAACGGAGAATATAGCCTAGTTCTACAAAGATACGGGATAGTCATGAAATGCAATAATACTCTGCATGAAAACAATGCCTCTCATCCGTAGATCTCAAAGCTTCATCTCTATGTATTAAGCTTTCCAACAGCTGTGAGACATGAGTTTAAAACTCTCCATTTTACAAAGGAAGAAATAGAGACGCAAATGAATTATGAAAATTGTCAAAAGGCTGTCAGTGGCTAAGCAGTGAACAGAGTTCTTGCCAACCTAAAAAGGCTTCAGTTGCTTTTTGTTGGCTTCTATGTCCCATCAAAAACCTATGGGACAAGCGCAGCTCAACTAATATGATCTGATCACACACGATACTCTCCATGCTGCTCCAGAAAGCCAGATCTGTCCTGACGGAGTAGCAGTAACGGTTATCAGCCATCTTTTACAGATGAGGATCTGAAGTAGGGAAGAATGTATCTTGAGCAGATGTCAGCTTGCTCTACCCATGCTCCATGTTAACAAAAAGCCACATAAGCCTGTTTGTATGTGCTGTATCTGAACAGATGCAGGGGAAGAGAAGCGTTTACACGCTTAGGTCTGTGCCATGCTAACACTCCGGGACAGCACAGAGCTTGTGGCATTACCTTCAACCAGAATGCACAACAGAAACCTAAATGAAGTGATTATCCTGGGGTCACAGAGGAAGCCTGTGGTAGTGCTTATTTCTCTGGAAGACTCTGAGCACAAAGTCAATGTTTCCCTTGCACAGCATATGCCTTGTTGACACGCGAATGTTAAAACTACCAAGCGGAAGCTGCCACACACAGCGTCTTGCACAATGATGCCGTTTAAACGCCTGATGTTTTACACCTTGCAATTCAGCACTGGCACAAAAGCCACTTTCACAGCTTGTTCTCTAAATGGGTAGCAAACCACAAGGCTCTTGGTTCAGAAGAAGAATCACCAGCCACACGGTACACAAAGACAAATATCAATTATTAACATGATGCTCCTTTAAAAGAACGTCTCTTCAGACAGACAAATGGCTACTTACTGTTTTTGCTGGAGCACTACCTGGTAGTGGGCTCGTCTCAATGAAATACTTCCTCAGAAGGTGTTTGCTGGATTCAGGACTGTCCATCAGGATGTAGGAACAAAAGAAAGCTCCATTCCGTAATAGAAACACGGCAACATCTTCATTCCCTTTAGAGAAAAGACAGATTGTCTGTTCCCTTCTTCTCATGTAAACGAACCAACAAGGACCTGAACAGAAATCCTGGGAAATAACCACTTCTGAAAAAACCCATGGGGGTGTGCAAAAAGGGAACTGGACTGTATAAAGACTGTTTCCTCCAGCGACAGGATTTAGTTTAGTCAAACTGAGACAGCAAAGACACTATGTAAAAGCACAGGCCCAGGCTCTCTCTTTTTTCTCTTTTTTCCCTTGTCTTATTAAACTATACACACAGCTGTGCTTTGAAGTGTAAATTATTCAGCCTGAATCAAGCATGTGTGCCAGACTGTCCATAACAATAATGCTTTTATTTGCAAGGTTTCTATTTTGAAGGGTCTTCTCCCCAGGAGTTTAAAGAGGAAAGTTCAGCCTCTCAGCATGTACGGTAATCTAACTTAGAAAGGCCCTGACTTAAATTTGGTTAAGTGAAAATACTCAGAGCCAATTTTATTTTAATTTATCCCACTGGAAATCCAGAACAATGCCAGGCAATCTAGTCCACTGTGACAGCTTCCTAGACAGGGACAACTCAGCCCAATCTTAAAAAGACATTGCAGAAAAGGGGTAAAGTTTTGAAGCATGCAAATACATACCTGCCTTTATAGCAGCATACAGGGGTAACCGTATAAGAACTGGAAACTCATTCTTCCTGACTGCACAGCTCTCTGGGTCAGCACTGTATGCACGAATTAGGAGTTTTACTATGTCCAAATGTCCCTGCTGGCAGGCTATGGCCAGCATCCAGTTCAGGAGTTGTTGGCAAGTACTAGGACCTACCAAAAAGATACAGCATTTGACTTGGTTGATGCCACCGGGCTGCCATGTGCAAGAGTTATCCCAAATAATGGCTATGCAAAGGGTATATGGTGAAGCCCCTGAGGACAAAGGAGCAGATTGCACTGCAAGAGAGTTATAGAAGAGCCCTAAGCTGCTCAAGCACAAAGTTTTCAGCTTTGCTTAACTGTTTTTCATTACCCACCCAGCTAATGGGGGAACTTTTTTTGACTGTCCTTGATCTAAGCATGAATAAGCTAACAAGAGTGGAAGGTTCTGAGGATGCCTGCTAGGCTACCATCAGCAAAATCAAACATCTAATCCCAAGCAGAGGTGGCAAGGGATGACCAGGACTGTCTTTGCATCCAGAGACAACGGGCCTGATCCAACAGACATTAGATCCAAACATCCAAGACAGGTCACTTCTTCCAAGTTCATGAGAGATGGTACAAAGAATGGGGAAAAACAGCTGACTTTTCATACTACTGGATGAATAAAACAAAAATAAATGCTTCAGGCAACACAAAATAATTGTTTTAGTTTGTTTCCCACAAAAAATTTCATTTCCCCTTGAAATATTTCATTTTGGGTGAATTCTTTACTACCAATTCATGCTATGGTTAGACAAGTGTCATTTAAGGCTAAAACTAAAATACCATGTTCTGATTTCTGCGTGAGTTTGCTAATGTTTTAGTCATCCCCAAACTGCTTTTTTTGCTGAAACAATGTTTTGCCTGTAGAACACTGCTTTGCTTTAGGCGTGCATAATTCTGCCCGTGTAACTAAATGCCCACGACAGGATTATTTCTGCTAACAGTAAGCAGTCTTCAAATCTTCCCTGACTCACAGGATCACCTCCGTTTACTTTATAAATTCATGTCCCCTTTGAAATGCTTACAAAAATGTCCACAAGCCCAAGTTTACGCATCAAGTTTGTTTTTTTTTTTTTTTTCCAGCTTCTCCATGTGGAAATTGCATCACTCTTTGCATTCTTAACAACTTAACTATATCACTAACCCTCGTGCTGCAAAAACAGGCCCCACTTCAGCTGTAAGCCACAAGAAGTTCACACTGAGCCAGAGAGAACCGCTGCAGTGCATTAGCCAAACTGCAAATTCACGCAATTTATTCCTAAGCCCTCTGATTGGTTTCTGTGTAACTTCTTGGGGAAACAAATGGAAAGTTCTGCTTAAAAGCTTCTGAAAGCTGCTGTTGGTATAGAGCACCTCCCCTGACCGCCTGAAGCAAGGGTTTAAGGGAATTCGGTCAGTTCTAAACCGAGCTAAGTTTCCAGAAACTACTTAAGTCACTTTTCATTACTGAGAGTATTATATTAATATAATTTAATTTTTGCTACTAGGTTACAAACCCAGTGCTGTCAGCCTCCTTTCTGGCTGAAGGAAATACTACGTTTAATTGCATTCCCCAAACGGGAACGTTTCTTTTGCTTATTAGTGCTCTTACAGTGTAAGAACATCAAACAAGCAGGTTTCCCCACAGGTTATTCCCATACTCATTGAGGTCTCTGGCAAGTATATAGCTCCAGTGAGGAGACAGAGCTACGTTCAGGTGAAATACTGCACGGGTCCAGCCTAGGTGTTGCAGTTACTGCGGTGTCTGAGGTCAAGACAGCGATTTGCCCTGGCTGCTGTGCAGGACTGCTGGACCCTGACTGCACAGAGGGTCCGGGTGAGAAGCAGCTGCCATGCCCGCAGTACACTGAGAGCGCGACAGGGGACCCAAACACAGCTCCTGGTCCTGACTCAGAGTAATGCTCTTCCCCCCACCTCCACAGCTGCCTTAAGAATTGCGTCTGGGTCTGAAAATGTCTCTATTCTGCTACAAAATGATTTAAAAAATAAAATGTAATTGATATATAACGTGATTCCCAAGAAGGAATTCCTCTGAAAGTCAAAACAAAATGCCAACAAGAAAGCATAGAGCATGTCGCCAGCTGTGCACCCGAACTATTACTCGCCAGGCAGTCATCCTGCACTCTCACTCCCAGCACCACTGTGTCTGCTGGATCAGCAGAGCGGGATGATGCTGTTTCCGAAAATCCCCTAATTTCTCTGTGGCGTCTGGGACGTTACCCAGCTGTGAGGGCTGATGGGAATGAATTGTCTAAATGGCATCTTCCTCCACTTCCCATTTGCAAACATGGAATATTTTTATGCATGTGTTTTTCCCCATGGGGGAAGTTTTATTCAAACACAGCAGAGATTAGATCCCTCCACGCACTTTCCCATGACTAAGTCCCTCCCCTTTCAAGGGTTGTTAAAAAAAATAAATAAAGGCCTGCTTGAAGCTATAGCACACAGCTACCGGAAAGCATGAGGAAAGGCAGAGGCAACCCAACAGGCTTACCATGCAAGGAATCCAGCAGCTCTTTCACAACGTCCTTATGTCCAAAATATGCAGCCACCACAGCTGCATTGTCATCATTAGGTTCTGTTGGTAACACCACTAATGCTTCCTTCAGTAAATACCTCACCGCCTGCAGATCTCCATATGCTGCTGCAATACCTAAAAGCTGACACTGGGAAGGAAAATACAGCAAAACAAATTCTCTGTAAAGGGAGCGGGCAGAGAAAGAGAGCATTTCTAGAGCTACATATTTATTTGTGCCCATGCAAATGCATACTCACTGTTACTGTGGTTAACGGAGAACGTCATAAACACTAGCAGCCATATTAATAATTGGTGTTGATATATTAATTATATTAATTCGTTGGGTTTTTTATTTATAGCTTTTTCTATGGCTTTACCACAAAAGTGCCCAAGGCACAGAATGGTGAGTGTAAATCCATTTTTCATGGACCAACAGAAGAAGCATTTGCACAGCTCTGCTATGAGGTGTAGTATTTCCTATTTTGGAGATGGCCAATATGCCTGGAATTGACATGCAGATACTCTCCCAAAACAGTAAGATAACTGCTGTGCAAAGAGGAGGCTCAAAATGAGGGCTCTGAAGGCAGAGCAGTGTAGAAGCTGCTGCAGAGGATATAATTCCAAACACAAGGAGGCCATTAACCATCTTTGCACTGCTGGGGGAATGAATTTTTTTGCTAAGTCTATAAACTGCTTCCTTTTTATGGGGAAAAATGTATTTCCCTGTTCTAGTGACCACAGCACCAGCACCCCTCCTCGCACAACCTCCTGTTCCTACACACGTTGTTCCTGTGGTCTGCCTCATCTTTCTGATCAGTGCTTTCAAGGGCAAATACTGTCCCTGAGCATATGTTCCTGAAGCGCCCCACACAACCAGCCATGTCTGGGACCCTGCAGCACCAGCATAACATATATAACTGAATGGATTTTCTGCATGAGAAACAACAGATGACAGCAGCTTGGACTTTCGCTTTCTTTCCCAATAAAATTTGAGAAAGAGTAGTAACCTAACCCTACCTTCTCCACTTGCAGTGCAGTCTCCTCACATGACAACTTAATCAACTCTTGGGCCTTACTGGTGTCTCCAGCTTTGTAAGCATCTTGAATGCTTTCTGTCACAGGTGTCTGAACTATGGAGACTTCGCCGACTGTGGACTGTTTGCCACCCATGTCCACAGTTCCTGCAGTAAAAATAGAGAAGAGGGGTCAGGAAGAAGTACCTGTTCATTACTCATGCACAGCTGCAATGTCAGTGCATCCTGGCAACAAAAAAAGGGGGTGTATTTACTGCACGCAATTTAAAAAAGAGGAAAAAACCTCACCACTCAGTTGCCTGATTAAAGAAAGTGATAATATGGTAAAATACTTTCCAATAGGGACATGAAACTAAAAGGGACAGTGAGTTCCCCAGTTGTTACCAGAGGTGGTTTCCAAAGGACGGTGTGAAAGCTGTGACACACGGGGACACATACGCTCTGCAGCAGCCTGCCACACTCGACCTCCTGCTGCAGGAACCAGGGAAGGGAAGGGGTGATGAGAGGTTGGCACTTGCGGTACTTCTGAAGAAGCAAGGTGCCTGCAAGACCTGCAAAGCCGTTCTGGTATTAACAGCCTTGCTTCAGGCACACTTCATTCACCTCCTGACAACAGCCTAATAAAACCCTGCTGTACTTCTCCAGAACTTTCAACCACAGCTTTATACATCTCGGTGAACGTGAAAAAAATTAATTGGGAATATTTTTACTCTGGGAAAACAGCGTAAAAGGAGATTATGCAATATGCCCAGTGTCATCCTGATCAATCCTGAAGAGTCTCCTAGGCTAGACTTTTTTTTTTTAAAATATCGTTAGGAGCCAGAAGACTTTCTACATGTCAAAGATTAAAAGCTGCAAACCATTAGAGAAGACACTTGCGGTGGGTGGCTAATGAAGAGGCAGCCATGAAGTCTCACCCCCCAACACCCTCCCCAACTACCAGGACAGGGAAAGCTGCCGGAAAGTCACTGAATTATGAGTGAGATGTTCAGGTCTACTCCTGACCGGCATGCAAGACAGAGAAAAGAAGCACTTTTCACTTGAAAAAAGACCATTTCATACTCACTTTTTCCTGCTAAAACATTGTTCATTATTATTGCTTATTTGCAACTGGTTAAATAAAGCCCTTAAGCCCACAGATTTTCACATATGTTAACAAGGAATTTTATTTTTTTTTTAAATAGACATATAAGTCACGCAGGGCCTAGTTTAATGCAGCCTGGAAAAAGAAGTAAATTTGGAGCAATTTATAACTGTCAGTAAATATCTTTGAATAATGCAGTCTGAATCACCAATAGCTTCTGACTAATACTTCTCATCAATTATTTAAATGAAGCTCAAATCACTCAGACATCGGAGACGGCTCCAGAGATTCATGCCATTAAAAATGAGCCCACATCAATAACCTTTCTCAGATGATGCAGAACGTGTGAAGGACAAGCAGCAGAAATTAAGGCAGATGAACGTGGTGTTAAATTACAGCATAATAAAGAGCATCTCACAGTTCATGTTAATAGGCGCAGTGCCTTCATAATTCTGTAGTTTTAGGGGGTACGTGGGAAAAGAAATTCATCCAGCATATGGTCCAGTCTTTTAGAGCAGACCACCCACCTGTAAGGGATCTCTAAGAATATTGCATACGATTTAATTCTCTTTGTAACGGACACCAAAGGTAGGAAATGCAATTGATTCTTAAGCAAGCAACTGTTTAAAGGGCGATAGAAGAGAGAACTTGAAAGCAAAATAGTTCTCCAGTATAAACTGCTCATGACTGGACTAAGTAAAATCAAGAAATACAGATCCAAGCAAACACTGCAGTTACTGGAACATGCAGCCTCCCCACGCTCGGCGCCCTGTGATGAAATCCTGAACCTAGAGAGAAGCACTGGAATTCCCCTTGGAGGAAAAAATGCCTCACATCAGAGATACAAAACAGCTGGAAAGCTGAGCAGGAAGCCCTGCAAATCGGGGCTGATAGAGCACAGCAACTTTAAACAACAAATTTTACTTCCTTCCAGGCTCAATCCTGATTTGGGGGACTACCACTCAAGACCCAGATCTGTAGCCATTCCACATGTAAAGACACATCCTTTCTGCCAAAGAATTGAACAGGGCCATCTTTCTTTCTTTTTAAATCATGGCGAGGGAAGGTGGAGGTATGAGTATCTCATGGTCAGAGATTCACTTGGGATCTGGGAGATCCGGGTGTCACTTCCTCATCTATTAGAGAGGTCTCCAGCCAACCTCTCAAGCATCCTGCACACCAGAGGTCTTCTTACAGCAGCATTTTCCACCTCTCCTATCGGAACTGCCCCACTGTGCAGGGGAGACTACCAAATCAGTCGGCCAGGGGGCACAAGAAGGACCACAATGTTGTAACCGAGTGAAGAAGGAACTCCGCAAGCTAGACTTTAATCCCAAGACCGCTTCTGTGTTTTACAGAATGACTACTTCATGAAACTACTTGGCTAATGTGTCATGCTTCCTTTTACATTTTTGCCCCACTCAAAATTTCTTAAGTCCTTTGTAGTGTAATGGCTTAGTTACAGCCACTGCTACCATCACCCACTGTTTGGAGAACATGGGCTGGCCATCAACCATCGTGGTCTGCTCATGTACGTTAGGTTTAGACTTCTGGGCACTCCAGGAATGGGAATGTCATAAATGGCTGGCTTCCTGGAGTTTACGTGCTCCCAGAGTTAGCTGGTAGTTTAATCAGAGTCTTTGGGATATTAATTTTAGTCCCTAAACTCAATAAGAACTTCTTACTGATCTAAATAAAACTGCCCAGTTTTGTACATTTGAACATTCATCAAGTAGAAGTCAACAAAAATTTAATTGAATGTAAGAAATTTGGGCAATTCTACTGTTTGAAACCAATATATTTATGTTTAAATATTCTTGGCAGAAAGATAATGCTACTCATCATTCAAACTTCTTCTGTAACTGTCATCAAAACTTCTTTCTGTGATTGCATTCTGCAGAGTAAATTGACCTCCTGCCTAAGACCTGAGGAAAAAAGCTGCCAAAGGTCTTCAGCAAAAAAAGACCTTGCAATTGAACTAATTACAAGCCTGAAAAGAGCAAAACTCGTGAAATAGAGTGATAAAAAAGCTTGCCCTCAGTCAACAGCTGTGCTCACATGATTCTGTCAAAGTTAACTTGTGCTTTCAAAGGTTAAATGAGAGAAGGTGGGCCATCCATTCCTAAGTTCCTAAAAACCACAGAGGCCATCCATTGCAAAGCTGAGCATCTCACCAACCAAATTACCCAATTCACAGAAGACTTCCTGGTGACTTAAGAACTGATATATTGACTTCTGAAATACAAATGGAAAATAAGAAGCAGCATGTTTTATAAGCTTAATTTGTACTCACCAGTAGGAAAAAGAAAAAGAGGAAAATTACATTCTACTGACTAAAGACTGTTTTATTTCTACAAGATGCAAGACTGAACTATCATCAGTACTGGCACTCATGCAGGCTGGGAACAAAGTTTTGCCAATACATGCATCAGCCATTCTTAGCAAAAATCTGGGCCAAAATCCAAAGAAATTCTGCCTGTGGTTTTAACCCCACAAATCTCATGCTCTTTACTTGAGCTCTTTGTGGCTTTCACAATAGAGTCACCTCACTTGCATACAGACTTGAACAACAAGATATAACAGCAATACTGAAGCTGAATAATATTGAACCTCTATTTTTGGACGTGATGATGCAACGTGCTGAGTGTTTAAGCCTGGATGTAACGAAGTGCTTTTAATTCTTAGATTGCACAGATTTAGGAACTAGCTTCTGCACTTTGCACAATAGGGTCAGCATCACTGTTTGACAATGTGCATTGCTATATGCAATACAGCATAGCAAGTTATGATATCCTATCAGTACTTCTTGGATATTCCTGTAAAAAAATGCTACGAGAAACTCCACAAGCTCTTACATGCCCATTCTGATTTCCTTTAGTTTTTGCTTTATTGAACGCAGATCTGGGACAGAGTTCCTGTGTTGGCACAGGTTCCTCTAAAACCATTGCCCCAAATCAGCACCCCTTTTCTGAGCTTTCAGCAGGAAAGCAGATAAATGAAGCCTATTTGAACTGAGGTGGTATGGTGTGGGTTCATCTCTCTAACACATTTGACTGTCAATGAAAATAAGGTCATGGGGTTTACTCTCTATCACTCAGATCATCTCTGCATCATCTTTATTTAACTTCTCTGTAGACCCATGGCTTCCTCTCTTTCTTTGCTTTCTAATGACTGTAAGCAAACCAAGTGCTGTTTGTAAGGGGAAAATGGAAGGCATTTGCCAACGTTAAAGGCGCATCCTTCATCTATTCCTGACGCCACTTAACAGCTTGTATCAAAGCAACTAACTTTGGAAATATCTCCCACTCTTGACTTCAATCTTTTATACTTCAGAAGTAGCCTTTAAACTCGGCTTTGCAGTAACAGCCTTTTACAAAAGCTAATGGCAAGACTAATTTCCTTTTAAAAAATATTCCAATGGAAACAGCAGTTATCAATAAAAAAGCAGTGTTATTTTATTGCCATTCAAAGGTTACAGCAGTATCAATTTTAAAGGGCAACAGACTGCTATCCCAGCTCAGAGAAACAAAACAAAAATAGGTCTTATTAATAATAAAGGGTACCATGAGAATTTCAGAGATATACGTAGTTATACCCAGTCTCAGGCCTTGTAATTAGAGCAGGTGAAAAAAAAAAAATCTAAAATTTGTAAATTGATAGTACGGCATTTTCAGTAAAAAGGTGCAGGTTTGCAGGTCAATGCTGTGAATCAGCAAACGGCTGCATAACAAAAGAGCACACTGTATAGATTATTATTATCTTTATATCCCAAATCACTGCATTCCTGTTTCTGACACATAAGTTGACAGAGTTTGTGAGTGCTACATTAGTCCCTTTGATAAGGTAGGAGTTCTTTGGCAACTAACTAGGAGATTTCTGTTTAGCAGAGAAAGCTATAAACAAGATGCTTAACACAGGATAAAACAGGGTGGGAAGCTAACTTACTCCAAAACAGAATTACAATAAAAATAGAACCTTAAAACTGCTACTGACCTTGTCATAATGTGTGCAGGTATTTCCAGAGATGGAAGCAAATCAAGATGATGACTTTAACACAGCATCCCATTCAGCGATGCTCAATTAAGGTATTAATTCCTTGGACTGCTAGCTACCCAGCTCTGCTTCAGCACAAGCAGCTCTTACAGCGTCCACTGGATGTAACGTCTTTTGGCTTGCTGGCTGTTTCTTTGTCTGAATTAACCACTACATTTTAGCCTTGACAGTTATTTTCATCTCCATGTCCTATTACAGCGAAATCCAAGCCTCTGGTTCAGAGGGGATCTGGTGATGGGGGTGGGCAGGGAGGCCACCTCTCCAGGCTGAGCTCAGACATTAATTCCTCAACAGCAGCAGATGGCTACAGCTAACATTTGCCAGCTTAATCTTTTGACATTTTGACTTCTGAGCACTGCCACCGAGCAAATAAAAAAATGGGACAGAGATGAGGTTTAAGATGTGCTGAATATTTAAAGACAACCATCCCAAACTCTTAAAAACTCACAAGCGTCACTGAACATTTTTCAATACTACTCCACAGAAGCTTTGGCAGGTTGGTTTGCAAAATTAATGGAAAGCCATGTTATTTCTGAGTCTCTGTAACAGACTCACGTATCTTCTGTTGCTTTGAAAAGCTTCAGACTAATAAACCAAACAACAGCCAACGGGGAGCCTCCAGTGATTTCAAAGGAAGATGGATCTGTCCTACATCGCGCTTTCCACTTAGATGAGTAAGAAGAATTTTTCAATCCTCTGGAAATCTTTGAGATACTGAAAAATAATTCCCATCCCAAACCAGGAAGAAAAAACAAAACCCTGGGTTCTTTAATAAAAAAAAAATAAAAATCTGCCCAAGTCAGTAAAAATACTTTGTGAAATAAAGATACCTTTTGTGTTCCTTCTCTAATTAGCTGACACTTCAAAACAGGGTTTCATTTGTTGTTTAAAAAAGTTAAAAGGTTTCATTCATTTATTTCAATCATTCATTTCTTAAAAGATACAGTCATGGACCAAGTCTGGTTCCCAGGAGGGAAGTTGTTCCCCTCACCCGCCCACATACACTTGGTCCAAGTGGCCCCATAGCCTGGACCTGCATCAGAACCATGCAAAGGAGGGTCCTGCAGCAAGAACCCTATGATCTATTTCACCTTGTTCTCAGATTTAGGTGGTATCTTTATGGCCCAACCAATTCTGCTATAAAATGTCCCCAGTAGCATTCAGAAATGGTCAGAACCACTTATAAACCCCCCTGTAAGAAGACAAGGAGAGAAAGTTATGGCAAATCCAACTGAGAGATAACAGGATGGTTTATCTGGGAAATTCAGCATCCCCACTGGAAAGACCACACCAGAACGTCCTCTGACCCTGATTAATATCTCTTCACAGGGTGTGAGATGTGCCAGCTTCTCAGGACAGAGAGGGAACCCTCCACACAATTTTTCTGCCTATTTTTTGTGGTTCGATTTCACCCAAACATCCATTATTTCAGCTAATTAAAGGAGTGGCTCTACACTAAGATCTGCCTGCCAAGGCAGTGGAAAAGATGATGTATTGAGTACAAAAGAAACCCGCATCTACAACATAGCTTATAATCAATGCTCACTGCCCCAAAAGGAAACTTATAACCCTACAAAAGACCAGACCTGAAACACAAAAGAACGCTTCAAAGACAAAAATCCAGTACTGAAGGGATCTTTTTCACTATTATTGCATAATCTGGAATTATTTTTAAATTGTTTACATGCCAGTACCACGCATGCAAAGTGCTGATCTGCATTAAATGTTTTCCAGCAAGCATAGAGGATCCTGCAAAGGGCATGATGACAATTTTAGGTACAGCAATGCAAAGTGACCAATCATCACCAGAGCAATTGGAAATTTTCTATTTAGAAACACTCTTAACCTGCAAGGAAAAAACATTTGCTAATGCAAACCTGAAAGGAAAATATTAAGTCCTGGATGGAAAAATGCTCTGAACTCCTGCCTTTTTAAGGGGCTCCAGAACTGAATTACAAAAAACAGATGCCTCCGAAAGCTTTAGCTTAAACAATGGTTTCTCCATCATCGAGGATAATGGGGGAAGAGGAGACAGAAAAGCCTCAAATACTAGTAACACTGAGGCTCAGCAGTCTTTAGTGGGCAGTATTACAGATGCCTGAATGGCTGTGTGAAGCTGTCTGTCTGTCAGAGCCAGCACTAAGCTGGAGCTGAAGAGATCTACCAGATCTGAGCTGGTTATTCCTATTTTGCTGAAGTACAAAAGAGGCTACACAAAGCCATTACAAGGCTATGAGCTTAGAGAGGGCACAAAGAAATACACACTGGAATATGACCATCAGAGCAAACCTACCACGCCAGCGGGCAAATCACGCTGGAAAGCACAAGGTAGCTTTGGGGTCACTAATAATACCTGCAGCTATCCAGGGAAAAGGAACAAGGGCTACTACACGTAATGGCCTGGGACGCGCCTCTTCTCTTATGTTCTGCAGGAGGACAGCTCTACCTTAGACACAATGCACGCACCACCTCCGCTGCCCTGGGCTATGCCTGATGGAAGAGAGGCAGCAGGACTGCAATCCTCACCGCAGAGTCAGAGAGAAGGCAGCTCATGAGCACCGTGACTGGGTACCCCTTCCTCCCACCTGGGTGCCGGGGGCTGCAGCCCTCCTCTTGTGTACTGATAAACCCTACACAAATCCCCATCCGGCCGTGCATACCAGCACCCAAGACTCCTGTTGCTCCACACCCCACATTTAGTTTCACCCTCTCTGTTTATAAAGTTTTCTTAGCTGCCATAGACAACGTCCACTTCCCGAACGAATGGCAGCAGCTGACAGCAAACACAGAGCTCCTGCCTCTTTCTCTCCCTTCTCCTTCCGATTTTCACCAAGTGGCTAGGTACCAAACACAAGCAGGCAGCCCTTCACTAGCCCTGCCATCCCCAGCCTACCAGCATGACGAACTGGGCTGTTGTCAATGACAGTGATGGTTTTGCCCTCTCCCCTGAGTACTAAAGTCAAGCCTAAGCAGCTTCACACGCACATGTTTATCCCTTTTGGTCTGTAGGAACACTCAGAACATCAGTGGCCACAACGCAATTCTCAGTGGTCAGATTGTCTCATGAAGGCACCATCATCCCTGGTAGACACACTACTAGCCTTTGGGCAGGGAAGGAATGGGACGGGGATGACCTCTGGCAAGCACAGGGCAAAGGCTGGCTCTCGCAATGAAGAGGGATGCCCCATATCCCTCCTGTAATGCCCTCTTTGGGGTGCAAAGCAACAGCAAAGACCACAGAGAACACTGATGGTGTTAATTTCCACCCTCAAGGGAAAGAGACTGAGGGAACCAGAAGAGCTCCAAATGGCCAGAGAGCCAATTGCTGTATTGAAAATACAGATGACTCAGCTCTAAGTGAAAGTTTCTATTTTTTGTCTTTTGGCCTCAGTGATTTGGTTCCAATCCTACAGCTTGAATCATTCAGAAATATGCTTTTGCATGAAAGGCCAGCTATGCCACTCTTGCTTTCCAAATTTTAAATTGGAAGATATACATTAAGCATGCAGAAGTATGACTATGCTTTTGGATCCTCTTCATGTTCATTTCCAGGCATGGGTGGAAAGATAGGATTATTAAGTGATGAAAGGTGTCTCTAGTGAGACCATTCCTGTCCAACTGAATCAAATATTATAGCCATGAAACCAAACCAAGATTGGATTTCATCTGAAACTTCGTAAAATAAAATTTCATGGCTAACTTTTGTTTCTTTTGAAACTTTTCCTTTTCCCTGATGTTCAAGCTTTCACCAGAAGGCAAAAAATTCCATGCATCAATGTTTTATCTCTTTCAAAGAAATAATTTCCTCAACATTCTTCTAAAAAAAAAAAA
>VYXH01008116.1:25487-38794 GCA_013397275.1 Burhinus bistriatus
TTATTCACATTGGGGAATCACCAAGCCATGGCTAGCCCTCTTCCGTTGTGTCCTCCTTAGACATATACTTAAAGCTAGCTTTAGAAAGAAGCCGGTTTTTAGCCCCAGCTGTGGAAGGCTACATCTGGAAGAGTTCAGGGAGGGACCCCTGGCGTGTGTGTGAGGGAAGGATGGGCCCAAGGTCTCTGCCCAGGTCTCTCCTAAGTCCAAGTCCTCTACTGGCTCCACCAAAGACATATCCAGTGATGCAACCGCTTGTCTGGGCTGAGAAAAGCAACTCCTAAGCTTATGTTTCACTTTAATAACACATGTAAACAGCCTCCTAAATGCAAAATCCATTTACGACACTCCAACCCAACTGATGGTCAAAAATAATAGCACAGAAGGAGGCAACATCTGTCATGCTATGATTATATATCTTTAAGGTCCCTTCCAGCTCCCCCCATGAAACTCCACGGATGTTATCAGGAAAGACGAGTTCCTGTGCAGCTTGCAGAGAAAGCTGATGAAAGTGGTAGGATGAAGCTCATAGCTGCTCCATCAAGTCCCCTTGGGCCACAGCAGCAAGCCCAGTTCTCCATCCTACATCACATGGCAGGGGTTCTGGGTAGCTGCCGTCACCTGTGCTGTCACCAGTGTCCCTCCTCCCTTCCTCAAGGAGCACAGCAGGTCTCTTACAGAACTTGGACATAGGAAGATTTTAGAAAGGCTGGCTGGAGAGGAGCTAAAAAGGGAAAGCAACATTAAAAAGATATGTAAAATACCTTGTGCAACTCCAGTTTATCATGTTCAAGGAAGATTAAGAGAATCTGGAAGAGGTGAAGAAGACAAATAGAAAAAATGGACAGTCTAATTACAAGACTACAGATGAAAAAGAGCTTGGCTTGTTGAGCCTGGAAAAACGAAGGCTGGATGGGGATGGGAGTACTGTCTATAAATACATGCAGAGGGAGACACCAGGCAAGGAGAAGAGCTATTTATGTACAGGGTATGAATATATATTTGGCTGCCAATTCGAAGAAAGTTTAAAACATTGGAGAAATGAGGTTTTGAAACAGTCTTCTAGAAAAAGGAGAAGCAACAGGCAAGTCAACTCACTTAAAACAGGCCTTGCATAAGGTTCAGGAGTGTGACGTCAGGACACTGACCCACACACTCCTTCCAGTCCTACAGCCTGCGTTCCCACTTTATGCATCTGCAGAAGTTAACCCAGCTACCAAGCACTGTGTCATAACACATGAGATGATAACAGCTTCACAGGCTACTGTGGGTGAAGTTTGTAGAAAGAGAGAATATCTTTTATTAAACAAACGGATAAATCTAGGAAAAAGCAGACACATCTAAGGGAAGAAGCCTTTCAAGAGATTTGAGGGGGTAAACACCCCACGCAGCAAAATCCAACCTTAGCACATGTTAGACACAGTTCAATGTGCTTTTCAACTGTGTCTGTTAGCTTAATAAAATACCCTACTCTCTGCTATCCTCACTTCTCATTTATCATCAAGACAACAAAACTCTAGATTACTTTAGGTAAAAGTGTTGCATGCAGAGGAAAACAAAATGCAATCAAGATATTGGATATGGTTGGCATCAAGAGAGTTGAACGGGCAGTTTGGCAACAGCAGAGGCAAGAGAAGCGCAAAGCTGGGAAGAGCATCAGAGGAAAGAGATGAATGTGACAGTTGGGAAAAGAAAAAAAAAAACACACCAAAAAACAGTGGAGAGGCTCCGCTCCAGCTTCTGTTGAACTCAATGTGAGCAGTTCCACCAGCTTCCATACAAGTAGGAGCAGACCCTCCAAGATGCCGGTTTCCAGGACAGAATATCTCAGAGGGAAGATTACCTTAACAGCTGTGTCTGGAGCAGAAAAGAAAGCCTGATGAAAAGAGCTCTACTGCTGGCCAAGACAGTGCCGGTCCTAAATCAGGCTGCACGGCGATGTGTTGCCAAAGCTTTAATGGGGGCTACTGAAAAAAAATAAAACCTTCCCTCACTTGTGACAAGCAGCAGAAGTGCCTGCATTTGCAGACAGGGGGAATGGGGAGATATTTCCCTCTTGTATTCCTGATGTCTGGGAATAACAGCATTCATTTCAGTGGAGGAAGGACAAGGAATCTGCCTGGGAGGATGCTATATTCGAATGAAGGTACGTGCTGTGAACCCGCTGCAGCTCACAGCATTTTTAGATGGCTGCTCCAAGGTAGAGATGGCAAAATTAGGCAAGGCACATTTCATCGCCTTTCTGCCAATATACGATGAACTCTGATCTATTGCATCTGAGAACTCGGACCATGCAAACGACTTTGATTTGATAGCTTTTATTCCCACCCTGCCATCGTGTGAAAGGTCGAAGGTGCAAAACATTGGAGAATTGTGATCATGATTATAAGCCCACTTAAGGAGCTGGACCTTTTTGTTTTTCAAGCTACATCTGAGATCTGAAAAAGGATCTCGTCCATTAGTGTCACAAAAAAAAAAAAAAGAAAAAAAAAGAAAATAATGTTCCTGTTTGATGCAAAAAATAAAAGCATTTTCAAAGGCTCTTTGATGTGCAAGACAGAAAGACATGCAGGCAGATTCTGGAGGAGGTCTTGTCTTCAGCAATTACCAGCACTCTTTCTGAATCTTACTCCCCAGACAGAATTTTTATATGAAGTAGATAATCACTGCAGAGTGTACCAGCTCTAAACCTTGTGGCTTTTCAATTAAGCAGCAATAACCTCTAGTCAAAATACTCCTTAACCAAGACGGGAATAAAACAAATAACCCCAAAACCAACTAACTGCAGGTGAAGCAATTTCAAAGACATACATGCTTTTAAAAGATTTCATTTTGAGCTCTTCTCGGGTAGCCATGCCAGTTTTCCAAGCGATATTCTGATCATTAAAACAAGCAGTGATGTAATTTCCACAGCGACCACAAACATACCAAGAATATTTGAGCTAAATTTATCCAGACTTCTTGTTTGAATCACTGCTTTGGTTCATTATTTTTCCATGATTTTCAACTATGCACAGAAAAAGAGTCGTGCATAGCCTGGGACTGAGCTTTCCCCAGCAGTATCTGAAATGCCAACCATTACGTTTGGGAGCCACATATTGGCTACTAGAAACAAAATTAAGCTGCTCCTCCAGCTCCCAAGCCCAGGTCTCTGCTCCTTTCACCCTTCACCTTCCTCCCATCCTTCCTGTAGCAGACTGACCCTTTCCCTCATCCTTGGGTGATGCAACAAGGGGCCTGTCTTTGAGGCCAAGAAGTTCCCAAAGCTGACCACGGATCTGCCGCCTTCCCCAATGGGAGAGTGCAAGCCAAAAAAGAGAGGACTTGCACCAGTTTCCCACGGCTCTGTGCAGCTCCTGTCCGGAGCAACACATCCTGCCAGCTGTGCCTGGAGAGCTCAGGCTAGGGAAGGCTGTCTAGGCACCTTCACCAGCCGGTACAC
This sequence comes from Burhinus bistriatus, assembly GCA_013397275.1. Lineage (NCBI taxonomy): Eukaryota > Metazoa > Chordata > Aves > Charadriiformes > Burhinidae > Burhinus > Burhinus bistriatus. The sequence goes on from VYXH01008116.1 coordinate 28,930, forward strand.
GTGTCCCTGTAAAAAATACATAACCTACAAAGACATCACTGGGTTTCACTCTCTCTTCCAACACGCACAGGGTGGCTAATTATCCTGCTGGGAGGGACCGAGTACTTGCAAAAACTGCAGCATAACCCTCGAGATTTGACTATATCAACTTTGCTATTGTTCAATGGGGATCTTTTTCAACTGTCATATTTTAACATGCTCTGAATGTGTCCTTGCTGACTCCATTTCAGATTCACAATCAGACTCACTGAGTCTGCCTGCATGTAGCTGTACATGTTTTAAGGGCAGTTTGTAACTAGAAACTGCCAACCCTCAGAGCCCCTCTGACTGCAGGAGGGCTTTTTGAAGGTTGAGGGCCTTCCCTAATACTTAAAGACTTCCTTTATAAGTCCTTCCTTCAAATAAAAGCAAGGCACAAATTCAAAGCATCAACACACTTCTGTTGTGAAACTATCAGCAGCTTCCATAAAAGGGCTGCTGCTGTGGGGATACATAATCATGCAAATAAGCAATTGCTGACCTACTAATGAGCACACAGACTTGGATTAAGGAAAGGAATTAAACATCACCCTAACTCGAAGTAAAATCTGAAATGGAACCTATTAAGGGACAGACTTCACCTATACAGCAGACTGTATGGTATAAAATCCATCCCCCACACCCTCATCTGCAATGCAAACATTTCCTCTCATTTAGCTGCCTTCTGCCGAGCAGAGCCCTGGCAGCCCCTTTATCGATCAGAGAAATGAAAAACAAACAAACCACAGACTTAATGTTGTAAGAATCCCTGAAGATTTGATCCCAAGCCCGTTATGTCAATGCAAGGACTTTAATGGGTTTTGGATAAGGCCCCCTTAGGCTTTGGAGAGGATAAAAAAAAATAAATTCATAGCACTTTCTTTAATGCAAGTTTAAAATCGCCTGCAACATCACCGCCAAAACAATAAATCGATTACAGACCTGGCAAAGACTTAGTTGGTGTGAACACTATCAATTGCTTTTTCCCACTGAAACAGAGGACAACGGTTCTATGACCACAGTGTCAACACCCACCTGAGAGCTACCTTATAATCACACATTAGTACCATCGTTAAGGAGACCCTGTGTACAGGTTCTAAGGGCAAAGGATTTTCTTTACTACCTTATCACCTTATCTTTGTTTTTTTCTAGGCTTCTTGATAGAGTTGTCATAAGTTACATTTTAATGTAATACACCACAAACACATTTTACCTGAAAGGTGGAAAAATAAAGCTGAATAGCAGCAGATAATGCCAGATACAGCTCAGACAAAGATCAATGTTTTACTACTGTCTGTAAATCAAACTGGCTCTCAGGTTGGACTCTGCTCAATTAGCTTCCCAAGGTCTGCACCGCACTGCTGCCGCTCCCAGCAGCTCTGCCCTCCTCGCTACAGCCCTCAAGTTCAAGAGCATGGTGGCTTTGATGGTATTTATCGGGAAAGAGGTGGTCCTGCCGCTGCTAAGACCTAAGTGCTCCTTTATATCTCCTTGATTCCAGAGGGATGCAGCACCCACAAGACAAACTCCCACTTTCCACATGCACAAGATGTTTTCAAAGGCAAATGGTTCTTCCGGATGCCTCTGTTTCAAAATACAAGGGACATCTTCTAAGTGTATGTCTGAAGAACAGTGCTTAGTATCTAGACTTTGAAAAACAGTTCACAGTGTCTTAAATTGGGCACTTAATTGTAAATGCCCCAGCATTCATTGCCCTTTTTGGAAATCCAGGCTCCGTTCCGCGAGATGGTACAATATGCGGCTCTGCTACAGTCTGCACAGGAGAGCAGGCTTAACCACATGCATTTTCTGCTGCAGACCAGCCTTCCGCATTAGCTTTCGCCCCCATGTGAGATTGCACCACTTCTGTATGAAGTGTGTATTTAAATATGTTTAAAAATACAAGCCTATTGCTGCTTTACTAGTGTACTTCCTATTCCTGCCTAGCATTTCCTACTTCTCCTTCTGCGGGGCATTATGCAGTAAGACTAACTCACCTAAGATACCCCTTTTAGGTTTTGCCCCCTTTTTTTTTTTTTTCGCTTTTAGGAATACTTTCAGTTTGCTGTTTGGACTCAGCTTGCAGCTTAACAAGCAGAAGGAAAACCAGAAAACCTTCAAGGCTCACTTAGTCTGACTGTACAGAACTTCAAGCAACCAACAAACTTTGCAGGTCTCTAGTGCTCTGTACGGAATGGAAAAAACAGGACAGAGGGTGCGAGTACTTTTTCCCTGTTACACAGCACAATGTGCCATAGACATGGCTAAGTCAATGTGCCCCAAGACCTTGCTGCTGGCCCTAGGTCACAGCTGATGTAAAGATTTTAAGGTTTACATTGTGATTTCACGAGGAACAAAATTGTAATAGTGGTGCTGTCAACACTGATTTTTCCCTTCCTCCTCTACTCAGCAAGAAAGATTTTATAAGCAAAGATATTCACACTACCAAACGCAAATTCCTGCCCTTCACATTTAAGGCAACAAAATCAACTGTGCAGAACTATGAAGAAACAACAGCAAAGATTTCATCTGGAGGCCACGTATATGCACACCCAGGAGCGGGTGAGCTCTGCCTGCTTTTATTGCTATAAAGAAGTCAGGTTCTTCCTACAGACTTTTCTTTTTTAAGTGGATTTCACACTGCCAGATTGACAGCCTGGAAGGCTCCAGTTGTCAAGTTAAGTACAAAATGTAGAGCAAGGGCAGTCTGTGAATGTTTCCATCCCTCCACCTACAGTCCCATCACCTCCTCAAATTGATGCCCTACAACAAAGGCCTCGGCCACATTTGCAAAAATCCTGCCCTCATGCAAACAGGGGAGCAATGCTGGAGGCACAAAGCGATGTCCCAGGAGAATAAAGCTGTTTCATTTGCCATTAGCTAACCTCAAGCTGTCACCATTCAATCCATTGTGAAACTTTTTCCATATAAAATTGCACTAGCTCCTGAGCAGTCCCTCTTCTTACAATGACCCTTTAACTCTTCCAGTTGAAGTCTTCTTACTTGCACTGGAGACTTTTCTACAATTCAGGAAGCGGCGGTGCAGGCAGCAGCTTTCCCTCTGAGTCAGTACTGAGCTGAGCCAAGGCCCAGACGGGGTTGCAAAGGTCACTACCATCGTGGGTAGCTTCTTTCTGATAAAATATGAAGCCCTGTGAGCTGCAGGGTCACCACGGCACTTCCGAAGCACAGCTTTCAGAGCCTCTGGTCCACTTCAAATGCCAGCTCAAGTCATTATATTCTGGTTACTCGTTTGCTCCCTCATTTTAATAGTTAGGTCTCTTCTCCAGGCATATTGCACATGCCTATCTGTGCTTCCCTGGACAGTTGAAATTCACCAGCTTAAAACAGGTTTGTCTCAAAAGAAGTTGTGAAGGTTCGCTTAGTTAATATCTGTAAAGCTACTATAAAATTTCAAACAACTATCACTGGCATCATCCCTAATTATGTAATATTATATGCATTACAACATAACACCCCTTTTCAATGCTCATTTCTAGATTCAGCAGGAGAGAAGAGACACCCTCTGGTGTATTTGGAAGATAATCCAATTCCACCTCCGAGACACACACAAGTGGCATATGGACGCTCTGTGACTTTGAATAAAATTCTCAATAAGAGAGCGATAAGCTCTTTAACAAAAGTACGCTTACATTTTGGAAGACAATGATTGCTTTTCTACATCTTTGCTGAACTGCCTCCTAGAAACATACATGAAAATCAAATCCTAGCTGTAAAATTTTGTAAGATTCAAAGAAACCAACCAGCCTGTGGAAAGGAGATGAACGTCTATTCTGTTCTAGGCATTCATACAGTGGTATCTTTGGGCTTCCATTGCCTTTCCTACAAGATTCATATTATGTCACCTCCATTATATTAAGTAGAGCTCTTTAACCGAGTTTAAAAAAAAAACAAACCCCGTGCTTCATAAGAGACTGCAGCCGCCCCCATATCTCTGCTCGCTTTCTCTCTTTTAATTAGGACAAGATGAACAAGTCTAGGAGAGGGGAAGCGGTGTTTGAGGCAGCAAGGGAGATGCTGACTGCACCCGAAATGGAGCATTATTCTGTACTCCAGTGACAAATCCTCTCTGTGGACCAACAAGTGCTCAGCCGGCATCATCGAGTCAAGCCCAGCACCGTCCCTGGAGGGTGTACAGGGTCCAGTTCTGAAACACAGCTTGCCCGCTCTCAGGGTAAGTGGGCATCCTGCTGGGATACAGGCAAGATCGCTGCCGCAGCCAAGAGGAATAGCAGAGGAGACACGAGCAGTAAGGTGAGCCCTTGCATCATATGTTACATTTGCTAACTAGAGTCAATGATGCTGTGAACCTATTCTCCATATAAAGACCTGGCCAAATGTATAGTTGTCAGGAAAAGAAAGCCCGAAAAATCTTAAGGCTTTCAAATGACCAAGGCACCAGGTGCACCTGGTACCTGCTGGAAGGTGCCTCCAGCACTGTGCCGGCTGTAATGCCGGGCTGATCCAACCGACCCGTCACAGAAACACAAGCACCACGGTGCTGTTTGTTAAAACCCTCACATCCACATGCCTGTCCTTCCTGCCCCACCCCCCAAAAGACTCCAAGCTTTGCGAGCACTAATGAGGTCGTCGGCATTAAAGACATTATCTGTGATCTCACTGCACTTCCCAGTGGTTCCCACTGAATGGAAGCAAGAGGCTGCATCTAGATTGTTAATAAATGCACATAAACAATAGGTTTAAATGTGAAGGCTGAATGAGTCACCGCGTTCCTGCATGCAAGCTGTGTAACAGAATCCAAATGCCGAACAAGGACCAGCTAACTTAGGGAGTGGACCAGCTAGCTAATGACAATTATTCTTGGCAGGACTCAAACAATCCTGAAATAAAAATGAGTTTAAACATGTACAGTATGCTTATAAAGAGCAAATCCACCAAGGCAGTACTGGATCTTAAGCTTCCCTAGGATTCCTCTGTCAGTCTTCCAACACTGCTTATCTAATAAAATAACTCAGACATCTAAGTATAGAAGACTTATACCAGTAAGATTTTTATGCTTCCAGTTAACCAGTTTAACTGAATATACTTACATAACAGAAACATGTAATAAAGTTCTCAGAAGAAAAACTGAACTCGCTATGTAGAAAATATAGCTTTTTCACTCTTCACTTCATTATTCGCTCATAAACTAATTTGTTTATTTACTGTATCTTTAAACAGTGAGAAAAACTTGTCAAATCACTATTGCAGAAGAAAAATTTAGCAGTTCTTAACACTTGCGAATCATTAGCGCAGATTAAAATTCTTCTCATGGTTTATAGCTTAGTATTCAAGTGGAGATAATTTCTTCCAGAGAGAAACTCAGAAGACAGAATTTAAGAATTTTAAGAATATTCAATAACCAAATGGTCCTGATTATTATAGAAAGATACAATGCTAAACAACAAAAGCAAAAACAAACAGAAAAATTGGTACCACAGAATAAGCGAAATACCTACAGAGAAAGGAAAGAGTTCCCAGAGCTCCCTGTGACGCTGGTGAGAAACGTCTTCAAACAAGATAAGGTGGCCTCTGAATAAAGTATCAGGTTTTGCTTCATAGTTGCTGATAAAATCCAAAATAAGGCTGCAAAAACATTAGCTTCTACTGAAGCCTGCTTACTCACTACAAAGCGTCAAACACACCTTCATCCCACACTTAAAACGCAGATGCTGCCTCCTAATGAACTGCTTGTTGCAAGGGGGGAATACCATTACACAATAACCAGAAGGCTATTTCTTGATGCAGAAACATAACAGGGTTTTGACTCAGAGAAATGCAGCAGTGCCTAGGAGCTGACGGTTTCAGCGATAAAAATCATCCAAAAATAAATGTGGCTGTTCAGAAAAAAAACTAACAGGAAGCAACCTGAAGCATATGTCCCTTCCGAAACAGAAATTTCCACCTATGGATTTATTACATTACATAAATGCAGATCTTCTAATCTAGCCCAACAATAAATCACTGCAAGTCACTGAATCAAAGCTGACAGTGAAAGTGGAGCAGGTTAATATCTGTTCAGCCTGAGAAATGATGCTTTGATTTTAGCAGCTTTCATACCCTAAATACACACTGCATCAGTGGCTGGGAACATATTTGCATTCACACGCTGAAAAAGCACAGATCTTGTAAAACATATTTAGGAACTGGTGAGACGTGATACATATATTGACTAATTCCGTAGGCCTTTGGAGAAAATCAATCTTCAGAGGAATGCTATTCTTATCACCTGAGTAGTTCAACATCATTCTCCTTGCAAGTAAAATTCCTTGTTCTCTACTGTAGATTTTCAAAGATGAGGGCTCAAATCGCTGAAAGATCTTTCATATATTTAAATTTCATCGAAACTCAGTGGCAGCTGTCTACTGAGTTCTCTTAAAACATTTTGCTCCCAATCTGAACAGGAAAGAAAAGAAATCGTCGTATTTACCATTTTGTGGATCCATGTTGCTCTCTCTGCAAATAGCGGATTCCTCAGTTCCCACACACCAGTACATTCTGGGTTGCAGTTGTGAAGATCCCACAAGCAAACTTTCTGCAGCACTTAAAATTGAATAGTGTTGTCAAAGCTGAACGATCTCCGTCAAGTAAAAGCAGGAGCAGAGCGACGGCTAGTAAGCACCATCCCGAAGAAACATCATTTACCCTGTTTAAAAATAAATAGTAAACCAACTTAATTATTCTAGTATAGAAATTGCAGGATGCTTATTCCTCTGCACTCTAACACAGTTGTCTAAATATTACTCTGCAAAAATGCACTCACCATCCTATAAATACATTTATTTTCATAACAGCTTTGTTAAGAGCATAACGTGAATTGACAGAGGAGACTAACAATGTCTCCACTATAAAAAAGACAATGTTCCCAATTTTTCTCCACCAAAGCAGCTCAGTCTTTGGGCAGAGGGTGTGGGGGGTGGGCAGGGGTTACAGCTGCAGTTTCAGATTCTCCACAAGCTAGTGTAAAGGCAGAGCATTGAAACCATGCAATGCAGCTGGAAAAATCCTAAATGCAACCTCAAAACCTTTCTCATCCGCAAAGAAGACTGTGGCTCTTGTAAGACTCCACCGTGAGAAACTGAAAAATACTGATGTGGTTATTGAGACAACCCTCTGTAGAAAACAGGACTAAGAAAAAAAACATCAGCTCCTTTCCCCTTTGCCCAGTCCCTTCAGAGAACTCTACCACCCTGGAAGTGGCAGGCTTCTTCAAACACGTTCAGGGAGGCAGATCAGGCCCTTAGGAGCTCTTCAAGGTTGGCTTCTTCTGAACTGTCTTGCACAACAGCCAGCAGAAAACTGCATAGCTCAGTCTCCCAGGGCATTTCCAACTGCTTACCTCTTCAGAGCTGCATACCTGTCATTTTCTCTCTTTTAATGCATCTTCCACAGAGGTTAAAACTACGGGTGAATTTGCAGCGTGTGCCGAACCGGCATCAGCACTCATTCATTTGCTGCTTTCAGTTTCAATCAGTAAACGCCTCTCAGATGTAACATGGTGCCCTTCACCTTTGACTCTTCTTAGTTTTTCTCATGTCTGGTACATGATGCTGAAGTTTTGACTGGAGGCTCTAATTTGGCAAAGCATGTCACCCACCTCCCACTTTGGCCAGCCAGACCCAAGAATATCGCTAACTCTGCCTTGACACAGTTGGCTGCCTGAGTTGGGATCAAAGGCCAAGGAGAGTACGAAGATACAGTGATCCATCGCCACTCTCCAGGAAGCTTTTTGCTCCTCCCTTCTTACATAGGGTTTTAACCACCAGCCGACGTTAAAAATCACTGCACGCTACATCAGTTGTTTCTAGGCAAATATTTGAGTTTTAGGTGCACTTACAGCAAAACTCAGCTTCTGATGACCCCTACTTTGTGCTGTCTGGCAGCAGGAACCAAAACTCACGCTGCGCACACCCCTGTGTCCTACACTCAGGGTGTTGGGTTTTGCCACAGACTGCGGTTTCATTCTTTGGTGTTTTTCAGAGGTGGGAAAAGTGATTTGGGTGCCGTATGACAAATAATAATACAGATTGAGAGACCTGGGCTGGGCTATAGGCAAGCACTTTCACCCCCCTCCCCCTCCCAGCTAAAAACCTCCTTTGCAGCAGATGGCTACAATTCCAGATGGATGCAGATGCCTGAACTGCTGAGCATCCATCCCTCTTTCCCTCCCTCCCCATCACAGACTGCAGCAGCAGCTCGAATCCCAGGTCAGGCCCTGGCAGCTCTCACACCCCAACGCACCAGCAGCTGGGCACACGTAAGAGGCTGAATTCGGCAGCTTTCACCTACAGAAGGAGGGGAAGCCACGGGCTGCTGTGGGAGGCTGAGATGGAGGTGGTCCCTAAGCCCAAATCCAGTCCACAAACTGCTGAACCGGGCCATGTTGGTGGAGGACCGGATTCTGCCCTGGAACATGCCAAGTTCCCACCGGAGTCAGCCTGGCTCTGAGGCCAAGCTTCCCTCAGCCACACCGGCAGGCATGGCTGCTGCGCTGGGACCCCGCACCTCTGCCGTGCCGTGGGTACGATACCCCAGGCAGATGTGTCAGGGAGGCTCTCACGCCTCCCAAAAGCTGTCCAGGCTGTTAACTCTGAAAATGGAGGGGATGTGATGCTTCCAGCAGCTGCCTCCCCTGCACCCTCGCTATAAATGCACTCAGCAGCTACAGTAAGAATAAATATTTCCCCATACGAAGACCAACAGAATAGCTCTTTCTAGCGGAAGCTGGTTTCTGAGGCATTTCCTTGGTGTACAATGGGGGTGCACCATGTGCACTCACAGCAACTGTACAAGAAACACTGAATGGGGCTCAGTATGAACCACGGAGGCTTGAAAACTATCCCACTCAGGATTTTTAGGTTTCTACCCAGCTTACTCCCCAGGCTGAAACTCTCCTCATAATAGTAAAAGGAAAAAACTTTCAGGAAAAATAATAGCGTGGTTTTGATAATCAGTTCCCTTTAACTGCAAGTAGGACACTAAATGGCATAGCCATGTGTGTTGCTGCCACACAGCACCCATGTAAGCAGCATTTCCATTATTCAGGAACTTTGTGTATACAATATAACCACCCCTACAGTGCTTTGACCTTAAGCAAGATGCACTCCACTGTAACACGTGCAAACACCATGTTTTAATTTGATTTAGGGAGCGGGATCCTATGGGCACTGCAGAATCTCATTCAGAAGGAGGAGGACCGTGAAGAATACGCCTAACGCCGATTTGCATCCCATTTCACACATTCCCAGTTTGTCTCCCGGGACCTGCTACTGCCAGCTTCCATGTAGTGTCCCAGCACATCCGACCGTGCCCATACCAACCCGAACACCTCCTCTCCGCTCCACCAGCCTGTTCAGCCTCACCCCGTGCATCGTGCCTAAGCGCAGCGAGACACCCAGAAACGCCACGGTTTGCCTGCCATCGCTTCCCGATTCACAAGAAACCTGCAAAAACTTCAGTTCTTTGCTCAAGGCACCTGCCGTTTCTGAGAAGCCCACCTGGGGCCGGGTGCTGCGATGGGTATCAACCATGGGTCTAGAGAGGCCCGCGACACCATCGGGGTGGAAACACGCTGCGGGCTCATCTGCCTGCCATTGCACAAGGCAGGGTGAAGCCAGACCTGGCACCGAAAGGGCCTGTCCCCACCGAAAAGGCCTGTCCCCACCGAAAGGGCCTGTCCCACGCCCGCCTGGGGACACCCCAGCTGGGCAGGACGGGCATCCTTCGTCCTTGGGTGAGCTCCGTGCAGAAAGCGGCAAACCAGCCCCCTTCTCCCCACCCAACCGCCACCGGCTGAGGAGAAACAAGGCATTACACCCCCATTCGG
>VYXH01008118.1:2930-13187 GCA_013397275.1 Burhinus bistriatus
GGTCCGACTAGATCTTGGTGACACCTCCAAGCTGGAAGGACTAGCACTCTTGTTCAGTTGTGGCAACAAGACATCTGATGAATATGAAGATTATGAGAGATCTAGTCATTCAAGAAGAGTTTAAAAGTGTTTAATAGCTTTATAACTCCTTTCAAAGGGATTATTCCCTTCTTCCTTCAGTCTTTTTCTGCACTTGACATGGCACTAAACAAGCTAACAGTGTTCTCAAGTCCCACAGATATAACAGCCTGTAATTCCCATTTATAAATTGTGAGTAGAGGCTCAGCTTACTTGTGAACACAGGCCCCTGTTGCATGTCCCATTATCTCCCTGGAGCCGTGGTCTTCCTGTGAAAACCAGCAGAAGCTCCTGCACAGTTCACATGGGGGCTGCACAGCTGCATCCCCACCAGGCTGCAGGATCTGGGCCTCTTAACCCCCTCTTCACCTGCTGTGAGAAAAAGGCTTATTCCCACACATTATCGGTGATATGTTTGTTACCTCTAATTATAGTTCATTACTGTGCCTGTTGCACTCAGGAGCCCAAGTCATGAGCAAACCCCCTCAATGGTAGGAGCTGGGTCATACCCAAATGAAGACACATTCAAGAGTGATCCCTCCTGCTTTCCAGGTACAGACCGGAGGAAGGTATTCCTGATAGGAACCTTCAGCAAAACATTTTTAAAGGATGTATTCCAGGAATGATCACCATTCTCTACTGCATGTGCAGCAAGGAAGCAGTCTACGTGCTTTTAACCTATCCTTTCAAGATACAAAACCATGCCATGTGACCAGCACCCAGCCAGAACAATGTGGGTTTTGAACAAAGGATGTTCTCCTCTAACAGGCCGCTGAGCAACTGCAGCTGGGAAATTATTCACAGAAACTCTGCACTGAGTGATTTCATAAATGTGAGAAAATAACAATCTGCCCACAAGCAATGTGTGAGCAGAACAGGAGTCACACACTGAGAAAAAGCTTTGTGCAAAATCCTCCTCCCTGCACCTTTCAGAGCTTTTATTTCATTGCCTTTGATGTTAGCAGGTCAAGCTGCATCCAGAAGCAAGAGAGAAAATGTGGAAGAAATGCCTGGTTTGGAAGGAGGTCCTTTGCAGTCGCCCTGACTGCTGCCAGCTCCATCTCATTTCACTTTCAAGGAAGCAGATGTTGCTCTGAGCAGCTCCCACAGTTGTGTCAGTCCTCAGAGAAATGTCTAAAAGGGTTATTGAACACTGTCTGACCGTAGTGTTCTCCAAATCCTATGCAAGCAAACCTGAATCACTTTTTGGTTCTAGGAACACCCAAATTTTAGCCTGCAAAAGCTTCTCAAGATGAATTTCACTGGATATGTTTAAGTGGGACCAGCTTTCTGTGAGACGAGAGCTGTCCACTCCTTCGCTGACACTCTCTGGTAGTTCTCCTTGCTAATAGTGGAAGGACCTTGGAAATGTCTATATTTGGGTCATGAAAGGTATTCAGTACTACACAGCAGTCCTGAGACAACCTTGAAAACCTCCTGGCATGCTTCACTCAAAAAGCCATCACTTTAGTGCAGAGATTTTTCTCACAGCTGTTTCAGTCCAGTAAGTATTGACTTGGCAGTATAAGGTCTCAGGACTGGTCAGGACTTGTCCTGGTCTGAGCTAGTCTTAGGTTATTTTATCTGTGAAAACATCATCTACCTTGGGTTAGCTCCACTCTGTGGTAAAGCCCTAAACAAACCCTCATTTGTTTGCACAACAAACAATAACCCTTTTTTGTTTAGGGGACTTGAGAAACCTACTGAGGCTTTAGCTGGGAATTAATGAAAAGAGAGCAGTCTATGATATGAAAAATGTGTAAAAATAGACTCAAGTAGACCTAAGACCAAGGAGGAAGAAATCCTCACCATGAGCACTGTACTCCTCTTGGTAGAGGATTCTGGATGACAGCAAATTGCCATAACCTTCTCCAGGGCTCCTCTGAGGACCCTGGGGGTCACAGAAAGTGTGAACATAGCCCGAGAAAACAGGCATTGGTACGAGGGAGGTTTTGTATAACAAGTTTAACCATTTCATTTAGGAGGTTTTTCTGTGTTAGATAATTTGGATATTAGACTGCTAAAATGTTATTTAAATTAACAATAAATTCTTTCTTCCACATATAAGATGTGTTTCCTTTTGATCACAATAACATTTCATCTGTAACAGTGTGATTTAATATCCTTCCTGCAGATGGTGAAGGAATCCTGAAGTCAGATACATTTCAGGATAAATCTGCTGAGCGGGTAGGTTTTGAACTGGGAATGCTCCCCAGTTTGCTGCTTGCCCGGTGAAGTGGACAAGATGTTAACAAGGTCAGTGAGCCTAAAGATGAAAGGCAGAGAGTGAATGGCAGCTTCCAATGACAGCAGCTAGTTAAGATCTGAGTATTAAGTGTTTCCAACATGAGCACAGGGCAGGCAGCTGTAATGGGAGACTAAAGGATCCGTTCAGCCTGCTGAACTGGGAAGGCCAGCTGATCTGGGTTTTATCAGGCCCTTAAGGTGTCCTTCATGAAAAGGTGACTGGAGTTCAAGGATTTGCTTTGCTGTAAATCCCCTGGATGATTCTCAGCATTTACCTATGCATCTTTTTTGTGCAATGACTAGAATTGATGCGTTTCTGTCCTGGTGGAGCTGAGCGGGTTGATCTATCCTGCCAAAGGGCTGGAAATGCAGGGGGTTCAAGACCAGACAAATGGGATGATGGGATGTGCATATGTATGCGTGTGTGGAGGGGGGTTTACAGGTTTACATATTGATTTGGTGAAAGACACCCCTTGCTTCAAGTCAACATAACACTGGAAAAATTTCTGAGCAGAAGTTAGATAAAAATCCTCCTCTCCACTGCACTGGAGGCTTGGCCAGGTGACAGGTGGGCAGTAAATGTGCTTTCCACTCGAGAACTTCATGCATGCAGAGCTTTCATGCACAGAGCCATTGTCTCTGAGGCACCTCAGGGACAACTCTCTTTGCTTTGGAGGCTGGAGCCCATGAATGGACTTGGGTAGTCATCAAAGGCTGTTAGGTGAATTGCTTTTGAAGATAGGGTCTTCAGTTTCTGTGACTGGGAGGGGGTGATCTAACAGCAGCCTGCAACTGCTTGAAGCCTTGTTACAAAGGCAGTGAATTCAAACTTCTTGATAGTGGTGGACAGTGTGAAAAGGTGCAGTACACACAAACTATGGCTGGGGAGATTCAGAATGGACATTAGGAAAGTCATTTGCTCAGGTGTGTTGAGCAGAACTGCAAGAGGTCACCCAAAGAGGCTGTGGGATTTGTCTCTGGAGGTTTTCAAGACTCAGTTAGATAAAGCCAGGGAGACCTGATCCAGAATTAGCAAGATCCAGCAACATCCAGCTGATGCAGCAATAGCCCTATTCCAGGTGGAAGTCCTTTCCAACCGACCCTTCTCAGTTTTTTCTTCCTGGATGGTTCTGGAGAATTCCTGGAGACACTAGACTGATGGATACTAGTCATCAGCTGGCAAAACACCAGTTGTTTTGGCTACAAATTACTTCCAGGTTTTGTAATGAGCCAAAATAGAGGAGGAGTGGGAAATATATTTTTAAAGTTCTTTTTAATCAAGCAGACTCACTCAAGCTCATTTCATGCCTTTGACCTAGACGCAGACTGATTTTAAAACATCCCATATCTTTTCTCTGCTTCAAGCTGGCAACAGCCTATGCACAGTTGTGTGCCAGGGGTTAGGAATGACAGGAGCTGTGTTACTCATCCAGACTGCAGTGGTAGGCTTGACCTGGTCACTCCCACAGCCTTCTCTTCACTTTGCTGAATGGCCACATCTCCCATTTGGACATGGCAGGTGGGACTCAGCTTCCAGAAGTCTGGGGATATTTGGTGGCTTCCAGAAAAAATTGTGTCATGTTTGACTTGGCTCCCAAAGGTGAGGTGCAGGCAGGATTTTCTTATGGTTAGAGATAGTCTGTGGCATCAAGCTGTTAGGCACATGCCACCTTCCCCGACTGCCCCCTTGCTCAGCATAGCCCCACTCAGTTCCTCAGCCTGCTAGCAGAGTCTGTGTAGTGAAGCATTACTCACTATTATGAAGTATAGAGTTAGAGAGCACTTAAGACAAAGTCCTTTGAGCCACATCAGATGCATCCAAAGGTGTTGATGGGTCAGGCTGTTGTCATTGTGAAGCTCTTCTCTAATATCTTGGAAAGGTAATTGCAATCGGGAGAGGTTCCTTATAACTGGGAAAAGGCAAACATCATACCTGTCTTCAGGAATGACCAAAAGGAGGATCTAGGGAACTACAGGTCGTTCAGCCTCACCTCAGTCTTTGAGAAGGTAATGGATCAAATGCTTCTTGAGTATTTGGGGAAAGCCAATGGTGACTGACCAAGGGCAACACATTGGTACATCTGTGTACTACAGAAAATTGTCTGCAATATTTTCCAAGTCCTCTATTTTGATGTGAAGTAGTGAAATGTATTTTCATCAATAGGTAGAAATCCCTCCATTAGCCCTCTGATTCTTTGATGGTAACAGGAATTTAATTCTGAGGAGCAGCATATTTCCAGAGTGTCAAAACTGGAGGTGAATGAGAATCTTTTGCTGTTCAGAAAGAAAATAAAATAGCTCTAACAGCCACTGCCTATCCTTGTGATTTTTACTACTCTGTCTGTGGTGTAAAATAAATGTCCTCATTTATAATCCCTGGAAATCACAAAAGAAGCAGTCAAAGTCTTGCTTGGAAAGAGAGGTACGACCATTGCAAGAATCAGAGGAACAGCAAGCAATTACAGGTGTTACAGAGACTCTTTGAGATTCTTTGGAGCTGAGGCAGTTTCTACTGAGAAAATGCAAATGTTTATAACTGGAACAGCACAAGAAGGGCACTGCCTAGGAGATTCTCTAATGACATGATCCAAAGGATGCCAACAGGGATGGAGGAAGGGCAGAGGTCTGAAAAATAAGATTTGGACCTATTGTTTTAAAGGGAAAGTAGCAGCATGAAAGCCATAGCTGAAAAGGATGGACCTTGACCTTGTTCAAAGTCATGCTTAACTTGTAAGAGGCACCTAAAACAGGAGCAGGTACCTTACAGGTACAGCTCTTGCACCCTTTGAAGAGCAGATCCGAGGATCTTCACATCTTCTCGCTAACTGATTCCCCAGCTGTGTTGCCCCGTGGACAGGCAAAGAAACAAGTGACCAGAAGCATCCTGATGTGGCAAAATCTCCTTCTCTTTCCAATCTGAAGTGAAGATCATGCATCTTAGAAAGAAATTATTTGACCAAAAAAGAAATTAGAGGTGAGTGAAATTAAGGATGGTGTTTTCTGGTCCCGGAGAAAGGGAAAGAGACCAGAAGATCATTTTTAAGTCTGGTATTCTGCTTCTTCTTGGCTTGTGGTCCCCAACTTGTCCCAAAGTGGGACAACATGTGGGTAACTTCCTCAACAGGGCCCACCACTGATGCCACCACTACTGCAAAGTTAATCCAAGCTGATTCTCACCATCTGAGGAGAGGGGGGGGTGGGACGAGAGGGCCCCAGCCCTGTCTCTGCTTCACAGCTGCTGCCTCACTGCCTGCAGTCAATCTGCTTTTGGCCATCCACCGGCTGGCAGCCCATACATGTGTGCATGGAGGACCCATACAGACAACTGAGGAGCAAAGTGTTCCTGAGAGGCTGGCACCATCATTGTAGCCTGGAGGTTTTCCTGCCTAGGTCTGTCTCAGGGAAATGCGCACAGTGTTTGCATGAGGGTGGAGTGGCCTGAGGAAATTCTGTTTTATTTTGGTTTTGCCTTAGGCAAAAGATCTTGACATTAATTCATTAACGTTTGCAAAATACTCTGAATTTCTCTGACAAGAGCCTCTATAGTAGTGCACAGAATTCAATTATTAATTATTGCTATCAATAATTCATATATTAATTGTTATTATTGTCTTTATTCAGACCAGAGACTAACATACACAGAACAGCTCCTGGCCTGCCTAAAAGAAATGCACCTTCAGTTCCTGCCTCCAAAAACTTCTTTTGCTTTACCAAACAGCTTGCATGGATTGATGCACCTGACTTACACAGTCCTGCCTCCTCTCTCTGACGCCCAAGCCTGGGCATGTACCATGGATCACTCTCACACCTGCTTGGATGTGGATGGAAGAGCTGAGCACCTTTTACCTCCAGGGAGAGAGGTGGTTAGTAAAAAACAAACCTGATGTTCCATCAGTTTTGCAAAGGAAAAGTTGGAGCTTGATTCGCTATTAAACCAAGAGCTATTTTTGCAAATATTTGAGCAGGTGGATGATACCCAGGAATGTATGTAGCACTGGGAACACTAGTGTGAACACATTTGGTTGATAGATCGCATCTGAAAGGAATGTTTTGTTAAGTTCTCTCTCACAGTCTTTTTTTCATGATGTTCTGGTTCAAGCAAAGCTTTTTTCTTTACATATATGCTTGAGACTGTAATAAAGGTCACACAGCCTGTGGGCAAGTCTGTTCATAGTGACCTCAGCATCTGCACCTTGTCCAGACATGGTTGTCTTTACACTCAGTGCTGACCAGAGAGCATCACAGACTGCAAATTCTCTCCCTTTTTGAACAACGAAATAGAACCTGCACCACAAAATCTGGCAGCAGAAAGCAAGTCAGTCCAAGAATTATGTTGTTTGCAAGCAGAAGTAAAATTCACCATTAAACTCTCCTTAAGTTACCTTGAAGTCAGTAGAGACAAATGACCCTCCTAAGGGTGTGCTTGCTTTGAGGCAGATAAATTGCACCTCTGGAGGCTGTGTCTCTCTCTGTTGCCTGCAAAGGGCCTCCAGGACAGCTGCCCAACTGAAGACGTCTTCCCTGTAAAGTCTGATGCTAGGTGATATGACCCCTTTCTTCTCACCTACTTTGTCACTGCTCTGAGCACCTGGCGCTACCCAGGGTAGCTCTCTGACAGTGTGGTTTTGGTTGCCATGAACGACAGCAAACAGCCCAAGACAGCAAGCTGAAACCAACCTGCTGGCAGGAGACAATATTGAAACAATTTCAGGAAAGACTGCCTGAAGCTGACAGTAGGACTGTTCAATGAGTCGGTCAAACAGTAGAGGAGACCAAATGGGATCTGTGTGCAGCAGTTGCATGGACCAGCTCTAACCACCTCCCACGACAGCACACTCAGCTGTTGCTACCTCCAGAGCTCTCTGGACAGATGACACGTTTATCTTCATCCCACAAAATAAGCACAGTTTCCTTGCTGATGCAAGCGCACTGAAGTGCTTCTCCGGACTTGAAGCATTGTCCTAAAGTAATTCAGTGTTCCAGAAAGAACACTTCATCCAGCGTTAGGAATCTGTCTCCATTTGAGACGAACAATTTCTAGAAGTGATCAATGAACCAGAAAGAGCATCTCAAAAGAATTCAGCAGTAGAGGGAAGCAACAGGGCAAATCCAGCTCTCCCAATGCTACTGATGTTTCCACCCACGCTTGTGCACAGGTTTGCCCTAAAAAGTCAAGCTAAAGCCGCAGACTAAATGAGCCATCGTCAGGGAAAGATAATTTCCTCTGGTTCCCATGTTGGATTAGGGGATGGTGACTAAGAGGAGGCAGCCCAGCTGAGGTACTCCTTGGCAAAACCTAATCCAGTGGGGGACTATAGGATGATGCTCTGTGGAAATGGAGGTCTTCTTCACTGACTGTTTGTAGGCTCGGACAGAAAAGAGCAGGGCAACAAGATTATGGTGAGAGCTGGGGTTGTCAGAAGAGCACAGATGAGTCCTTAAGGACACCAGAACTGTAACCCCAGAGCCCAAAGATGACAACCATCATCTGTGGGAAATAAAATACACTTAAAACATAAAGAAGTTGCCTCAAAACCCTGGGGCCGAAGCCAGCCCCCTGGACAGTGGAATTTACCCTAGGCTTAGATTTTGTTTTATTCATTTTTGATGATGTGGGATGAGGGAGTCCCATAACACAACCCTGCCGCATAGGCTACCTATAGTCTCTCTGCTCTCTAAAGTGTTGTGAGTTTAAGTCTGTCAGTTCAGCTCTGGAGGTGCCTCACAGCCAAGGAAAACCAGCCTTTGCCAAATTTACTCAGCCCCTCAACAGCAGAAGCCAAAAACTCTCCCTACTACACAAGAAGCTATCAGCACCTCCCAATGCACAAGATGACATGTTCTGCAGGGCTCGTGTTGCTTAGCAAGATCCTGTTTACAGGGAAACCTCTCTTGTGTGGAAATACATTTTCTCACATATCATTTTCTCTGCTTTCCTCTTGCACTGTGAGATTTTCCTTCACGCGGTGGTAGGAACGAAGGTACATGGGAGAGCCCTCCTCTCTTCCAACAGAAAGAATCCACAAACATGACCTTCACTTGAAATAGTGTGAGGAAGTGTGACAGCTCCCCCTGACGAAATCTTGAAAATAAAGCTTTGACAAATTAGGGGCATCACTCAGATGCACCCCATGCTCACTTCCACCCACAGTAACAGGTTTTCCCTGTCTTCTATTCTGGTGCTTGGCACTTTCTCATCCCTGCAGCATTTCTGTGCTATCCACTAATACATGAAGTCACATCATTAACATCCATCACAAACAAAAGTGGTCTAGTGTTGTCCCTAGCAAGAGCTTTGGGGAGATGGGCATCCATTTCCCACAATCTGATGGAAGGAAATTTTTCAGTGGGATGAAATGTGTTTTGTTTTTTCTTGTTAAAAGCCAATAGTGAAGCTGGTTGGCTGTAGGTTCAACTCAAATAAAAATATTTTGTCTTTTTGAAGCTTGGAGAGCTTTGGTGTGACTCAGTCTACAGTAAAACTGTGCTTTCCTGGAATGACACGTTGGTAAAGGGACGCTGTCTTTGGTGTCTTCCGTTCTCTCCTCTGGGTTTGACAGTTTTACCACACTGCATTTCCCATGGTGTAACCCATATTGCACCAAAGCAAAGACTCTGCACATCATGGGAATCAAAAGGGTGTTGGAACATTGTGGAAGCTCATCCAACAGTGGATCTTACCACATGGAAAGGTCTGTTCCTCATACACTAACACTACAAAGCCCAGAAGATATTTATCCAAAACAGTAAAATAATCTCAGGTCAGATTTGAAATGAGTGGTCAGGTCATCATGACAAGGTAAAATAGTGTCTTCTGCCTTCAGAGTGTGAATATGCTTCTTGCTGAGAACAATAAAGCGCAATGAGTTGTGACTGTCCAACAAATATTTTGGAGTGGTTTATTCTATGAAAAGATAATGTGGTCTTTTCTCCCCTAAAAATAAAGCTTCCCCAAACCAGACATGGACAAAAAAATAGGATCTGTGTTCGTCTTCTATCATCTGTGACTTTCCCCATGTGGAAAAGCACAGTCCCCGGATTGCACTGTGTCTTTTCTGAAGCTAGAGGCTGGTGCATGAGCACAGCAGTGACTCAGAAGCTGAAATGCGTAAGAAAAGTTCTTCAATGTTGTTTCGCAAGGGATGTCATAATTTACTCTCACTCACACCAGTATGATTTTTTCACATTTCTAAAATGTGGCTATAGCCAAATACAGTCCAGCCCCTGAGACATGATGCATGGTGGTTGAAAGTTCCATGTCTGCCAGGATACCTTTGCTTCTCCTGGAATAGACTCCACAGAGCTGGGCTAGTAACCTGGCAGGAGAGCACTACCAAAAACATCTGCGGAGCTGTTCTTCTAAACTGTTGGGAGCTCCTGGCTTTTGTCCCACATTCTGGCAAATGCCACCTGCTTCTCTGAAATGGTTCGTTTCTGTCAAATTTCTACAGACCAGTTTTATAGCGGGCTTTCCAGCTTGGCCTCAAGCTGAAATCTAGCAACTTAGGCACTTTCCTTTGGCATTTTGATTTCCTTTTCAGGACTTGTCTAATTCAGCTGCACAAATAGCTGATGGCAGTATGTTGTGTTCTCTGTAGCCTAATGAGGACCTGCTTTTAGTTTGGTAAACATAAACCTGCGGTAAGGTCTCCTCCACCCAGACAACAGTTCACACTCTTGACATAACCTACTCACATACTTACAAGAATTTAGTCTCCTTGCAAGAAAAGAAACATACTGTATGAACTGTCATTGTATGGGAAGCAGGAAATCTGTCCGTCTTGTATAATCATAGAATACCTTTTTTTGGTGACTTCAGCAGTGGATGCTAATTGCAAGTAACGTAGGCTTGTACAAACAGGAATAGAATCATAGAATCATTTNCCCAAAACTGAATGCAGCACGCAAACTGCGACCTCACCAGCGCTGAGT
>VYXH01008123.1:1353-18091 GCA_013397275.1 Burhinus bistriatus
TAAAAAAAAACCAAAACAAAAAAAGCTTCATTGCATTATCGCCCCAGGCTGAAAATCGAAATTCGATTTAGAAATAGTTAATTTATGGGAAAAACCAGGAATATATATATTTTATATATATATTTTTTTATATATATATATAAAACCAGAGCAGGAACAGATAATACATTTTATAAAGACATCTCATCACATACCATATTGCCATCTCATAGCATTAGAAATTGCTGAAACCTGCGATTNTTCTGGTCCATCGGGTGTTAAACTGGCAGACGAGA
Source organism: Burhinus bistriatus (assembly GCA_013397275.1). Taxonomy (NCBI): domain Eukaryota; kingdom Metazoa; phylum Chordata; class Aves; order Charadriiformes; family Burhinidae; genus Burhinus; species Burhinus bistriatus. The sequence goes on from VYXH01008123.1 coordinate 1,629, forward strand.
GGGAGAAATAACGTGCCATTTATTTTTATTTCTTATTTTTCACTTGAAGCTCTTCATCGCTGTACATTGGACCCCGCTAATGATACATGTGTACGTACGTTTTTTTAGTGCAATCTCTTCTGTAGCTCTTTGTTGACCAAACTGGTGGGTATTGTTACTTATTAATTTATATTTGTCTCATTTTGTATGTATGTGTATAGTGTGTTTGTAAGTATGTGTGGTTTATAACCTGACCGACTGTGTCATGGGGCTCAGTGTGCCTGTAATTTAATCCCCTCCCCTTATTTTTATTTATTTTTGTACTGTGCTGATTAAATAAAAATGCACTGACCATCCATTACACGGCAGCGGGTCGTGGCGGAGTCTTTTCTGCAATCCCACACCTCCGACGCGGCGCTGGGAAATTGGATTTGCTTTGACGAAAGAAGGGTTTAACGCAGCGGCGGGTTTCATGGCGTTACGGGCGCCGGGGTCAGCCCACGGCTGGGGGCTGGCGGGGCTCTGCGAAGCGGCGCGGGGCGAGGAGGAGCATCCAGCACGTGAGAGGTGAAAAAAATCGGGTTATCGGGACACCAAAACTCCGCTTTCCCTCCGCGCATCGTCTTCCCCGAGCCACCGCGCCGGTCAGAAACTGGGACCGCCATAGTGGGATGCAAGTAATTGTTCTTTTCTTTATTTATTACAGTGAATTATGTAAACAAAACCCAGGTCCATTATAGTAGGGTTTTTTTTTTCTGCTCTTTTACACATTAAAATACCAGCAATTTAAAAAAAAACCAAAACAAAAAAAGCTTCATTGCATTATCGCCCCAGGCTGAAAATCGAAATTCGATTTAGAAATAGTTAATTTATGGGAAAAACCAGGAATATATATATTTTATATATATATTTTTTTATATATATATATAAAACCAGAGCAGGAACAGATAATACATTTTATAAAGACATCTCATCACATACCATATTGCCATCTCATAGCATTAGAAATTGCTGAAACCTGCGATTTATTGCCGTCCATCATGATTCGATACAACCATTTCGTTGGAGGGATAGTGTATAAAAGTGCTGATTAAATCTCCTGCCGCTACCTTGCCTACGGGTTAGTGTTACCGGGGGGGACGTTGGGACTAGCAGATATAAAAAGCGAGAAGTGCAAATAGAAAGGCACAGCAACGACGAGGGTTTCTCCTGCTGCTGCTTCCCGGGGAACCTTCAAGCAGGAGCCGGGGTGTCCCACGGCTTCAGCGCTGGCATTGCTCCTCCCGAGGAGCTGGGGTGGAATGAGGAGGTGGAGGGTCCTCGGTGGTCCCGAGCTGCTCGTCTGTGTCTGCCTGGTGAGGTCAGGAGCTGTTGCTTGGGTGGGACGTCATCTCCGGGCTCCTGGTGGCCCCAGCAGTGGTGGCTGCCTTGTGTTTGCCAGCATCTGGAAGCGCTTTTTCCCGAAGGACTCGGGGCAGACCCGATGTGTGGAGTCCTCTGGTGCAGGAGCCTGCCGGGCACCCCAGAGCTGCTTACTGGGAGCGAGCGCTGGTGGCTGGGATGCGGCGCTGGGACACTGCTGGGGAAGTGGTCCGAGGCGGGGGACCACGTCAATGGGAGGGCTCCGGCGTGGAGCCTCCACGGCAAAGAGCACAGGATTAAGCTTGTCCCACTTCACTACAGAGCTAGAGCTTCTCTACATCGAGGTACCCCTTAACCTCAGGTCTCGGTGGCAGCGGCCAGGGACAAACACTGCAGTGACCTGTCCCTGCACCCCGTGTCCATGGCACGGCTTTGGGAAGCCTTTCGTTAACGGGTCGTTAGGTGAAGAGCCTCTTCCAGGCTTTCCGATGCCTAAAAATGCTCAATTAAACACGCGCTCCCTGTTTGCCAGCTGGGCTGGGAACAGGAGGTCCCCAAGGTGGGGGTCACCTGCAGACCCCCTGCCCCCACCGCCATGTCCAAGGGGCTGGAAATCCTGACCTGACCAGCAGTGCCAGGACTCGGCACACGTAATCCCAACAGCCCCGCAACGGCACGCGGCCTCTTCCGCTCAAAAACCACAGCAGCAGCCCAAGCCACAGTGGAAATCAAAAGCTCGTTGGTCTGCCCGGTCCTCCCGTAAACACCACGCTCCGGGTTATCTGAGCCGGGCAGACGCGGGCGCCGTGCAGCGGGGAAGCGTGATGCCACCAGACAAGCCAAGGTGATGCACAACGCCCCAACATCCAACATCCCCGGCCGGGAATACCCAGGAAAACTCTTTGAAGGGACCAGCCTGGATGTTCGCAGTCGGGTTTGTGCAGCCGCCCCTCGCCTGGCGCGGATGGACGTGCCCGGAGTCGGTGCGGAATAGTGCAACGCGAGGGAGCCGCGGCCTCTGCCCCCAAGCTCCACGTGTCTCTAGACCCACCTGCAGCGTGTCCTTTTAGCCCTCCCTCAACCTCAGCGCTGGGACTAACATGAAGCCACGTGGATCACCTAAAAATTCACCGAGGCCACTTGGTCCAAATGGGAAACTGTTGGATTTTAGGTCACCGGAGAGGGTAATTAAGGCAAAAGCAATGCAGCATTAAAAAATAAAACCTCTGCACCATGAATCCCACTCTCCTTTCTGCTGGTGGACCCTGTCTCCAACCAAGGTGCTTTGATGGGTTAATGAACTCCAGGCAGGAAAGCTGCAAGTCCAGAGGTGCGGGTCCACGTACCATCCCAACTTGGTGCGTGCCGGCAGGGCTGGAAGAGTGCGGAGTGTCTCCCCAGTGTGGGAAGCCAGCCCTCCTTTCCAAACCTGGCTCCAGTTCCATCGGGATTTGGTCTTACAGGACCAGACTCCCTGAGCCGGGTATCTTTGGTTCCTCCGGTGGAGGCTGCGTAATATTGCAAAAAAATGACACACAAAAAAGAAACACAGAAGGGAATAGTGGAGAGGATTTAAGAAATCAATGAGGGAAAGGGAGGAAAGGGTGTAAGTACCTATAAATGCTTTTTTTTGGACTAATTCAGAAGCACTTTCCTGATATTCTGGCCTGTTTTGTACGATGGATACAGGTCATTGGCTATTTTAAGCCTTCGTTGCATGTGGTAGTAAAACCCTCTCCTGAATTGGGGTTTGCTAAACCTCTAGCTTTAGAGATCTTTTTAGGCGCATGACCAAGTCACAGCTGAGCATCTCTAAATTTAATCCCCTTGAAAAGTCCAAGGCTCGGGGCGGGCGATCAAAGCCCCACTCCATCTTTCCTCTGCTCACTCTCGCTCTCTCTCTCCGGGCTCGCTGCGCCAAGCGGAGGGGGATGCTAATTCCCCGGCACGCAGAGGATGAAACCGGAACGATGCTTGGTGAAATCCGGCTGGGATTGGTTAATCTTGGTTTCCACGGAGACGGTGCACTTCCGCCCGTGCAGGCTGCACTGGACCGGGTTGGTGACGGTGACTTGCAGAGCGCGTTTCTCACTGCAAAGGCAAAAAGGGAAAAGAAGAGTCAGGCAGGAGGGATGGGACGCGGTTGCTGTTGCTCAGACCCCGGCGCAGGGCAGGGAGGTGTTTTCGGGTCAGGAGACATCCCGCAGCAAGCCGAGCACACCGCGTTAAGCCAAACCTCAGCTCTAAGCCCAGCTTTGGGGCTCGGTCCAGCCCCGCTCCCCAACGTGAAGGTCTCCCAGGCGGGGACTGTGGCATGGGGATCAGTGCTGGGGGGATATCGCTTCACGGGGTTGCAGGAGGGCTGGGGTCTGCGGCCAGCTCGGCCACCCGCTCGCCGGATGACCTCCCGAGCAATCGCTCCTCTCTCTAGAATTACAATAATGACGATGACACCCCTTGTTCTGAGCTCAGAGATTCAAAGTACAGCATGAAATAGCTAAAAGAATCACAGGTTGGGTTGGTTTTTTTTTTCAGTTCCCTCTCCAGGCAGACAGACAGACGGACTGACCGTCCTGGGCTCAGAGCGCCCTGACCAGGGGCAGTGGCTGGCTGGGCAGGGGGGCTGGGACAAAACTTTGTCACTGCAAACCACTCCCCAGCTTTTTAACCCTTTAACCCAGCTTTGGTGCTAAAAACGAGTCTCATGAGTGAAATCAGGAGTTTCTGCCACCCAATTTAGTTTGTCCTTGGCTGTTCGGGTCACTGCCAGCGGGGGCACATCAGGACAGCACGGCCACATGGCTGTTCATCTCTGCTCTGGCCGAGACAGGGTCAGGGATGGCCGGCTAGGATGTCCCCCTTGGCTAAAGGCCATAAAAAACACTATTAAATATCACAAAAACCTGTCCTTGTACGGGAAGCAGAGAAATGCCCGGCTGCTCCCTCAGGCTGGGGATGGAGAGGAGGTGCGGCCGTGCTGATGCAGGAGCTCCAGCCACCAGCCCTTTGGACCAGCAAAGAGCTGACGTTACAAGGCAGGAGAGTGAATTAGCAGGAGAAACGCCCGCAGAAGATCCGTCTCCATCAGCCACCGCCAGCCTGGGGAAGTGGGAAGAGATATCCAGAGACTTGGCCTTTGGGAAATCCCTCCTGCGACCTCACCCGCACTTCAAATCCCTGAATTTCCAGCATTTCTTAGTAGAATATCGAGTGGTTTAAAGACTCAGTGGCATTGACTCCCTCAACGCTCTACATACACCGCGGAGGACGTGCTGGGTTTCTGTTCTGCTGCGTTTGGCTCCCAGACCCGAGGTCTTGCCTTGCTTTAGTCGTTACGGTATTTTCACTGACACAGCCTAAGTCCTTCATGCAGCACAGGCTTCGTTTTCCCTTCGTTAAGACCGTTCAAGGCACGTCACATCCCATAAGCCGCATTTATACGCTGCTTCGAAATAATTAAGATGTTCACCGCTTCCATAAAAATGAAGAGGTGTTTGGTCGGAGAGGTACCGGCAGGGCAGCAGCGCACAAAGCCCTCACGTTGTCCCAGGTATTTAATACTTATTTACTCCTGCCTCAGTGAGTTGAGGCTAAAATCCCTGCTTAGTTTGCTATTTTTACCGTGTCTTAGCAGAACGAGCCGCATACGCCGAGGAGCCTCTCGGAGATTCCTGCCATCATGTGCTTGGAGAGCAGGTTTAGCATCAAGTGTCTGTAACGAGGATAAGTGCTAACGACTTTTCTTCTCCTCTCCCACAGCCCTCATCAAATTATCAGTAAGAAGATGGAGGGTCTGTCACTGTTAACCCTTCTGCACAGCGCTAAGGAGCCCCAACCAGGGGAGAGGAACGTCATTAACCTGAATTTTGACCACAAGCAGGAGCCATGCCTGATAATCAGAAGGTCCTTGATGTATTTTGAGCCCTGTGGCTGTGGGACCTTCAGCAAGAAACTGAATCTCTCTAGGTCCCATCTCCTGCTGGAATTAGGAGAATCAACTAAATGCATGTCTACAGGAAGCGAATGTTGTCCTGCAATAGTTGGTTCTGGAGAAGATGCTCTGATCTTCGCCCCACATAACATTTCTATTAAGTAAGGGTTTCACTTCCCCCACCGTGTTTTCCAGATCCCACCATGACAGTGCTCATTCACGCTTGATCAGATGTTGCTTTTCTTCATATGAGAACAGGTTTCAGCCTCAAAACCTTGTGCTGGGGGAGCGCGACAGCTCCTGAATGGCATCCAAAGAACAATCCCCTTTGCAAGTCCACGTAGGGATTACAAAGCCCATCCTCGGTCTTCTCCCGCTAGGCAACGCAACGCTGAACCCTGCCACCAGCTCCACAAGCAGCTCAATGTGCTGGGAGCTTGAGTCTCTTGGACACTCCTCCTGTGCTTGGTCAATGGCCAACAAGGCAGAGGCTGGAGGAGATGTCAGTTTGGTTGCCAGTCCATCAGTCACACCAGCATCACACCTGTTGGTGCAGCTGCAGAAAGGGGAGATGACAGCAGCTGGCTGCCCTGCGGTAAGATGGGTTATTTATTGACCAAAAGGGAGAGAACAGCTGCCCGCATCTCCCAACAAACCCAACTAAAAGACCTTCCAAATCACATGGCTACAAGGAGATTTTACCAAGTAGCACAGCTGGGGAGATGTTTCCCCGAGTTCCTGCAGATTCCAAAGGAAGAGTCTGAGACGGAGATGATCCAGCGTAATCCTGGAAGTCCAACAAAGTCTTTCACAGACAAGGGCAACCCAGTGAAAACACCCTTTGGGGACCACTGGTGCTCTGCAAGACCCCGAGCAAGACCCTGATGGCAGCAAAGGCAGAAACAAGTCCCACTTCCACGCAAACTTGGGCTAAAAACTGAGTTTTCACTGCATAATCCCATCCCACCACGGTACTTTGCTCTTCCACCCTTCCATCTCGCTAAGATGATTTAGTCAGGAAAAAGATGTTAATGTGAATTTAAGGTGGAAGAAAGTCCGCACTAGTACATTTCCAGCTTGGAAATACATCTATTGACCAACCATGCTTTAATTCCTTAAGCTTTTCAAGGGTTGCTAGTATGTATGGAACATTTATGAATTTACTAATTACTTATGAATAACCTTCTGACCTTCTGACAATTTAAAGGACCAACCGGGTGGAATATCTTATCATTTAAAGACTTCAGGGCAGAACTGAATGCATTTATGACTATTCTGCGGCTGAAGACAGTCAGAGCACAGAGAGTTAAGTGACATGCTCGAAGTCATAGAAAACCATGTCAGAATTAAGAGCTAAACCCACATTCTCAAACTTTCAAGATCTTTTAACCGCAGCTGAGCAACCCACCATGGCAGTCAAACGCCGGTCTTTTCTTTCATCCCATAGACCTACTTAATTTGAGGATCCTGCGTTAGTTCAGACCCGGTTTCTTATCCAGAGCAACGTCCAAGCTCGTCTCTCCATTCAACAGGCGATGACTGCCTGCACGTTACGTCCTCAAAAGACAGTTGGAAAGTTTTTGCTGGCTGGAGAAGACCTCTGCCCTCGTCCTGTTGCTTCCACCCCTCTCGTACTCGCTGCATCCCAGCACCCTGTGGAGGTGAGAGCCCTCCCCTGCAGATCCGGCAGCGGGATGGCCGGGAGCCTCCGGAGCTGTCGCTAGATTGACCCTTACTAGAGGCTGTGTAGGAGAACTTGTTCCAGACATCAGCCTCTATTTTAGTAAACCCTCAACAGGCTTCCAAGACACTTCTGCCGTCTGTCTTGCACAGACAGACCTTTAGGAGACCATCTAGAAGATCTCAGTGCTCATGTAACTGCAGGTACCAGCTCCGCCCGACTGAGGCCGGCCCCGTCTGATGGCAGCTTTGGCACTTTAGCAAGCCCCGACGTAAACTGCACACCAATGGAAGTCAATTAGGACAAAATGATGGATGCTGCTGCCAGACATCTTCTGGGAAATAAAATTACTTATTTTTAACAAGGATTCCACTAGAAGAGACAGCGAGATGCAAGCGCTGGCTCAGACTCTGCCAGGGAAGAAACGCCAGCCCCCAGCAGCCGGGCGTGAAACTGCCCGCAAAACGTAAAGCCAAAAAAAGAGCTTTCGTGGGAAAGTCCGGATCAGCCCCAGCACTGCTCTAGTCCTGCCAGGGAACCACCCGGTAATTTCTGTATATAATAAAGCACCAGATAATTTCTGTACATAATAAACCACAAGATAATTTCTGTATATAATAAACCACATGATAATTATTTCTGTGTATAATAAAGACCAAGGTGTTGATGTTTCCTGAAAGCACAGATCTTTTTATATAACTGCAAACAGCATTTTTGGGTGGAAACAGCCTCTCTCGACACCCTGGCGGTACAAGCCACGGCCGCTGACCTCAGCTGACTGTGGGGGGCTTCTCCGTGCTCTTTGGGTTTCGTGGCTCAGTGAACTCTGCAGGACGGGGTGACTTCTCTTCCTTCACCTGCTCCAAACCATCAGAGCGTGCAAACCGCCTTTATCAGCTCCCTTCGCCCATCTATTGACTCGCGCTCATTAGAGGAGTTAATGGCAAATCCTCGAGGCGACGGCTCGGGCTGTGAGCATGCGAAGCACGGTGCGCATCGCACGAAGGGTGGCTGCGTGGACGGCACAGCCACGTCCCGGAGCGAGAGCATCGTTAGAAATACAGCGCGAGCTGATCGGCCGCCTGGGTAAAACGCCGGCAAAAGGAAACCCGCAGAGAAGAGGTGACTCCAAGTGGAATCAGACTAGTGGCCCATGAAATATTAGAGTTTTGACTGAGCATTTAATCTAGGACCTCAGGGAAAACACAAGCCGAGTAGCGCATAAATGGCCACAGACATCTGTCAGCGCTGTTGGTAACACAAACGCATCCATATCGCCGGGAAGTGGCGGGAAGCAAAATAGCGAAAGAGTGGAGGAAGATCAGAGGGAGTTTCTGCGAAGACAGCGGTTAAGGCTAGAAAGTTAACTAAATGTATTGGTAAGTCAATGTTAGACATAGGCGATGCTTAAGAGCAAACGCAGACGGCCTGGAATGCCTTGCAAGGAGCCGTGACAGGCGTGAGGATCCAGCAGAGCACGCGTCGGTGAGGTGTTCTGCGTTTGTGGCACAGCGGGCTGCAGAGAGCCGGGCACACGGCGTGCCCGGGGACCATGGTCTGCGGTGCCCCACGGTCTGCGGTGCCCCACGGTCTGGGGTGCTCCGAGACGCAGCCCCATCGCTCACAGGGCTGGGAAGGAAGGGGAGTTTGTGCGGATTTTCCAGGGTCTTTAGATGAGGGGCTGCCTGCCTGCGGACGCAGCTAACGCCATCGCGAAGTGGGAAATGTGTTCTTTTTAAGAAGCAAAATTTGGGTAGAAGACGGCAAACCCTGATTTTCACAGCAACAAACCAGAGAGCTTTAAGTGAGGCTAAGCAGGCAATGCAGTGTGAAACGAGGGCTCGGCAGTAATAAACCAAATGGGATGTATTCCGGAGAGGATTTTTTTAAACGATCAAATCTTTCTCGAGTTTAGACCAAGGTCTCTGTCTGGAAAGGCAGGCATCACTGCGGACTACTTGGTTCAGGCATCAAGCGAGCACGCAGCTGCAAACAAGATGTTAGGAAGCATTAGGAGCAGGATGGAGAATACCGAAAAATCGTAACACCTTACAGAAATCAGTGGCGCAGTCTCATCTGGATACCGGCTGCAGGCTTTGAGGGGGTACAGCAGTGAAAAAAAAAATAAAAATAAAAAGGATCACAGCTGATGGGAGGCTATAAAAAAGAAACCAGAAAAGCAGCAGCTATATTCTGCATGAAGAAAATACGTGAGAGGCGGAGAGAGAAACTAGAGAGGTCTAAACCTCTGCTTCCTAACAACAGCCGAAGAGACAAACAGCAATATTAAGGATTTCAAGGCGGGTTAGAATAGTTTTCCAGGCCAGGCGTAATCTCGCTGCTGTGGATCACTCCAGGCTGCGGCGCTCACTGCAACTGGGTGGCACAGAGGTGAGGAAAAACGCGCAGGGTCCAAACGGACATTGGATATAAGAGAGGTAACAACCATTTACATATCTGAGTTACAACAGGTGTCATTTTGGGAAAAGATAAGTGTCTTCTGCATGAGGGTTGAAAGCACACTGGCTGCGCAGGCTGCGGATTTGGCAGGGCAGGGATGGGGCAGATCTATCTCCTCCGACCACTCGTGGTTTTCTGCAACTTGCAGGACAATGATACTGGGGATATTTGGGCACAAAGGACAAGTTACAGTTCTCCCTGTGAAAACTAACCCCACAACAGCTTAAACAGAGACAGGAATAGCAACGTCTCGTTGCTCAACATGTACAAGTGCAAAACCTCCTGTGCATTTTCTATCACCCCAGCCGTAACCTCTCGGCACCGTGCCGGGAGAGCCGCTCCGGGCGCAGGACTGGCATGGTCCACGCTGCCGGCGGCCAGCTGGGAACAGAAGCATCCCCTGCTTTGGGGAGGTGGGGCAAGTGTCGTCCCTGGGGAGCCACGGAACCAAAGGGCATCACACGTAAATAATCCTGGGTGGATATTTCATTCCAGGGAGAGAGACATCCTGCTGCCAGTATCCCAAGCCTGCGGGCTGCCGGCGCTCCGGCACGCTTCATCTTCTCTGCTTTCCCACTGCCTCTCGGGGGGGCAGTAACATTTGAAGTGCGAGCAGCTTCAAAGCACCGGGTCCCACTTCCAGAAGAGATTTACACACTTGCAGCATAAATTTCCCTAAGTACGACTCGGCTGATTTTGACAGCATCACCCCTGTGACTCCTTGGCACACTTCATCCTTCTTTGCTCTGCCGTCAGAGGGAGAAAACACCTTTTCCCATCCAGCTCTTATTAAAACACCCCGGCTCACGTAGCCACGGCAGTGATTTACTACCCTGTGCACCCGAGAAAATAATTTAATGTCCTCTTTGCCTCCTCGCACTGGCTGCTGGACTGCATTAGCACCGCCAAAGGAAATCCCCCTCCACCAGCCGCCCCTTTTCAGGGCAGCCCCGAAGCTGCAGCTGCCGGCACTCTTCATCCCATGGGTTTGGTTACCAACACCGAGAAGCCCGGAGTGAGGAGATTAACCAGGACCCATTTTCGGGTGCGGATCATTCCTCTCTGCTCATAACTCAAGAGCAGCCAGATGGGCAGGGGACGACCACGGGCGGCAGGCAGCGTGCCGCTCATTCAGCATGCGCTGCGTTACTCGCGCGTGCACCGAAGGGCCACGACAAGATCCTAAACCACAACGGGTTTTCAAAATCTGCCTTGTGAAACCTTCTCTGAGGCCTCGCACAGCGCAAGCCCGAGACAAACAGGATGTTTTCTCAAACCGTTACTTGCTTTTCAGAGCCGTGGGGTTGTTAGCGTTGCGGAGCTCTTCTGTATCAGGTGGTCCTGGCGGAGATGAGACATTGAGATGGATGAAAGCTATGCAGAAGAGAGACTACAAAGAAGTCAGACATGAAAAAGGGAGATCTCAAGTCAGGATCAAACGGCAGATTTCCATAGTCGAAGGTCAGAACAAGTCCTCCAGGCATTTCAATGCCAAGAAAGTTCAGCCGAGTTAAACACGGCTCTGGCAGGTCCTTTCTCACTGTATGATTTCAAAATTACCTGCAGTCAAGTGACACTTGATACCGTGAATTTTTTTTTTGCCTTCAAAACCAGCAAATGTTTACAGTTTATTTCTAATACGGTTTTGTACCTTGTGGTCTGTGTTCAGGCAAATCACCTCGGAAGCTGGAAGAAGTGGTTTTTTTTTCAAAAGCAATTTTTTAATCTGCAAGAGAAGGACCAGGCTACAAACTGCAATCCCACGTCGTTCCACTGAAAACTCGACCACTCCACTTAAAAAGAGGCTTTCAATCTTTTCTGGCTCAGACTTGCCCATGTGTCGTTTTTCCTCCGCAGCTCATGCTGACATCTATTTACCAGCGCAAACCACAGAGCCGCTCGCCTTCGGTTTTGGGAACCGTACAGTACCACAGATGACAACATCATGCTAGCGAGTTGCGTCAGCAACTCTATTTTTGCCCTTTGAATGAGAAACAAGATTTGCTAATATCTGTATATGCCCAGTGAAAAGCTGTACATATGTCCAATATCACACAGCAAGGCAAAAGCAAGTCAGCTATTAATACTCTGGTCTGCTGGCGTCCCGGCGGTGCACCAAGACTCTTCCTTTTATTCATGTCTGAACCAGAAAAGCCACTTTCCTAAGACGACAGCAGCTGCCACAACACTGATGTGCTTTTTTCATGACGCGTCTGCGGTAGATCCAGGTATATTCCTTCCCCTCTAGCTGAAGTGTAAACCCAGTCCATTAAATGTCTGGCTCTCTCATTCTTAAAATACATTTCTTCTGACTTGAACCCAAGGTCAGGCGGTCCCAGAGCAGTGCCGGTGAGCTGCGCTTCGTTCTTCATTTATTTAGTAACTGGGGCATTTGTGCATCCATCCTCGCTAGCCAGAGAGCGCTTTCTGGAAAGTCAGCGAGCTGTAAAATATTTCTGTCTCTTCCAGCAAAACCATTTGGTTCATGTGCTTTTGGGCAAAGGAGGATCCCCAGGGCGATGGGGCAGGGGCTGCTCCTCCCCTCCCCTCTCCAGGGCTGTTCGCCTTCATCGGGAACTTGGGGTAACGGCCAGAGTTCAATAAAATACCTGAGCAGCTAAAAAGCAGGTTAACAGGGGTCCGGTCCCAGCCAAGCTCTTATTTTACGGCGGGGAAGTCCCCAAAAAAGTGGGTTTGAGACATCCCTTTGACTGCAAGCATACTGCATCCCTGGGCAATTCGATCAAATTCAAAAGTGAACATAATTATCCCGTATCAGGTGAAATGCAAGAAAAGGATCAAAAACTAATGGAAGCTTCACCCTCCAGCTGAACCGGGGCCCGCTCGGCTCCCAGACCCCAGCCCTAACACGGCCACCGTCTCCAAGCTGAAGGCGCTGGGTGGGAGAGCTATAAACCATCCCCCGGTCTCGTTATCACGCTTGGGCTGTTAATTAATGTCCTCCCTGCCCGCCCCAGCACAGGGATGTTGGCTGCGAACGGCAAGGCTTGGGCAGCACCGTCCCCCTGCCCCAGGAGGCACCGGGCTCCTGTAGCCGTTGCCGATGCTCCCCGAGTTCTGCTCCTATCGAAGCTGAGAATTCATCTCCGTGCTTCAAAAGGAGAAGCCTCCGTCTTTTTTTCTTTCCTTGTGTCATCAGCATCCGATGCCTTGATGTAATTTATCCCTTACGAAGCACTCGCTAAAGCCAGTCAACGGTTTTCTGGATGAAAAACGCGCGTTCACTTAAATAGGGTATTTCCCAGGAAATCTCATCAACAAAGCAGCTTGCAAAAAAAAAAAAAAAAAAAAGGCAGACAATTAAATATTTTATTTTTTCCTCAAGAAGGAAAAAAGGCATAAAGAAAAATTTCCAAGCCCCTGCATGAGGGTGGAGAAGGCAGCTCCCAGCCCCCACGGCAGTGTCAGGATGGCGCCCGCCTCCCACGGGCGGTGCTGATAGACGGGTTATTGATCTACACCCCTAACAGGAGGCACCCCAACATGCCGCACGCCAGCTCCAGTGCTCGGGACTGCAGGGAACTCTAAAATCCACATACCGCTCCTTCTCCCTCCCCTGGTCCCCGTGTGCAGTTTGATACCATAGGAATTAACACCACACCGCCCCCCGCCCCCGCCAAATTCCCTGTATTTCGCACTCTACAGCTGAAATTGTAAGTTTTGCATCAAATCTTCGGCACGGCAAAGATTTAGAGACCGGCGATAAGCAACCGCGTGGAGGGAAGTCGAAGGATGGGGAGAGCTGGGCAGGAGGCACGTGGGGTTTGTGGTACCCACATCGTGGGAGCGCGGTGGCAGGAGGGAAGGTGCCCGCGTCCCTTCCGTCCCCTCCAACACCCGCAAGGTTCCAGCAAGAACACGAGAAGAGAAGAGTCATCTGGGGCCAACCCAGCAGCACCTGCCTCTGCACGGAGCGGAAACCAGCTCCAACGCAGAATTATGAAACGAGCCAGCTCGTTAGGTAAGGAATGACTTCTACGACTGAGTAACATCCTCACCCTGCCTACGCGCACGGCTCCGGTGCGCTTTGCAGCTCATCCTACTTGTTTTGGGATAAACAGAGAAATGTAGTTTCTGAGGTTGATGGATACACATGTTAGTGTCCGGTGACGAGTGCCCCCTGCCTTCATCTGCTCAAACCTACCCAGTTCGCAACATCAACAGCTTTCCCGGGCTGCAGCACCACTATATAAACTACAGTTTCTTCTGAAGTCTCCAATTAGTCAGATTTTCTCAGCTATTCTGAGTCCTGGCAAAGCTTTTGAGAGACAGCTCTCATCCGGCTTTCTGCTTTAGTAGGAGCAAACGTGGCCACAAGACGCTGGAGCGTTACATATTTTATAAAAACCGCTATGCCAAAAATATGATTCAACGTCCTTGGCTGGAGACGGAGTAAAAGCAGAACATGGGCTCATTCACGAGATTATGCCAAGAATCCTGCATTATAAATGCACATAAATAAAATAAGACCACTTAGGAAGATGAGCGCAGACTTGCTTCCCGTTTAGGACATCACGGACCTCGATTCCCAGGCAGGCTGGGAAGCATGAAAAGTCTTTCCTTACATTTTCTTTCCGGCTCCGGTCCTCGCCATCACCCAGCCGAATTCACCAGACCCACGTTTGCTGGGCCGTACGCAGCCCACATCTGCAATGTCCCTCCTGAAAGGATGCTCTTGGCCTGGTCAGCAGATGCCGATAAAATTCCGCTGGCTGAATTTTTTTAAAGTTTAAGGAGGAAGAAATTAGGAAAAAAAAACCCCAACCTTCAAAGGGAATCTAGCACGTTTTGGTCATCTGGGATGTATTTAGCCAACTCCCGCAAGAACGTGAGGTACGGGGAGCTGATGGTGAGGACACTACGTGGGATTATTCAAGTGTTTACCACTCAAATTTACAAGGGGACAACAATTTTCTAGTATCAAACAGCGGTCGAAACAGCTGACGGGTGCATTATTTTGGAAAACGATGGCACAGCGAAGGGCTGCTGTTGCCCTATCGTTTCCGACATACCGACATAACCTATAGTCATCCCGACGGATAAGCAACTCTACCTTCCCCACCAGTAGGTGCAGGGCTGTGAATTAAACAGGTATTTTTAGATATTTATACAGATATTTAGATATTTTTCGAGTCTGGCATAGGTCTGAAGTCGCAAAACGTGGGAAGCTGCCACTGAGCTTCACAGAGATCCCCCGAAATTATTACAAAAGAATCCAAAGTGTGCACGCTTTTGAAGTTCTCTCCTCCTTTCGTTTTTTTCTTATCATTTTTTGGGATCAACCTGTGCAAGTGAAACTGCCAGGTTGCCAGTTCAGGTAAGCGGGAGGGCAATTTGCTAAGGGGAAGCCACAAGCTTGGCTTCTGCTGGCACCGACGGCTGCGATGCCACCGGAGCTGCGGGAAACGAGCCACGAGGCCGACGGCACGAGAGCTCTCCCCACGTGCCGGGGTTGGGAAGCAAGGTTGCGTCGTCGCATCCCGCCCCCGGCTCCAAAAGCTTCGGTTCAATAACGCCTCCGCAGGGCGGCCGTGCCGAGGACCTGGCTGTCGTTGTCCCCAGCCGTCCTGGCTGCGCTCCCGCCCTGCAGCCTGTGAAACACGGAGCTGCTGCGCCGGCAAACAGCTCAGCTCCATTATATTCTGCACACATCGTCGCTGAGGTCATTAAAGCTGGAGCCGGGAATTTAATGGGAGGGCTCTGACATCCCGAGGAACATCCACTGCCAGGTGCACTCGCTCGGCACCGCACCGCGGCTTCGGCACGGGCATAATTCACCCGGCTCCCTTTGAACGGCGTGTGACAGCTCGTGCGTGCGTGCAGGGAGGGGGTGATGGAGAACGACTGCTTTTAGCACTAGGGCTCGCAGTCACTATAGCAACCTGGATATCCATCATCCCATCTGATGCTTCATTTCTGCCAGCCAACCAGGGGCTGATGCAGAGCAACGAGAGATGGGTTCGTTTACTGCCTCCTACGATTGCTGCGCGGTGCACCCCGGATAACCCCTGCATCAGCTAATTCTGCATGAATTCCCCTTTCTGAGCTTGGGGTGGTTTTTTTGTTGGTTTTTTTTGTTTTTTTTTTTAAAGTTTACCGGGGACGGTCCCGCTCACCACCACTGCAATAGCAGGAGCACTTGGCGCAGAGGACTTTCGGGCAGGGTGTCACCGTGACCTACTTAGCGCAGGACGAGGTGACATCATGTGAAATTGCCAGTGGCTTCCCGCTCCTCTGGACCACTCTGTCCAGTGGCAACGCTGAACTAATCTGACCCCAAAGGCAGATTTCCGAGAAGGAGGCACGTACCTCTGCCCCTCGGTATAACCTTGCTCCGTCAGCACCAGAAACCTCTCCCCTCCTCGGCTCCTCTGACCTGGAACAGCTGTGCTTAATCCTGCCTCTCTATTTCCAGATCTGATCTGAAAACCTAGATTTTTCTCCTTTTCTAATAGAAAAAAGAGAGAAATTAGCTAAAGCTTCAGGGGATAGAAAAACGCCATAGAAAAGAGGCGCTATTCCGCCGTTTTCTCCCGCAGCGTTTCTCCCAGAGAGAAGCAATGTTCCTGTTCACCCTCCCCGTGCGAAGCGAGATTTTTATCACACAGCGCCTGATAAAAGGTCACATTTTCACGGGCAACCGGCGACATACACGAGCGTCTTCCCCGACGACTTAGGCAGGCAGTATCAGGGCTATCCAGCCCCCAGCCCCCATAAACCATGAATTTTTCTCACAGGGGGGGGTGCGGAGGGGTGGGCTGTGCTCAGGTTATCACGGCGTTATGCCAGCGAGGAGGACGGCTCCTCCTCTCCCGGCATCCACGCTGTGACATTTTGGCTGAGGAAGCTGAATCATCCTTCAATTAGTGACAGGCTTTTAACCTGACGTTGAGGAGTCTCGCTGAGGTCTCCTTCCTGGTTAAAAACGCCTCTCGCTACGGCCAAAAGAAGAATCACTGGAACGTAGTGATTTTTCCACCCCTGGGGTTTGGGCTGTCCCCCCCCCCCCCCCCGGCCGCCACGTCCACA
>VYXH01008123.1:18102-49125 GCA_013397275.1 Burhinus bistriatus
CCCCCTTGGGAGCCATCTGATGGGGAAGGACGTGGCAGCGGGGACATCGCAGGCAGCACGGTGTTTCCTGCAAACACATCGCCCTGCCAGGTGCCTCCCAAACCAAAGGCAGTTTAAAACACGTACCGGACCCTGCGGAACAAGGCAGGGAAGAATCATCAGGGCAGAGGATGACGGACGGGAAGAGGAAGGGGAAGCAACAAGTCAGGGTGACTCAGGGCACAGACAAACGATTGCTCCATCATCGCATTCAGGTTTTAGCTTTTTAACCAACTGCTACTTCCCTCTTATTTCCTGGGGCAAGAGCACACCCAGGGCCTTTCGGAGGAGCCCAAAGAGATAAAGCAAGTATGTGGGGCTTAAAAAGGGATGTTAAACAGGAGGGATGCTCAGAAGGTCAGAGGGAAGCTTAGGAGCAGATCCTACCAAGGCTGGTGCCACTGAAAAAACCCACCGAGAAGGGGCTGGGGTCTCGGGAACAAGACCGCAGAGTGACTCGGTGCGTTTGGTTTTGGCTGCCAACATCCCCATGGGTTACCAGTGGAGTCCCAGAGGTGGACGGTACTTTCGGGATGATGTTTGAACGGGTTTACAACTGTTCTCAGGATGTCGGGGGCCGACACACCTCGATTACACCAAACCTCCTCAGCAATGCTATTTTTTTTTTTTTTTTGAAGTCTGGAGAAAATTTGGCCTCTGTTTCCCAGTACAGGATGGCCAAGAGATGGGAATGGTTGGTCATTAACCCAGAGGAGAGTCTGGATTACAGAAAAGAGAAGACAAGAGCAATAACTGCAACAGGCAATCACGATGCGGACAAATTAAGGAGGAAGTGGGAGATTTCAGAAACGTCAGGAAGGAAGGAAGAGGATGGTTGGACTGTGCGGGGTTGTGAGAGCCTCCGTTCCCATAACGTAGGGAAAAGTTCCCTCTACTGCCTCAAAAACTCCATCACATAAAATTGCCCATGCGGAAAAGCCCAGCTAGAACCAGTACTGACATCACCTCTGTATCAGCATTACAGCATCCCAGTGAAACATTTTGGGGCTAACCAAATTTCAGGCATGACGAAAATCATTACTGTTCCAGTCGAAAGCATGGGAGTGCGTCAGGTTTGAAGAGATGAAGCCTGGGGCGAAGAAAGGGTGAGGCGGATTTTGTAAGAAAGATTTTCCTTCTACCGCAAAACTTAAAAGTCATGAAACAAAGTCCTGCCAGTAGCACACAGTAGCACGCAGGTATTTAAAAAGAGAGATTTAATTCTGGACTCCCGACGTGCTCTCCAAGGACCGAGAGCAGTCAGATTAGCCTAAAACAATGTGACAGCCGACCTGCCAGGAGCTTGGTATCAGCCACAGGCACTCCCCGGAACAAAGAACCCAGCCGAAAAATCTCACTCTATGACTAATGACTAAAGGCAGCCTTTTTCTCTACATTTCAAATCTGATGATTCCTAATAGCACCAAACTTTCACTGTGTCTCCTTACTACGGTGGATTCCTGATGCCCTGCAAGGCATCAAGGATGCTTCTTAGAACCCGGACTTAGGCTATACCGGGAAATCAATTTTTTAATGTGATAGCAAAAGGACGGGCAGGATTTTAAGTGGGTCTTGTGTATTCAGAGAGGTTGGGCAGCCAATTCGGTTTTCATTATTTCAGGAGCATTTGCTGAGATGTTCCAGAGTGGTCTCGGTATCACTTCTGCACAGTAAAGGGCTCTGAAGCTGCAATCTCAGCATGAAAACGCTGGCACTTCTGCTTGCCTTTGTTCTCTCCTCTTTATTCACCGCTACATTAGCACAATTCACACAGGCAGGAAAAAAGGCAACTTGCTGTGAAGAGAGACAACTATGTCTTATTTAAATACCTGACCTATTTCTGCTGTTCCCTTGCCTAACTTATTCAACAAGAAGTTCGGATTTGCAGAAATAGCTGAAATAACTCTGTTGGCTCATGTGAAAAACACTCGTCCTTGTGGCAAAGCCAGCATGAAAAACAGGTGCATAAACGAAAAGATTTCTGCTTACAGAAATTAAAAGTTGGGAGGGGAAATGCACATTGCCAGGCTGGTTCCCACTATAGTCAGCATCTGCATTTTCATCGCAACAACATATAATTTTCATTTCAGGCTATTACGTGACTCCGCTGGAGGACGACACCTATGTAAACACGACGTGGACGTATACATTCAAACGTTTATCATCAGCTAGCCAACCTGGAAACGCAGCGAATCCCTACTGCCCAAAATTCAACTTCTCGCTCAGCGGGCAGGGTGAGCTCATTTTGGAAATCACAGCCTGTATCAACAGCCCTGCCCTATTAGCCGGGCTTTTAAACCATCTCCGGAACACATCACACGGCTTTCGGCAAGGTGAGGCCCAGGGAAGGCGCACGGGATGATTCCGACGGAAGCTGGGGAGCGACGGCAGAGGGCTGCGAGTGCTTGTGACCCACCAGCCAGGCTGTGGGTGCCCTCCATCTCCCCGGAATAAAAACGGATCTGTTCCCGAGCAGGCTCAGGATGCAAGCTTGAGAGCGCAGACACGTTACTAGGCGCAGTAAAATGCTTTTAATTACTGTCTGGCACAGTCTGCATTCTCAGCTGCAAAAGAATCGATCCTTCTTCCTATCTTTCCTTGCAGCGGAGGGTACAGTTTTTATTTAAATGCTCTTTCTTGTGATGAGCCTCTTTCCTTCCCACCCCTGACCCGCTGCTTCGTGCGGATCGGAACTAATGCCGACGGCTGTAATTACCGGCAGCCACGGGCAGCACCACTGCCACGACTCCAACAACGTCCCCATTATACCAAACAACTCGGGACCCTCCGTGCCTTCGGATTCATCCCTCTCCATCGCAAACGCCGCACCGGGACACTGCGATGCACCGCCGCGCTGGCAGGAAAATGGAGCTGGGGACCTGCAGGGTCTTAGGCTCCTACAGAAGTGTCTCCAGATACAGGCAAGTTTGGCAAAACAGAGTTATTCTAAGAATAAGACACGGCATCATAGATCCTTTGGTTTCCAGTTTAACAGGGATGCTAATCACTTCACCGGGCTGTGGCAAGGATGAATAACTACAATCCCCGAGCCATGTCGAATGCTATTTGGAGGTACCAAACGGTGGTAGGCTTCCCATTAGCATATCCATCTTTTAGTAGGCAGAATTATCAATATTTTATGCTTCTATATTTCAGAGTCCATGCTAGGAGAAATCAGCAGATTTACACATGGCACTGAGAAATTTGCTACATCAACCAAATGCCTGCAAAGCTAAAGCCATTAACAAATCAAATATCTACAGCTCAAGCATTCAGTGTTAATTTATTTTGCTGCAGTCATTCCAGCTGAGCAAAATATCTTCCCCCATCCCAGCTTCTAATCAGCTTCCACCCTCCTCTGGGCTTACCAGAGTTAATTCTTTCACATTGCACTCTGCGATAAATTGAAAAATTGAGCTGCGAATGGGGAAAAATGAGTTGCAAAGCAAATGCTTCCACTGGCAATAGATTAACTCTTTGTTCCAAGGCTATCACATCATTTCAAGAGGCTTCCTATATGTTTTCTGAAGAGCCATGGCACTGACAAGATAAGATGCCACCACTGTGAAATAATCTCTGGGAAGAGAATCATTCCTCTAGTCTTGAAGGCTACGCCCGCACGTGAGCTGGCTGTGCAGCCCAACGGCAGCGCTCCCAAAATGGCAAATTAACCCCCCCTCTCAAGACAGGACTTGCAAGAGGACCATCTCCCTCTCGTCGTAACACTTGCAAACACTTTCCACTAACAGCGCAAACAGGGAATATTCTTCAATCTAACTGAAAAGCTGCATCTGAGGATCACGGTTTTGTGCAACATCAATTTTTGTTTGCACGCGACAGAGGTAGCTGATGAGGGGGTTCAGCAAACAAGATAAAAACAATCTCTCTGTGAAACAGAGCTGTTCTCAGTCTCATGATTCTCCCTTCCTGTCTGCAGCTGGGTGAACCGGTCGTCTTCCCCTTTGCAGTCCCAGAGCTTCTCTTTTCTAGCTCCAACAGCTCTCTACGCAGAAGGTACTAATAGGAAAACAGCTGACATCACCCAGGGCTCCCTTTAACGCAACAGCTAGAAATAAGGAGATGACGGCAGAACGGTACGGCCGTCAGATCTCTTGATACACGAGCAGGCGGTCACTGGAGCACAGAGCTTGGAAACGTGTTGTACACAGAACTAAAAACCCAACACGAAAAGCCAGAGGACCAACAGGAGTGAGCGTGGGTATGGCCCCTCGGGAGGAAAGTGCTGATGCTCTCCCCGATCTCGTCTGGCTTGGCGCAGATCCTGCTCTTATCAAGGCGACGCACTGAACGATGTCTGTATTACGCCAAGAGTTTGCTATTAAGCAATCTTCTGTATCGCCGGGCGAACTTCCACAGCTCGTGCAGTGCAAGCGATTAGGTTAGATGATGAGGAGAGTCTGCCTGACCTTGAGATCACTGAAAGCCCTCCTTAGGTCGTCCAAGTTACTCTGGGGCTAAAATCCCGCCACGGACACGGAGAGCCAACAGGCTCATTCAGATCGCTGAGAAACAGAGGTCGCAGCAAAGCGAGCGCTGCCAAGTTCAGCGCGGCGTCGCGTGCCAGCCGGTGCGAGCTGCTCAGTGAGCCGGTCTGCACAAAACCTACCTCAGAATGACCTGGCAGCCTCTAAATCTACTTGTGTGCTTCCGCGAGGCGCTGCCGAGGCAGCCCTGCTTATACACGGTGAGGTCAAGCTTGTGGCGTACTATTAGCACGCCCCGGTCCTGATGCTGAAAGGAGATAAAGACTCTTTTTAGACCAGCGTTTCCCAAAGGTGATGATACTCACTTGACTCTCTTCTGGCTGTATGCATCTTCACATGACACATTCAGGGACGAGCTAGCTACCTTTGAATCGCTGCCCATAACTATCTCTGAATTCCTGCAGCACAAGAGGAAAACAGCTGGAATTACTGGCTCCATGTGTAAACACTTGTGACCAGGAGAAAGCAAGCTGCTGACAGGTAATTAAGTGCTCCTTAACTAGTGTAAACACTTAGGTCACTAATTGGAGCTTGTTTCTTACTCTTTTTGCGCTCTCTGTCCCTCCCACAAAGAACCGAGCTGCTGCCAGCAAAAAGTCAGCATAATTAAAGCTTATTAATCTGCAGTTCTATACTCCGAAATGAAACCTTTGCAATGATTTTTCATATCCTCCGTGATCTCTGAGCTCTCTGAAACCGTGACCAAGGTGTGCTGTTGCAAGGGTGAGAGGCCAGGGTCAGTCCCTGGAGAAGCCGTGGCGATGCCGGAGCAGGAGCAGGAGCAGGAGGAGGAGCAGAGCCTCAGGACCCCAGAGAGCGTTACCTGGGAACGATGTGGTTCCCGTCCAGCGAGGCCGCAGCCAGCACTTGTCAGCCCGCAAGTATCGCTACAACTTTCAAAGCTGCATTTTTTTTAATCTGTTATTTAAATTCAAACCAAGTTCTGATTTTAACTTTATAAAGGCAATCTTCACTGGGCACACAGGTAAGAGCTCCCCTGACCGAAGAGTCCTGCAAACACAACGCAACCCAACGCCCCCGCTTTTTCGAAGTCACTCCTACCAAACCCAAGCAGGGGCTATATTAACTCGCCCGATAAGCACAACGCCCCGCGACACCAAATCAATCCAACTGTAGCAAGTACTTCAATATTCTCGCGCCAAGCGGACAAGTCATACCTCCAAACGCTTACAATTATTAGGATTAAGCGTTGGGAAACAGAGGTGTGAAGCGAGAGGAAGAAAAGGATTTTACCCTGCGGATTTTGCTCTGCTCCTTGGGTAACCACTGGCTAATTATCACATTTTCCCTTACACAGACAATCTGTATAACCGAACCCTAAACACTCTAGATCTGCTCCGGAGATAACTTCCACTGGAGATAAAGGAGCAAGCGGTACGAGGAGATGATTAACAGCCTGACACGGAAAGTTAACCGGCAACAGCATGGCCACCGACTTACTGACTATTCTCCAGAGTCCACTGGAGTAGGAGCCCAGAAGCCCAGTGCTAGTCAGAACAGCTGTTAACAACAGCGTAACGAAGCACATTTAAGAGGTGTATTAAATTTCCAAGGCATTCTGGATGAAACCGGGCTGGGCAGCACGAGAGGCAGGGCTCCTGTTCCCACCTCTGCCAAAGCCCCCTTCCCCAATCTCCTGTGTGATAAACGATATAAGGCATTCAAAGAAATGATCAGAGGAAAGAGAAGTTAACTTACTTTACACCCTTTCTATTCCCCAAAGACAAGTCTGACAGCCAGGCACGCAGCTTTCTCCCAGCCCTCTGTAAAAATACACACCAACAGAAGGCGGGACTAGAAAAGATAATTTGTTCAAAGCCAGGAACAAACAAAAAAACCCCCCCTTTGTATACACTATAACTTTAAAAGAAGCCGGTTGCTTTTTGGAAATGATAAAATCCCGCAGCAGATAGGACATTACTGTGGAACGGCGTTAACTGCTGTCTCTAATTTGCAGCCCGGGACAGGCGAGCACCCGGAGCTGTCACACAGCGCTCGGTTTTATACGGACCACAAGTGACACGTTAGCTCCCGCTGTCGTTTAACAGCATCTCAGAAGGATAGTAAGGATGCAATTAGTTTGCGTTGGCCTATTAGTCGCTATTTCCACTGCTGAAAGCATCCACGTGCTCCTCCTATTACAGCAAGAACCATCTTTATACGCTCTCTCTTGCTCTGCTCCAAAACGCCCAACCTGCCCTCCCCATCCAGCGTTCCCAGTTGAGTTCGAGAGGAGAACTGGAGCCTCCTGTGCCGCAGATGTTTCCCGGGGGGGAAGCTGGACAAACTGCAGAGCAACTTGTGTCACCTCTCCGCCGGCACCCAGCTGCTCTGCATCCTCTTTCGCAGAGGAAGCCGCAACCCAAACCCAGACTCACTATAGACTCGCACGGCCACAGACTCCGAAGCCAGCTGGCTCGCATCTCCAAAGCATGACACGATTTGGGTATGCTGCTTTACAGAGGAGCGCTACGGATGTGTGACGTTAACACCTGCTACCGCTTCTGACTGTATCTCAGACTGGTTTTTTTCTTTCCAGGGCAGTGGTGGAGTCGCCATCCCTGGAGATATTTAACAGCCGGACAGACGTGGTGCTGAGGGACATGGGTTAGTGGTGGGTTTGGCAGCGTTGGGTTGATGGTTGGACTCGATGATCTTAAAGGTCTCTTCCAACCTGGGGGATTCTATGATTCTACGATTTGACAATGAAAAGCCAAAAGGCTGCAGTTTGGCCATGAGCAGAATGACAGCTTCGGAAGGGATTTTCCAAAAATGCCACTTTAGCTTCTATATGCAAAGGTCAGAGCAGGGAGGAAAAAACCCTATGGTGACCCGGGACTCATGACGAATCTGAAAGCCTCAACAGCACAATCCTGCTAGTGTCTGTCTGTGCTACCCTGCCCTCTCAGGGCAGCAAGAAAGCCCGAGATGTCTCTCCAGCTTTTTTCATGCATTTTTCATTCACGGGCTACACGTCATTTTTCCAGCTCTGGAGGATGAGCGGTTCCTGCAGCCCATCAATACTGTTCAGCTGTCCAGAAGAGCTCTTATCGACCAGACCGAGCCAATCACCCAAGGCTGAATGTGCCCAGTACCTCCCTCCTCATGCTCCCAGCTTCTGGCTGACCCAGCAAGCGCACGGTGCTCCCAGCTCAGTCCCGCACCGTCTGCTCCCCCAGCACCGGTCCCTCAAAAACTCACAGAATGATTCAGGCTGGAGGGGATCGCTGAAGATCACCTGCTCCAAGCCCCCATCCCAAGCAGGGTCAACTTGAAAATGAGATCTAATTTCGGGACCAGGCGGCAAGCGAATCCTGTTATAGCTGACGGCTGGGGGAGGCCGCCCAGGGCCAGCCGCCCCTGAACTGCTACGGCCAGCCCTGGTGGAGAGCATCAGAAGAGGACAACTTGTGAAAGCCGTTGTTGTCTACTAGCTGTCACATCACAACCTTTAAGGACAAGGAGATACTGATCCTAATCCAGATTTAAGATTTTCTTAGAGGCTTCCAGACTCAGGACTGCTAGACATCAACAGCCTACAAGCTCCAGAAATGTTGGAGCCAGGGTGGGACAGAGAAGCTTTAGAAGGAACACCCCACACCATCTGGGATGGAGGCACAGCCTGCTGCGAAGAGGACCACCTCCCATAGCCCCAGACCTGCGACAAAATAAAAAGCAAATTGGGAAAATGGAAATGGTTGATGGATTTGCTGCTGTGAGGAGGTAGCCACCGCGGTGCTCTCCAGAGGCAGGGTTGTGCCAGTGCTCATCCCTGATGCCCTGAGCATCTCCTCAACCAAGAACATCACCGATGCAGGCAGGGGCAGGGTACGGCCAGCTCTGGGCAAAGGGGGACACCCAACTGGTTTGAAACCTGAGGGCAGAGCCTTCAGCTCCAGGAGGACTGGAGGAAGACAGGATCTCGGCATCTCCAGCCTGTGAAAATCTAGCCTCAGGGCTGATCGCTACAGAGGAGACTCCTTCTTTACTTCATGCCTTTATCTCTTCTCCTCATCTGCAGGATCCAAAGGAGATGAAAAACAAAGAGGATGAGCTGTCTGCTGCCTGGTTGCACAAGGACACAGACAAAAGGGAGCAGAGGGTGCTGTGCTATTTAAAGCTGCCTCCTCCTCATTCCTAGGGGTGGAATTTTACCTCTGGAGCGTTGATTGCTTTGTAGGAGGGATTTAAAGACTACTTATACAAAAATGATCATTAAAACCTAAATTAAACCTATGCCTAGTCAATACTTTCCATTTCAATTGTTCTCAAAATCCAGGATAACGCATCCAATTTGCCACAGAGATTTACTGCCGTTTTCCTACTGTTTCACTAAACCAAAATCAAAATGTTGTTTTTTTAAATTACAAGTATGCAGAGAGCCCCTTTGACAATAAGCTTGCAGCAGGATTCTTTAACTCCACAGCATCTAAAGTGACTTTAAATTAAAAGAATTTTGAAGTACTGTGATTAGTTTGATTACTAAATCAACAAGTTGATTTAGTAAAATCACTGTCAGCTCACAAGTATTAACAAGAACAATTAACAAGTTGGCAGTTTTCAAGTTATATTTACAAACTGAACCCAGGCTAGAATAAACACAGCTGAAATCCTACCTTCTCCAATTCTTTTAACCTTTCTGGTTTTACTTTGGAAAAATAGAAAATGTTCAAAATAAGCAGATTATACTCTTAAGGTTAACGCTAATTACCTGGGCCAAAATGCCTTTGGTAAATCAAGAGTCCAGAAAAAACATAGTCCAACAAACTTCCAATTTTTTTTAGGTCAAAGATGGCTTTTAAAACTCCAGACTAGACTATTCCAGCCCACCTGCCCTTGTGCCACTAGACAGGAGAAATTAAATTAACACTTGGATGCCTGGATTTGAAAACTGGGGGCATAAGCCACAGCAGGGAACCAGCACGTTGGAAATTAAGACGGCTTTAACAAAGCACGTGCCGGTTCAGCACTTGCTCTGGTTAAATTTAATGAGTCATTGGGTTTTGATAATGTGAAGGCAATACAGCGTGTGCCTCCTTATATAATCTTAAGTGTAAACAGATTTTGTGAATAAGCATTTTCAAGTCATAAATGGGCTTCTTGTTAATAAAATGCCAAGGAACAAGTTGCTGTAGTGATGGTGATTGATGGCCAATGCCGCCTCTGGCTATAGAAAAAGAAGGCGCAGCGCTTGCTCCGCGTCAGCTTTTTTCTTTGCACAATTTCTACCCGTCTGCTTTGCAAGAAAACCCACAGAATTAAGGGGATGCTTTGCACTTGGATCTAGGATAGCTTCACCCAGCCACGGGCGCTCACCACAAACCCACACCTGAGATACCAGGAGGGATGCTGGATCCGCCTCGCCGATGCTCCCGAGGATGGGTCCCCAAGGCTTCCTGGGAGGCAGTAATATTTAACTGTTCTGTGTCTTTCCTCCTGAATTGCTGGAAATCTCGTCCAAAGCCAAATTAACCTTCCTCAGGTGACAGAAGCCTTGGCCAGACAGCCGCTGCGGGGAGGTGAGGGCAGGCAGGATCACACTCGGTGCCGCTGCCTTCGACGGCCGCCGGAGCTGTTTAACCCAAGCGGCAAGCTACGCTCGTCACCGAGATGTATTTTGAAAAGCGATAAAGCGGAGCCGGCCATGTGGTTTAACAGCAGCTTGACTGAGCTCAAGTAGCTTCTTTATCAAGTCAAAATGAAGCCAGGCACAAAGCCAAGCAAGCGCCGCTGCACGGCCCTGACGCTGCTCAGGTGAATCTGTTTTCACGCCCGTTCAAGGTGAGAGCAGCACCACGCTCACATAAAGATGGTGGTTTTTTTTAAAAAAAAGAGCAAATGTGGTTCTTGGCCAGCATGAGAAAGGAGCAGCGGGGAGCAAAAAGGCAGGAGTGGAAGGCAGGGGTGGACAGGGTGCAGGGAGAGGAGCGATGGGGCAGGGGCCAGGCACACCATGGGGCTACCACCCCATGTTCTCCACCCCCGCCATTCTGATGAGTGTTGGTGAACCGATGGACGCCAGCATGGAGCAACTCACCCAAACCACTCACACAGTGCCAGAGAAAAAACAAAGGACAATTTTCTCCCTGTCCTCCAAAGACCTCCTGAAGCTCCATCAATCTCCTCCTTCCACCTTACGCCCCTGCCTCTCCTTCAGCAGTGACAGCTCTTCTCCACCAGCTCCATTTTTAAAGGCAAACCAAAGGGCTTTTTTGTACCGCAGTATCACTGGGTTTTATCCCAGACTATCTTTTCTTTCTTGCAGGTCAAGGCTACTCCTGACCCCATCCCACCCGGCACTGCCAAGTGCATGAACTTGCACCCGAGCTCTGCAGCCAAGTCGTCACCGCCTTTGCACGCTGGTTGTGTGCTCGGTTTTCTTGCCAGCCCCGACCAAGTGACAAACGGCACTCGAGACAGAGCGCCAATACTTCACCGGCCTTTTGAAAGCTACAGATTTGCTAAAAAGCAGATTTATAAGACAAATATTTGGAAAGAAGGATACTACAGATTAAGGAGAAGTGGGGATTTTTGGTACGCAGATGCTGGCAAATTCTCTTTTCACCAGAGATTTGCTGTTCCCTGGCGATGGGCATCAGCCAGTTTATTGTCATTGTCCGGGCCAGGGCTCCTCTTTGTGCGCAGCAGCGGCTGGTATAAAAACCCCATTGTTGGTGACTCCAACACTCGTGTAAGTAACACCAGTATCGCTTTGCTCACCCTGCCTAGGCTTCCCATTTTTCCACCTCACAATATTCCTTCCCATCACGACTGCAGATCATCAGAGAACTGATAGAACCAAATCTGAACTGCAGTCCAAACTCAGGCGAATAAACCTCTCCTACACCTCTGTCAAGGGTGTTGGACATGTGATATTTCCGGAGGAAATTCCATGTTTCTGACTGATCTCTTGAAAAACATTTCCGCTTCTGTGCAGCACTTGCCAGCGAGGCAGGTGGTGAGCACAGCCTGGCCCGGCAGAACGGGAGGGTTTTTTATTGGTTTTATATCTCCATGCCAAGGTCTTTGCAGAGAGCTGGTGGTGGAGCAAGTGTTAGAAGATGAGTTCCCCTGAGCCCCTTGGAAATGCTCAGAAGCTTTGGAAACTGCAGCAGCTAACTGCTGTCAAACGAAGCGTCTTCGGCTGAAAGGAGAGCACTGATTGCCAAGGTTATCCCAGGATTATCAGGACCCGACAGCAAGGGAGCCACAAACAGACCAGTATGCACATTGCTGGAGGCCTGACAGTGGTGGTCTCCGGGCACCTAGGAAGCTTCCTAGTGCCCAGCCTCTCCTGCCCCTTGGTCTTCTGTTCCAGAGTCAGGCCACCTCCTGAAAACTTCCAAGACCTTTCCTTTGTCCCCATCTCTCAACACACTAGCAGGTAGATCTTATCTGAACGACCTGAAAAGATCCTTCTGAAGTTTTGCCCCAAGGTTCATCCCCAAGATTATCACCACTCCAGGACTGGCTGGTGTTCCCTGTACCTTCTGCGCCTGAACATCAGCAGCACAGCACCTGAGTCTGACTGTGATACCGGATGGTTTTGAGGCTGGAAGACTGAGAAATGAAACAAGAACGTCTCATTTCAGACATGACCAAGGCCGTTCCTCTGATTTAAGGACTTTGTGTCAATGGCCCTAAAGAAATTGTGCCATACATGAAATGTTTTTGTCTACTACTCACAGATATCAGTCAACCCAACTCTCAAACTAGTCTTCCACAAATGGATGAAGTGACCCTATCAAGTGCTAACTGTAGTCCGTTTTTCTGCATTTTAAATTGTTCTTGTAGCTCTTTTGTGAAAATATTTCCCTTGTCATTTTCTACACTAAATTGTGGACAGCAGAAGCGATTACCACCGCTCGAAGTCATGTCTCATTACTGTGAGTAAATACTCTGCTTTAGAAATCCTCCCTCTCATTAATATACAGAAATTCCTTGGTCATATTGTCAGACCTTTTTTTGCATCCTTAAGTTGCAGGAGCACAAAGCTATGAAGCTGGATCGTCAGTTGGAGAGATCACAGATCTAAATGACGTGCCACTGTTTCTCCTTGAAGAAGATGATCAGGGACTTCCCAGTGATCTTCACAGAACTCTCTCTCTCTCTAAAGGTATCAGACTGGATACTGCGTTTACCTTCCTCCCGTTTTGTTGGCAGCATCACTCTGGTTTTATCCTTGTGTGTAGCACAATGTTTCAAGGAGACGAGGTGCAAGTTCTACTTAATATCCTTCTGTGATAGAACCATAGAATGGTTTAGGTTGGAAGGGACCTTAAAGATCATCCAGTTCCAACCCCCCTGCCCTGGGCAGGGACACCTCCCACCAGACCTGGTTGCTCCAAGCCCCGTCCAACCTGGCCTTGAACACCTCCAGGGATGGGGCAGCCACAGCTTCTCTGGCAACCTGGGCCAGGGTCTCACCACCCTCACAGTAAAGGATTTCTTCCTAAGATCTCATCTAAATCTCCCCTCTTCCAGTTTGAAGCCATCACCCCTCGTCCTATCAGGTGTCTTCACAGCCAAGCTTACAGCAAACACTTCTCCAATCCCAGCTGATGCTGAAGGAATAACTCACAGTGGAAACACTGTACGTCTAATATCAGAGCGTTAACGTTTGTTTGAAGAGCAGCAGCGACAGGAACAAAGAGCCCCCAAACCTCATGTCATTCACGGCCAGCTGTTTTTTTTATTTTTCACTCCTAATTTGCTGGGGAAGTTTCTGTACCACAAAAGCTGCTCTCAGGAACACCTCGCCAAGCTCACGGCTCTACCTGGAAGTCTTTTTGTGTTTCAATTTATATTACCCCAAAGACACCACTTAGTTACCTAAGAACGTACAAAGATACTGGAGAGAAGAAACCATTTCCTCGACACGTCTTTCCTAATGCTGGGGGGTTATAAAGGGGGACTCTACATCACCCCATCTTTTTGTTTGATGCTGATAATTAGTATTTATCATATTAATGCAGAGAACCTATATGCCATATTACGCTTCAGTTCAAACAGATTCCAAGAGCCAAGATTGTTCTATCCGCGTCCACCACGTCGGCTGCAGCTCCCGTGGGGTTACCCTGAGGACATCAGTGATCATCCACGTGGGTTTACATTTCACAAGGGAAGAGGAAAAGAAAACATCAGACGCTGATCCATGCCGCGTGGCAAAGCCAACACTGCCAAATCAAACTCAGCGGGGGTATCCTGCACGTACTTCTGTGTACACGTGAAACGGTCTATTTGTCTTTCCAGCAGAAATTTAAAAACAACAACATGAAATAAATTTCACTCTTTTCTTACCTGTCTGGCTGATACTAGCTCTGAGCCTCGTACTTCCCAACTGCTACATGTAGTATTTTAGGGAAAGGGGGGCAGTGTGAACAGACCTCCTCCGGGAAGTTCAGGATCCTGTTTTGACCAGCTGACCTTCAGTTTGCATCAACAAATGCACATTCAGTCATTTTTACATATTCATGCAAGATATTGCTAAGCCAATGCCTAAGTACCCAAGCTAAAATAACCTACTGCGCGTTCTTAAGCTCTGCTCTACTTAAAACAGACCCTGGCAGGCAACCAGACAGATTTTGGCCACTTGAAACCTTCCTTTTGGGGGGTTTACTCAAAGGAGTCATTTTTCTGCGAAACACGACGGGGTGAGTCCTGGTGTTCTTCATGCAGAGCCTAAACCTCCTCGGCTCATCCCGCGCTGAATGTCTCGGGCAAGTCCCGGGCAGTACTGCTGGAACGTGGGTCGACGGGGCAGCGCCGGGAGGCAGACAAACGCCACGCCAGGAAGGACGCTCCAAACAAGCCGGAGCCCATGGGTGCAGTACTACCAAAATCCTTTCTGAAAAAATAAAATCCGAACCCGGGCACAACAATAACGCACAGAGATCGCAGCGATGGGGGATAACTTGAGCGTTGTCCGAAAGAGAAGGAAAAAAAAAAAATAAAAAAAGAGAATTTGGCGTAACCTCAGGCAGCACAGGAAACTTTGCTGGGGAAGTCTGTTCCACCAAGAGATGTTCCCTGGCACTGGCCTACCCGAAAGGCTACCAGGGCTATTTCTTTAGGCAGCCCAGTCCGACCAGTGCTACCGGTACTGTGTCTTACCACGCCGGCACGTGACGTGCTCAGGCTTGCACCTGCAAGTGTTTCAGAGAGGAATTATGATGCATCCTTGGGTGCATCACTTCTCTTCCGGCAAACACGCCACCTGCTTTCATCTCAGCACGTCGTTTTACTCGCAGGTCAAATCAAACACGCCAAGTTAATTGCAGGGACAGAGAAAATCACCGAGGAAAAACATAGTATTTCACCAGGTCTGAAAAGCACGGGCGTATCTGTCATCAGGTGTGAAAATAACGCAGACAGACATGGTAACATGAACAGGAGGAAAAAAAAAATGCCAGGACAATAAAAATGTAATATGGACTGTGTAAAAATAGATTTCAATTTCTATCTGAGCAGCAATTTTCTTAGT
Source organism: Burhinus bistriatus (assembly GCA_013397275.1). Classification (NCBI taxonomy): domain Eukaryota; kingdom Metazoa; phylum Chordata; class Aves; order Charadriiformes; family Burhinidae; genus Burhinus; species Burhinus bistriatus. The sequence continues at coordinate 33,151 of VYXH01008123.1, forward strand.
AGAGATATTAGCTGAACGCAAATGTGGACGCAGAGCTCACGTTTATTTCTTGAGCGAGACCTTCACTGAAGACGTACCACGAGGCAAGGCAGTGGACCCTCTGCATTGCCACAACGAGAACATTACACAGAATGAGATGCAATAGGAGCAACGCAGGAAGTACAACGTTTCCACTTCGAAGCTTACAATAGAAGCAAAAAAGAGAAATACTCTTAAACCACAACCTGCTGGTCCCACTGCTACGAGCCGCTGCGGCTCTGCCGGGCTGCGGGCAGGGGACCACCCCGCCGGGACCCGCTCCTAAAGCTCCCCGACATTCAAGAACCTGGCGTGTGCAAACAGACGGGAGGGAAAATTTGTGAATTCTTTTTAGTCTTAGGCCCGAGATTGAATTCTGAAGTGAAATAAGTCCATTAAATATACTTCAAAGTATTTATCCTGTCTTAGCCTAAATCACTGTTTTAATAATAGGTTCGTATGCCAAGAGTTTAATAGCTTCTCCAAAATATATCTAAAATGTACAAGATGATATATGTTCTTGTAGGAGCCTTGCAAAATCCAACCCACCTTCTAATAATAAACTGTTTCAGGCTTTCATTTTCTAAATTGTATGTGTACTTTGGAGAGAGGTTTTCTTGAACCTGCCGCATAATGAAAGATTTCAATAAATCTTGCCAAACCAGACAAACAGAACTAAATTTTAATTTTACTTTTAAATTGCAGCTGAGTGCTCCAGTAGATGTATTTTTCCTGTAATTGCCACATAACTAAGGCGGAGGAGTTTGCTTATTTTTAACAAGATAGTGTTATTGTCTCCGTGTGTTAAAACATTTCGTTATCCATAAAAATTTAACCTTTATATATGCAGAAATAGATTTGTCCCCCCTGCTCTAGCTCTGGCCAGTAAGGGAGAGAAAATATTACAGAAGGAGAAGGGAGAGAAATATCACAATAACTGGAAAGGACACTTTAGCCCCATGGTAAGGCGCAGGATGGAAAATGACTCTATAGATATCACATCCTGCGGTGCTGCACAGACCTGCAGCCACGGCTAAAGCTCGGCTGTAGTTTGAGAAGCAAGACGACTTTTGTTGTTAAATCGCACACTGCGAAAGAAACAACCAAATTCACGGTACTTGTGAGAAATAGGCTTTTTGGTGCAATTTTCCCATTTCTGTATGGTCTGAAGAGCCTCCATCAACTCACCGCAGCTGCATATGATGAGGGGGAGTTTTCAGAGCACTGAGTAATTTTCATGTTAAGGGTTTCTAACCAGCACGCTGTACCAAAGCACTAAAAATAAGAGAAAAGGCCCTCCCTTGCAGCCCACGAGGACACAGGCGGATTACCTCCACTGCCCTCCTCCTCCTCCTCCTCCCCCCCATCCCCGCTCCAGCAAAGCCAAGCGTGGCTTCTGTGCGGAGAGAAAGGGGCAGCAGCGACCCCACGGCCCCTCCGCCGCTGGCCAGGGCCCCACCGCCACCCAGCCATTTTCATATTATTATTATTATTTTTGAGGATTTGGTAATGAATTCATTAAATCACCAACGCGGTGTGACAGCGCGTGGCTGGGATGATGCTGCTGTAGCCATGGTAACCGGCCCCCGCTCCGGGGACCTCGCTGGCCCTGAAATGACTGTCACCCCCAATCAAGTCCGGTGGTCGGCATACAAAGGATCCCCATTTTCCCCTCCTCTTCCCAGGGGGAGCCCCCGTGCACATCTGTATTCCCAGCCCGGGCTTGCCACCCCCCTTCCCATCCCTTCCTCGCTGGCTCTGCTCCAGCTGTTTCCTAGAAAGGCTGAAACAAAAGATGCTCTCGCTGCGTGGTCGCAAGGAGAGACCTGCAAGGCATCGCTTTTCCGCGGCCTCGTCCCCTCTCCCCGTGGCAGCGGGCAGGTGATGCTGGGGGGCTGCTCCCCCTCCTGGAGTGGGTCACGGCCACCGGGATCGCTCAGCAGCCGTCCGACCCACCGGGCTAGCCGGAGAAAAATATTCCTTGCCAAGGTTTAACTGGCAGGGAGTGAAGTCCTGTGTTTGCAGAGCTACTAAAGGTGATTAAAATATTCTACAATATTGAGTTTTTTTAAAAAAAAACAGCAACACAGCTTGAATTTGTATTTACACTTAAGGGTACATTAATTCACACTCATCTAAATTAAACTGAGCAGAGCGAGGACTGCAGTGGAATGCACTGGACATACCAACACATCCCTGCAGACAGGTAGAAAGGACAAATGCTGTAACGCTGATGCTAAAGAGGAGACGGAGTCGAGCAGACTGCAGGCAGGGCAGGCAGACTGCAGGCAGGACAGGGAGACTGCAGGCAGGACGGGCAGACTGCAGGCAGGTCAAGCAGACTGCAGGCAGGACGGGCAGACTGCAGGCAGGGCGGGCAGACTGCAGGCAGGGCAGGCAGACTGCAGGCAGGACGGCAGCGGGTCCTTCCCCTGCGTCTGCACAGCCCAGCTTCTGTCTCCATGCTGAGCTGAGTGAAGGCTGTGAAAGATGATTCAATCCAGAATATTAAGAGCAAACCCCATACGTACGTTCTGATAACCGGTCCATTACAAATACAAGATGTAACTAATATTACGCCATTTTACAGATAAAGATCCTTGCCAGTTAAGATTATTAATAGCATTCAAGTAAACGCTAGCATCTTGTTGACTGTATCAGAAGAGTTTATGATAGTATCATCTCCGGTGTTGGGATCAGTTAAGTTACTGCTGCCATATGAGGAGGAAGTGAAACATTTGCATAAGCTAAAAATTTTATACTTTAACATGCAAGGATACGAAACTGCAGCACGCCCCCACCGGCACCTTCCTTACCAAGGAAACATCCTCTCTCTGCTGTATCATTTCTATTTGTGCCCTAAATCACCGTGCCTGAGTCACGGGAGAACAGAACAGCCTTTCTTTGCAAAAATATATTTTCCCAACACATGCAGTTACAGGATGTGCTCGACTCCAACAGTTTTAATGATGCTAAAAAAGAATAATTAAGTCAGGAGTTGCACTTAAGATGTCCTCAATCCTAATTCTTACTTCCAGCCAGACCTTGACCTCTAATTCCTACTCTCCCGAGCCCAAGTGACAACCCGCAGCAAAACCAAATACGGGACGTGGACGCTGTCAGCAGCTCGAAATGAAAACACCCCACCAGAAGTTCGTCAGACGTTTCTCTTTAGAAGCGAATTTTAAAATTCGACGCGGCACAGCCGTAAGGTGCCACTTCCCGCGTGCTGGTGAAAGCCCTTCCCAAGCCGAACGCGGGAGCTGCAAGGCAGGCTGTCAGCAAGGGCAGCGTGTCTCCCGCTGACAAGCAGCCTCGGCTCCCTGGCTTTTTCCACGTTCCAGCATTTTTGGCACTCCTTCGCTAAACACTCGCCGGGCCAACCTTGCAGCACGGTATTGCGCACAGCCCGTGCAGAAACGCTGCAGGGCCGTTTGCTGGAGGCTGCTGCTGGCCTGAAACTCCCCGGTATGTTTGCGCCTCTCTCCCAGCTCCTGGCAGAGGACGCTCTTCAAATGAATATTTAAACATCTTGAAAGCAAATGATTGATTCTTGGGTCAGGTCTGTGCTACCGCGCATGTTATTCCAGCAACAGATGGAGAGAGCATCCCTCTTCTGTTCCAAAGGCCTATGCCATCACCCGCACGATGCGATAGCAGCAGTCGAGAACAGCTCCTTTTTTGAGCCTTATTTGTCCACCAGCGGGGCTCGGATGCCGATTCCCTGATCCTGCTCTTCCAGACAAAAGCAGCATCTTGTGTCAGCCCCAGTTCAGGATCCCGCTCAGCAGCGTGAAAGCCAAAGCCGTCAATTACTAATCTGACTTAGCTCTCCTTCCGAGCAGCTTTCCCCGGCCGCGGCTCCTCTGACAGACTGCGCTGCCGACTCTTTTCCAAGCCAAGTACGCGAGGACTTTAGGATATCACAGCCTCTCTCCGTATCCATTTTGTTTCCCCAGACAAATGGTCTTCCACCAATTTTTGGTCTCCTCCCTCCCCCTCATCCTCATGCTCATACAGTTGCTGGCCTCATCTGAGCACCACCTTATACAAAAGAAAAGGACTAAATTTAGCTCGTAAGGTCGCCATAGTTTTTTCTATGTTTATCGCTGCTGTATTTAATTGCCTGCATCATAAGGATCAAAGACGGATGAAGTGGGAAATTTTGTAGGTAGCGCCAATATAATTTGATGGCTGACTTTCTGCTCGCTGTTTTATGCTCATTAACCCAATTCCTTTGAACTCAAGCAGCAGATGCAATAACACACCGTTGGCAACCAATCTCACAGGGATGTCAAAGGGGTAAGAGTCCCGGGCGAGTTGGAGAGAGAGGAGCCGATGATGTCGGAATTTCCCAGCCTACACACGGGCGAGCAAGGTAAATCTTCAGGAGCGCTGACCCCACGTCGGTCTGCCGGAGAGGCTGCCAACACGGGGAACCGTGCACGAACCCTGCGTTCCAGGCACTTTCCTTTGCATCTCCTCCTCTTTCCTTAGAAAAGAGCTTGTGAATTTAATTAATGGATTTATTGATATTCTGTATTGTTACATACAATATAGGGTAAGATCAACAACATACCGTTTAAAAATGTTTTCCGACCACTTTAAGAAATGGCCCTACTGCTCCGTATCTCAGAGCGAACATTGCAAGCCACAGCCAGGCACGACGCACTGTAATTGTGAATAAAACTCCTCCCTATAACGTTGTCCTCGTGCCCATCTGGTGTGAATCGGGTAACACAGACGAACAGGAACCCAAACTGATGATAAAACTGTCCTGCATCTTAGGAAAAGAAATGGAATCAGCCATCGGTCTTCAAGTCCAAGGCAGGCAAGCATCACTTGGTATGGCCTCCTTCTTACGGGGTCGCAGGATGAAAGCTGGTTGCGGCTCACTCAGTTTGATAAATGGCCACTCTCAGGGGTGCCAGTGAGATGGGGCCACGAATCACAGAATCACAGAATGGCAGGGGTTGGCAGGGACCTCTGGAGATCATCTAGTCCAACCCCCTGCCAGAGCAGGGTCACCCAGAGCAGGTTGCACAGGACGGCGTCCAGGCGGGTTTGGAATGTCTCCAGAGAAGGAGACTCCACCACCTCTTTGGGCAGCCTCTTCCAGTGCTCTGCCACCCTCAAAGGAAAGGAGTTTTTCGTCATGTTGAGATGGGATTTCCCGTGTTCCAGTTTGTGCCTGTTGCCCCTTGTCCTGTCGCTGGGCACCACTGAACAGAGTCTGGCCCCATCCTCTTGCCACCTGCCCTGTAGATGTTGCTGAGCATTGATGAGATCCCCTCTCAGCCTTCTCTTCTCCAGGCTGAACAGCCCCAGTCTCTCAGCCTTTCCTCACCAGAGAGATGCTCCAGTCCCTGACCATCTTTGTAGCCTCCCCTGGACTCTCTCCAGCAGTTCCCTGTCCTTCTTGAACTGGGGTGCCCAGAACTGAAGGGAGAACGTGGCTGGATAAAGCCTTTTGCCTTTCAGCTGCTTTGCTGAAAAACCTTCTTTATTTCCCTTTTTGAAATTCATGACTTGAAAAAATCAGCAGACACTGCTCTGCATAATCACATGTACATACCTGTGGTCTGAAAACATCCCAATCTCCTCCTAGTCACTGCTACCATCAACAGTGACAACACCCGCTGACACCGGCCAGCAAAGGTGTTTCAGCTGACGCAGCCAAAGCAATCAAACTCATTAGCAGTGAGGATGCCTCAGAAGCTGGAGAAAGGGCAGCTACACATCAGGGATCTAATTTGCTTCTTTCCTCACCTTCATTTCATCATCTACCACCTCTTCCTTGGCTTGTTACCTTTGTTTAAAAATTTATACGGCCCCTGCTTAAACATTCTGGTGTGCTTCGCTTACGGGAATCTGTGAAGACGTGACTTGGGACTTTATGCATATTTAGGGATATTCCAGCTGGGCAAGTACCTTGAAAAAGCAGTTCGGAGTCTGTTAGAAACAAAACAAGGAGGATGACAGAGCTTCAGATGAAACAACAAAACAAAGCCCATTAGCCCTCTTTCAACAGCGTCTGGGTAAAGCACGGCACACCTCAAATGAGATGGGGCGAGTGCATCACCCCAAGCAAAGCTACGGCTGAAGATCCTCCACTAAGTGGCTACACGACGCAACCCACCTTCGTGCACAACCTGTCTAGACACAAAGGAACTCCATTTTAATTAAACTTATTTCGTTAACCCAGCGCAAACCCTGTGGAGGCATTCAGTTCAGTAAGGCTTAGACTAAACACAAACCTTCCCAGGAACAGCTGTCAGCAAGAGGTGGGAAGATGCACAACGGGACTGACGTGGTGCTGAAAAAATACTTTTTATGCAGACACAGCTGGACTGCCACAGCTTTTTGGCGTGGGGGAGTGCAATGTGATGTTCAAGACAGTTGTCCTCATAGATAAGGGCACAAAGCCTTTGGAGAGCTGGATGCCATCCCTTTCACAGCAAGTCCCTTCCACCCCACAAAGCTTCCACCCTCCATCTCCTGACATTTATACCCAAGTGATTTGAAATCCCAGCCTGGACGTTCACGTCCCCAGGTGCAGTCAGAGAAACGGAGGTAAGCGTGCTGTGGGTGACCGTCTATTCGAAGGAGAGAGGATATTGTGGAGCAGCACAAGACCTAATAGGCAGGAAATTCAGTTTGACCCATCGCACCTCACCGCGAGGTTGGCCCGGGAAGGGCGAGGGCACAACGGACCGCGGGGCACGCGCCGGCAGCTACAGCGAGGCTGGCGAAGGCTCACGCTGGAAGCAGGACTTCACAGCAGAGATTGGCACCGAGGACTGCTTGGGAGGGCAGCGGAGCTTTTGTAAGTGCAAAGGAGAGTCAAGAACTTTCCCCTGAAAGTTTACAGTTAAAAATAAACTCTTGGTAAAAAAAAAACAAAACAAAAACCCAAAAGCTGTTGTATATTTAACCTTTTTCTTCGCAAATTCCCCTCGCTTGACATTTGATATTTGGGTGGCTTGGGAGTGAAAGAGGAAATACAATTTCATCTTTTGAAAAAGAAGGTGCATTTCAGCCTGGTTACATTTGCTGGTACAATCACGCTGCCTGTCCATCTGTCTGTCCTCACTCCGCCCCCAAGTCTGACAGAGAGAGAAAAGACTAATAAATAAACTAAATGAAAAATTAACTGCCGGAGATATCCAAATAAATACCTCGCTGATGGAAAGGCAAGTCAAACTCAGCCCTTCCACCTCCTTTTTGCTGGCTGCTGTCGAGCAAGCACATGCCTTTCTCTGCACTGGCCACGTAATGTGCCGTCTCTTGCCTGGGAGGTTGCCGTGGGAGGACGAGCAGAGAGAGGAGGAATCAGCTGTTATGCCAACAGTGGTGGCATTTAGAAGAGAAGGACCCAATCCTTAGGGAACCTGGTTTTATCTGTTCCGCTGCTGGGAGCCATGGACGCCTCTGTTAAAAAGCACAGCCTCCGTAAGTAAAAAATGAATGCAGCATTAACCTATAATGTGTCTTTTTCAGGCTTACATCTTAATCCCTTCTCTCCTTATTATTCATAAACCATCTCTGACCCAGGACTGAAGATGTTTTTGTTCTGGGTTAATGAGCTTTCAAGTCAGAAGTGAATTGATTTCCGAGCATCCAACGCTGCCTGCACGAGCGGACCCCGACGGCGAATACCCCAGCTCAGGTGCTCCACGACTTGGCTCACTCCGGTGTCTCCTGGGGTTTTGCGCGTCCCCGTTTGGGGGGGCTGTCCCCGAGCAGCTCAGTAACCCCCTCAGCAGCAATAACAAAGCAAAACACGGGCTGTGACAGATTAAAATGCACAAACTGTGCAAGCGCAGCAAATGATCTCGGGTTTTGCAATAGAAACTGCTGCAGCTGGGCTAGGCTAAATGCAAGCGCTCAGACCCTGGCACCAACAGCGCAACATCCACAAATACTTCGGGTTCCCCCTCAGGACAAAGGCTTTAAGCTGATCTACACATATAGGAAGAAAAACACTGGGTGAACTCTGCAGTGGACAGAGGATCATTGAACTTCTTACAAATCTCCTTCTGCTCTGCAGTCAAGTTTGCATCGAGCTAAATTTGGTTGGATTCTTTCACCAAACCCAAAGGAACTTGGCTTATCAGGAACAATCTCCTGCAAACAGAGCATCCCTTAGAAGCTAAGTTGACAGGCAGACAGCTTTTATCTCTTTTGCTAAGTCTCTAAAAAAGCCAACGAACCCACCAAACCCAAAAACTAGGTCAGTGTTGGCCATCCTGCCATCTCACACTCTATATTTAGCTATAACTACTCGCATACAACAAAGTGAATAGGCTGCTATTAGCTATGGAAGATGCGTGATCATAACTGACACGCGACCTGCAGGAACAGTCTACCCTACATGACGCATCCAGAGTCCCTGGGAGTTTATAAACACCGAGCCATCGGCACTAACCTCCTCCGTGTTCAGATAACATTCACTAATTTTGCTATTTTTCTCAAGAGAAATACGAACAAAACCAGCCTCTGACCCCGTGGGCAAGACAAACGCTTCAGATGCGAGTTCAGCAGCAAAACTCCCTCACTTACAGGTGCACCCGTTAACTGTCGGGAGCGCAAGCACCCGTGTTTACAGCTACCTGGCTCTGAAGATGAAATATAGGAGGCTTGCAAGAATAGCTGGCTTTTTAACATCTTTAAAGCCACTCATCTCCAAGCCCCTGTCGGCTCCATGCCCTGCCCTCCCTCCAGCACGCATTAGCGTGGTACAGCACTGCACGCCTGCGGAGGGGCGAGTGAAGAGCAGCAAGGTCACGAAGAGAAGACACGCTCGCGGCCAGGCGGCAGGATGAGAAGCGGCTCAGGCCTGGCAGTCGCAGCTAAAAGAGGTGGTAACGGGGTTCTGGGTGGAACCTCAAAGCCATTAATCATCCCAGGGATCTCAAACGTCAGAAATACAAAGGCTCTCCCATTTTATTTCAAGTAAATATGTGGCAACAGCCTAGACAGGAATAACAGCGATGACCCTGCCTTGTTCACCTCATTATCTACACCAAGGCTTCTGCCGTCTTGCACCCCATCAACGCCGCTCGCAGGCAGCGATGCCAGCACCTCCTGGCTCCGTCTCAGGCTGGGCACAGCCACAGAAAATACACACCTCTCCCTTTTCTCTTGGGTGTCCCATGGCTGCCTAAACTAGCATTTAAACAAGTCCTGCCACTCCCGGTACACAGACACCGGGGCTCCCGACGCCTGCTGCCCTTCAATCTCCAGCTCGCCCTGCCTGGCTTCCCCTCGGGTCCTGCAGGTCCCAGCACCCAGACGCTGCGGGCACTCCGGAGAGGCAGATTTTCCTGCCGAGCTGCCACCACCAGCAGCACTCCTTTCCAGCTTAGCGCGCACACAAGAAAAGCAAAGCTGAAGCCCCCAGCACCGGGAGGAGTCGCCAGCACTAATCATTCACCAGGCAATTACTCAGCTACTCAACCTCCAGCTGCAGTAGGCACCTTCCCAGCAGTGGGAGATCCTCACAGGTTACTCACCGTCGAGCATGACGTGACATACCTACTGCTTGCAGATGTGTACGCGAGTACAGCGTGGAGTTAAGCTGGGCACTTAAGCCCCGCTTTAGTCACACTGAGGCATCAGGACTGGACTAGTCTAAGCTTTCTTTAAAGCGTACTCCCTCCAAGTTGTTTTTTCTGCCCTGTTCTGAGTTCATCCGCACGTGTCCTGTTCCTTTGTCTTGTCGTTCCTGGTTTCTCCTGGCCAATGTGCAAGATACAATACCAGAGAAACTGTGGGAGAGACACAAGAGGACTATCAACATTCAAAAGTCTTTTTGTAAATTGTTATTATAAAGCAAATTAATTCCATTCTGAGCCAAACTCAACCCAGCCCAGCAGCTGGGCAAACACATATGCCTCCAAACTGCAAGTGTACAACTACAGCAAATATAAGGAGCTGATGAACGCTGTGGGAAACAGCACCCCTATCCCTCTTGCCCCAATGTAGTCTCAGTTAAAACTGGTGGAGACATCTGCTGCTCAGATTTGAAGATAGATGGTGGAATTAAGGTCCTACACACAGGCATCTAGTGCCACTTTAGAGACCTTGGGGTACATCCCCTTGCCTCCAGCCGCCACTGCAGAAAGGCACTAGTCTCCTTTAGGTCCCGTGTCCCACCTACCAGCGCTGCGCAGATTCCTGACATACCACATTTAAATACAGCACTGAACACCTCTGCTTAGGCAAATTAATTCCACTCCCGTCTACTAGTTCAGTCTACTTCAAAACCCCACTTCACGCTTGAGTGTGGACATGACCTACGGCAGGGATGCACCTTCCATTGACCAACTCTGGAAAACGTAACATCCTCTCCCGTATCGCCCTCAAACCGCCACGCTCAGCAAGGCAAAACAGAACATGTGCTGGCTGCTGACGTGATGAATTTATGAGTAAGTGTTTTACTCACCCATTTGACCCTCTTCAAAAGTTCCTGGGAGCAAGTGTCACCGCTTGGCTTTAGCCCCCCCACTGTCTAGCTCACACGTAGCTGAAAAGTTTGCAGCAGCCCAGGGTCACGGGGTTCAGGCACCAAGATATCTTTCCTTTTCCCTTTTCTACATTAGAAAAAGTAAAAGGATCCGTTCACCAGACGCCGTCATGTCCTGCACATGGCTGGAGGCCACCCCAAAAGCATCTTTTATGCTTCCATTAAAACCATCACGCAAGATGCTCTATGAGTGGAGGAATGACTACAGCCTGCTTTCCTAAAAAATAATAAAAACGTCAAAACCCAAGTCATGCCTTGTGCTCCTTACACCACCGCCTTGTCCCTCACCCCCTCCCTCACCCCCAGCTTTGCATTTCCATGCTGTGATACTTCTTTTGCTTGGTGGGCTGACGAAGCAGCAAGTCCCCACCGGGACGGAGGATGGCTGAATTCCCCTGCCTTCGGCTGCGCAGAGACTTCAGAGTTTGTTTCTTTAATCAAAATGAGCGATCTTCACAAAATTTAGAGAGAATGATCTTCGCTACCTCTCTCCCTTGCTGTCAAATCTGAGGATACAGCAGCCACATAAAACCACGTTTCCCTGGGAAACCAAGCTAAAAATAGTCAGGCTGGCTGGCTGGGGAGACTGGTCCGGAGTTTTTGAAATTGCAGTTAGGACGAGATAGCGCTGGGGGTTAAGTATCTGCATTATTGACCCTGAATGCTAAAAATCCTGGTGTAAAACACTGCCGTCCTCTGTCTGACAGGCGGTCAGTGGTGGCAAAAGCCGACCGTCCTGCCCAGCGCAGGGAGGAGCTCAGCCCTTCCAGCCTCTCCACCAGCCCAAAGCGGCAGCTGGACTCTGATCTGCAAACCCAAGCTGGGGCACGTAGCCTGGTTTGAAACCACCTTCAGCTTGGGCTCGGCTTCCAGCACGTGCGCAGGGTAGAGGCGAGGGCTGAAAGCAACCTGGCCAGGAGCCGGTGCAGCTCGGTGGTGGGGGAGCGCAGTCACCAACAGCTCGGCGTGGGGGCTGTCCGTCCCCAAGGTCCCGCAGGATCCACAGCTCAGCTGTCATAACTCTCCTCTGATCAGCACCTCTGCACCAAGATGAGCAAGGAAAATGAATTTGTGCTCCAGCAGGTCGGGGCTGCACATGGGTTGGGGCAACCCCAAGCACAAATCCAGGCTGGGTGGAGAATGGATGGAGAGCAGCCCTGAGGAGAAGGACTTGGGGGTGTTGGGGGATGAGAAGCTCAACATGACCCAGCAATGTGCGCTGGCAGCCCAGAAAGCCCCCCACATCCTGGGCTGCATCCCCAGCAGCGTGGCCAGCAGGGCCAGGGAGGGGATTCTGCCCCTCTGCTCCGCTCTGGGGAGACCCCCCTGCAGTGCTGCCTCCAGCGCTGGGGACACCAACACAAGAAGGACATGGACCTGTTGGAGAGAGGCCAGAGGAGGCCACGAAGATGACACAAGGGATGGAGCCCCTCTGCTGCGAGGCCAGGCTGAGAGAGTTGGGGTTGTTCAGCCTGGAGAAGAGAAGGCTCCGGGGAGACCTTTGAGCCCCTTCCAGTCCCTAAAGGGGCTCCAGGAAAGCTGGGGAGGGACTCTGGATCAGGGAGTGAAGCCAGAGGACGAGGGGGAACGGTTTTAAACTGGAAGAGGGGAGATTTAGGTGAGATCTCAGGAAGAAATTCTTGACTGTGAGGGTGGTGAGACCCTGGCCCAGGTTGCCCAGAGAAGCTGTGTCTGCCCCATCCCTGGAGGTGTTCAAGGCCAGGTTGGACGGGGCTTGGAGCAACCTGGTCTAGTGGGAGGTGTCCCTGCCCGTGGCGGGGGGGTTGGAACTGGATGATCTTTAAAGGTCCCTTCCAACCCAAACCATTCTGTGATTCTACAATTTATTTTATTGCTGTTGGCTGTTCTGTACCCATACATCAATAAAACACCTCATACTGTCACAGCGATCTACACAAATATAGCATATTTCTGCTAGAGGCCCAACTGCAAAGCAGCAGTTTCTGGAAGGGAGCTCGTTCGGCGAGCAGTGCCAGCAGGGCAGCGTAAGGATGGAGCCATCCTATAAATCCTCCCTCAGCCTGCCCCACCGGATGCCCAGCAGATACCAGGACGGGGTGATGGAGAAGGAAGAACACTTTCCCCTTCCCCAGTATCAGCTCATCTTCTGAGTTCACACAGAGAAGCAAGGAGGGGAAAAAAAAAAATCTTTTGTGCATTTAATTCAGAATCTAATTACTTCACATAAATTAGTTAGCTGGCTTCCACCTAAGATTTAACATGTAATAGCCTATGAATCACATCTCTGTTCCAGGATATATTGTGCCATTTATATGTAAAAATGCTTTATGCAAGGCACCCTGTGGACTAGGGATATTAATTTATACCACAGGCTCTGTAAGATTAAGTGAAATTAAAGAAGATAAGGAGATAAGACACTACTGCTGATCAATGCTTCTTAACGAGGAACACACTCTATGTGCATTTTAAGGTGAAATCAGCCATCGGTCTCCGCAGCCACAGGGTCAGTTGGTACGTATGAAGATGGTACACGTTAAAACCCCTCTGGCTGTAAGAAAGACTCTCTGGTCAACGACACTGGAGCTGTTTACTTCTGCCTGCTTCGCCGGCTGCTTGCTCTGTGTGCTTCTAAATACCGTGTTTAATCTGCCCAGATTAACTCCTGGGACACGGAGCCAGGCAGACAATATTCCTCACTGTAATCTTGGTTTTTATCTCCTTCCAGCAAGCCACGTTTTGCAGCAAGAACTTTTCCGGCAGCTCTTCCAGTCAATCCCTATTTATTTCCTGCCGGTTTGTGAGTGCCACAGAGAAGAGCGATGAGGACTATCATGCCATGCTCTTCGCGCCTGGAAACAGGCACATGCACCCCGATTTCCCTAACGAGGCAGCGAGACCCACTCCAAAGGCTTCTCACTCACTTTATAAAGAGCAGTCATCACGCCTAAGTTATTCCGCCCAAAGGACGGGGCACAACAGTCACGGGCAGCGCCTGACTAAGGATTCGCAGCAGGAGATGAGGTTCCTCCTCCTGAATCAGCAGTCTGCGACTCCAACAGCACGAAACTGTTGTCATGTTTATGCTCCGTCCTGACCAGCTCCTCCTCGCTACTTGAAAGAGAACAAAACATTACTTACAGTCTAATTTTAAGCTAGTGCCCTGGAGCCAGAAACTGAATTAATTTCCATAGATACTGAGTGGTTTTACCAGTAAAGTGGAGCTAATTACTTCTTCTGCCCCCCATCTCCATGATTACTGTCACCTCCTGTAGGGACAAGACAGAAGCAATGTCCTACCCTGGGAATGCCGCACACAGCAGTAACCCAGAACCGTCGGGGAGAAGATGGTAAATGCTCCCTTAGCATCCCAAATACCATCAAACACATGAAAATAACCCCTAACGCAAAAGCGTTTGGTGAGGGAACAAGAATTATCTGGACTGCAAGAAGTTTAATTTATTATATATGCCTAAAGACAGTAGGGCTCGGCTCCAATAACGCAGATTAATTAGGCACCAAGAAACGCAGAAGCCACCCAGTGGTAATTTTTTTTCACGGTGTGTTTTTATACATCTGCTTAGAAATTCTCTTTTGATTAGAGATGAGGGAATTTAGACTGGCATGAAAACACAGCATGCTTTATGCGACTAGTTATAAACCCAGAAGGATTCCCGAGTCGCTAGAAACGAACACTTCAGGTGCGATCCCTTACGGATGTGTTTCCGTGGATTTCTACGCCATCCTGTTGATATTCCTAGTAAGGGTCGGAGCCGTTTATCCATACCGTGTACGCATTCAACCACGAGCATCCAAACCAGTTTAACCACAGTATCCGCACAGAGACGTGCGTGTGCCAGTATAACTATGTTCTTTCTGTCTAACAGCACTGGTCCAGCACCTGCGTGAGCAAGTAGGAACATCCCAGCCTTCCTCTAAATGAATTTGTAAAGAGAAAAACCAGGAAGAAGCAAACTTGGCAGGTGCAATACGCACAGTGACTTTCTACCCCGCACTGCAAACCTATTTACAACCACCCTACAAAAATATACTAGAACAGGTATAAAGCATTTGCTAAATAATCACCTCTGCTGGATCATTTGCACCAGAAAAAAAATGATGCTCAACACAGGCTTCTGACAACACAGCTCAGACTCTCCAGGATAGAGCTAGAAGCCTAATTTGCCTCAAAAAAAAAAAAATAAAAAAAATCAAAAGATTAAGGCATCCCGTGATTTAATGGCATCTCTTCAAACAAGGGCACTGCCTGCAATCAGAACACAAAGGCTTCGGAGCAGGGAGACCAAAAATGGGAGTAATGCATCACAAGTCGGGGGGGAAAGAAGTCTAAATGATGCAATAAAAAAAATAAACCATGTCTTTTCAGCAACTACCGTTAAACAAGCGAGGGGCCACATTTTGCATTCATTATCATTCTGCTAGCAATTCCTTGGAGACTGCAAGCCAGCCAGCATTTTAGCACACACACTAAAAGAGGATGAGGAAAGAGGATTTTAAGTAGGTCACCAGTAAATATGATCCTGATGGATCGTTGCTGGTGGTGGTGGTTTTGTTTGCTGTCAGCCACTGGAGTCCTTACTTGAGAGAAATGCTGGAGAAGAAAAGAATTGACGCAAGAGCAGCAAGGTGGGCAGCATACCCAGAGGAAAATGTGTGTTACCTTTCTGAAAGCAGCCTTGTAGCTCTGACGTGGGCAAGTCTTCCGAGATGAGCTCGCCCACAGAGCTGCATGGCCATCACCACCACCACTCGCCAAGGAGAGCTGCCACCTGGGCTCCCAGTATGGGACTGGGTACTCCCAGGTAGCTGCTGCTAAGGAATATGGGGAAATACAGGTCAGGATTTTATGCCAAAAGGGTTTAATGGAACCAGAGCGTTATCCTCTTTCCTTTCTGATTTCTTTCCCCACCTCTCAGGTTTCTCGTGCTGAGGAAATCAACCTCAACGCTCTGCTGCAGTCCCCTCCCTGCCCAGGGAGCTCATTCTGTAGTGTGGGTGACAGGGGGGGTGGGGAGGGGAGGAGGAAAAAAAGATATAATTGGGAAGAAATCCAAACTGCTCTGGGGAGCACTGTGTGTTCTCACAGAGATGGGACAGAGGAGGGATGGAGAAAGGAGAGGGAGGGCGCCCATGGTCGTAGAGGGAGGACGGCCATGGCAGTAGAGGGAGGATGGATATGGCAGTAGAGAGAGGATGTCCCATGGCAGTAGAGGGAGGACGCCCATAGCAGTAGAGAGAGGATGGCCATAGCAGTAGAGGGAGGATGCACCATGGCTGTAGAGGGAGGATGGCCATGGCAGTAGAGGGAGGATGCACCATGGCAGTAGAGGGAGGATGCACCATGGCAGTAGAGGGAGGATGCACCATGGCAGTAGAGGGAGGACGCCCATAGCAGTAGAGGGAGGATGGCCATGGCAGTAGAGGGAGGA
>VYXH01008123.1:58562-155807 GCA_013397275.1 Burhinus bistriatus
ACAAAAACACATCATTTTTGAATTTCTTTTTTTTTTTTTTTTTTTTTTTTATGGACAGCATCAAAAATGTATAAAACGCTTGTCCTCACCCTCGCAGACTGGATTGAAAATATGTGTTTACAGAGTGCTTCTTTCCACCTACCTGACAAACTACTCAGCATTGACACTATTAACAGAAACCACCCGCCAGGCAGCACCCTCGCAGCTCAACCTTGAACACCACTATTTAGATAATGGCAAATTTTAAAATCTTTCAGTTACACGGGTTTGCAGGAAGCTTTCTTTGCCACAACGTGAACGGTTGCAAAGAGTGAAAAAAACCAGAGAAAACACTTTACGAGTTCTTCTATTTGTACCAAATATATTTAATCTTCCCAAATTGCCTGCAATCCTGGTTAGGTTTTATTCTGCCACAGAAGTTCATGGGGATTAAGGGCACAGTGCCCTCATCCAAAGTTTTAAGCAATTCTAGTGAAACCAGTATTTACGGCTGAAGGTTTGAATACCAGGAAAGCAGTCAGAAATGCACTTTTTTTTTTTTTCCCCCCACCAAATAAAGGTTTTTCCGGAGGCCCTAAAGCGCTCTCCCCTAGGCTGGGCTCCAAGCTCAGCGTTGGTCGGTACCAAGGGGTGAGCAGGCTCCACTCCCCCAGCGCAGCGCCGACCCGCTCCTCCCTGTTCCAGGCTCCCCATCTGCTTAGACCCTGAGCCGTTTGGGCCAGGACCGGTTTGTTTGTAGTATTTAACCGAATAAAGCTTTAAGCCCAGACCCACCCGCCGTGTGCCACCGTACTGCCGACGGCCGGCAGAGGAAGGTGCGCTTTCTAAGGACGCACGTCCCCATGCAAATCTTGCTTGATACGGAAACTTGGGCAAACCGGGCACCCTACACCAAACGTGTTTTATTTCAGTTCGTTTTGAAAGGCTAATGGCACAGATTTTCCCCCCAATTTTTTGACATATAGGTATATATACATACACTTTCCACATTTTTACATCTATGCCTATATAAACATATACATATATTTTCTCCAATTTTTACATCTATGCATATATATGCGTATATATACTTCCGCCAATTTTTTACATGTGTATGTATAATTATACACATGCGCTCACATTCCTGTATTACACACAGACGATACACGTGCACGTGACACTAAGCCTAATAACCAAACCTCTCCACTTCCCCAATCAAACAAATTGCTGCCATCTCAGCTAATGAAATGAAAAGCACAGACGGAGCAAAATTACCACACTTAAGGCAAGTAAAAGCCAAAGCCGAGGAACGGCATCTTCCTAAATTCAGCTCCGTGCCAAGCCAACGGGAGTCCTGCGTGGAACAAGAACAGGGTGACAGGCTTTAATGGAGCCCACAGCCCAGCCTATTAGTTTGAGATCCGTTTTTATGAATTACTGCTTGGTCAATAGCGTCACAGTGCCAAGGCAACTGGCTCTAAGGCATGCCAGTTTAAGAAGCCAGAACTAAGGAAAATTAATCCAGTGCATGCTAATGATTAAAATTGGCTGACAGGTCTCAAAGCGCAATGGAAAATACAAAATTATCCTTAGGCAAGTGATTTTCTGCTGGAGTTCTGCAGGGATTGCTTTTTACTGTTCTTTTAAGTCCCCCTTCCCTTCAGCAATCCTGGAAGAAAACCAGCGGCTGCGGTGGCAGACAATACGGGGATTAGGGGAACAGAAGCATCGGAGAGAGCAGGCCACTGATCCACACGGATCCGAGCCGCGTGGGTCAGTCAGACAGAAAAGACCGTCTGTGGTTTAACACCGACAAAAAAAACCCAACTTCTTTTAAGTTAGGGTGTGCTGCAGAACAGAGCACAGCGCCTGGGGACAAAGGATGGGTCTCGGTCACCTGCGGTGATGACATCTGAGCTGCCTTTACAACCCACGGTGTTTAGAACACGACAATCCCACGCTGAAGAGGGCCGGACACAGGAGGTGACACACGTAGTGCGATATCCACAAGAGGATGAGAGTAAAAGCAATTAGTGCTTTGGAACCTGGCTACGATCAGGTCTTCTCTGGTGAAGTACAGCTCTGAAGTGCATCCAGAAAGAGTCCCCAGTATGTTGGACTGATCAGTTGAGACATTTTCTGGAGGTTTAAGGACCACGAAGCAATGCGGGTGTAAAAGATAGAAAGGATAAGTCCTTTACTGGCCAACAATCCTCCTCTTTGATGTCCACCCTCACTCCTCCAAGAGCTCCGGAGGTCCCTTTCTCCTTAGCATGGGCTCCAACACTTGAAGGGACACTGTGGCTTCCGAAAGCTGCATCCCTTCCACTGTAAGCAAGTGCTTTGGCAACCAACGACGAGAGTAATGCCCTGCCCTCGTCACTTCAGAGCATCTTTTCCTCCTGCCAAGCAGCGTAAGAGAGCCCCGTGATCCACATTTCACACGCTTGCTCCTACAAGGGACAACCCAACACGCGGAGCTGCTAGAGGATTTTTCCAGCTATTCCCCGCACTCTGCTTAATCACAGCTCTTCTCACCTGGCAGACACAAGGCTCCGAGACAGCCACCACCGGAGAACAGCAAGGAAAACACCCAGGCGAGCTCGAGTTCATGGACGTGTCTGCACATTGTTCTGCAGACAGGCATGAACTTACTACAGCCAGTACATCAGCATCTCAGCCGGCCTTCCCACCACTTCTGTTGGGAGTTCAGTTAGGTAGATAATTGCATTGTTAAAAAAAATAAATAATAATCTAGCTGATATATTAGAAGTGTGACTCAAACACCCGTTAACTCGACTATATTCAATTCACTGTCTTAACCAGCAAAGTCACTACAAAATTTTATAGCTCATAGAAGCATCATGTTAGTTTTATGCTATATAAATACTAATTTGTGATCACAAGCTGGAAGTGAGAAAAATCCTACTAGGAATAATTTTTAAAAGATGCAGCTTCAGGTAGATTTTCATGGGCAAAGCGAAAAGGTGTGAACTCAGGCAATACGTTCCCAAACGTGCAGCCTTTATGCCTAAGAACAGGGCAGTGTAACTTCTCCAAAAGCAGCAGCATCTAAAGACGTTACACCTCAACTATTTTTTGCTGAAAATTTCCAAAAATTCCCAACACATGATGTGTCAGCATTGAAGTTCCCGGTTCAAAGAGTTTGGAAAAATACTAAAAACTGAAACAAAGCATGTGAAATAGAAGATTTAGGCATCCTCAGCACAGACGTCACCACCAGCATGCTCCTCGTCTTACCTATGGGCTAACGCAGAATGGCACAGAATTTGACATGACTTTATGACACAGGTATTGAAGTATCATTACCCGCTACGCTACGCATAACCAAGGGCAGCTGTGCAACCTTACCCTTGCTAAAACCTTGCTAAACACAGGGGTTTTAGGGCTGATACCGAGATGGCTGGAAATGACTTTGTATGTTCAGAGAGGACCTTACGTGAGACCCGCGGTGACCCAAGGAAGCTGCTCCCCACGTCCCAGGTGGAGCAGAGCTCTGGAGTCCCATTACAGGGTCACCCGGCGACTGAACTCGCAGGCGCGAGATTTTACTGCTGGATCCACTTTCCTTTCAGAGCAACCGCCTTCTGCCAGGCAGGACGGAGAAAGCTGACACTTGCCATGAGGCGCACGGTGACTTTCAGCTAATCCCCTTTAATGAGGAATTCCCCAAGCGCCTCTCAAGCAAGGGGTCAGCTAATCCCATTCACTGACAGGATTTTTTTACCCTCAGAAAACTGAAAGGGGATGAAAATATTTCCTTTTATTTTGATTTACAGATATTGCTTTGAAGACGGAAACCGTGACATTTGGATGGTTGGAAAATTAAACGTGAGCCGTTCCTGCACATTACCGTTAAACCAGTCGCTTTTATTAGATGTGGGAGAAAAAGGGGCTTTTAGACCAGCTCTCCCACTTAACACGCTCTGCTGAGATTAGTCATTTGAAGCACTAAAAACCACTAATATTGTTTTAAGTGAAGATTAAACAGCATAAAAGTGTATTTAACTGTCATCTTCTACAGTGACTAGATAAAAACTAATTCTTTTTAAAGATAAAAATGTCATTGTTAAAATCAGTGTAAGAAATTGAAAATCAATAGTTTATACCTTTATATGAAAGGCACAATATTTTAGACTGATGGCCACACAACATACTTTCTTAAAACGAAGAGCATGTGCCTCCCGCTGAGCTACACCGGATACGTGATAAAAAGACTGGGTACTTTGTAGTACTGTCCAAGGAAAAGGAACAGCAAACCAGGGCAGTCTGAAGGCCGAACATACAGGTCGGGAGTGTAATCAACGCTTTCACAGCTCTTCCCAACATTAGAGACTCGTTAAGGCACTGAGGCGCATCAGCTGCGTGAAGAAGATGTTACCTGTGTTCAAAACACGCCAGACATGAAAGAACTCCAGCTACTTCACAGGATTCCCGAAATGAAATGTTTTGCTTTACAATACCCATAATCTCCTGAGCCTTCAAGAGTAGCGACCTTTGAAATTAAACTATATTTAGGTAAAAGCAAAAACAGAGAATGTTTTCTGTTGTTTTTCAGCACTGAATTTCTCAAAACAAGTTACGTCGATGCTGAGAATTCACTTCAAATGAACTTAGCACCTACCTCCAGCAGTGGTGAGAAGTGGCTAAACTGGCATGCTTTTCTTGAATTCATGAAAAAAATTACCCAGGGACCTAATGTAACCTAAATTCACTCCCGTTGTCCCACCACTGTGTGAGTTTTTACCTGTAAAGTCTCCTCTTTATGGGCCACCAATGGAGCACGACATTGTGAACGGCAAAAGCCAACACTGTATGCGGTGCTGATCAACATCAACCCTCATGAGAATCTGTTCTGGAGGAGCAGGGGAACAACTCTGAAGGTCTCTTCACTCCACACACCACCTACAGAGCTACTTTCATGTGACTGCCTGCAATGCAGTCACTGCTGCGATGCCTGTCGGGACACTCCCAAACTTGCTCTATGGTATAAAGGTGATCATTGATTAGGGAGGGGATTCTGCCCCTCTACTCTGCTCTGGGGAGACCTCACCTGGAATACTCTGGAGCCCCCAACACAAGAAGGACATGGACCTGTTGGAGTGGGGCCAGAGGAGGCCACCAAGATGCTGCGAGGGCTGGAGCCCCTCTGCTGGGAGGACAGGCTCAGAGTTGGGGTTGTTCAGCCTGGAGAAAAGAAGGCTCCAGGGAAACCTTCAAGCCCTTTCCAGTCCCTAAAGGGGCTCCAGGAAAGCTGGGGAGGGACTCTGGACCAGGGAGTGGAGCCAGAGGACGAAGGGAAACGGTTTTAAACTGGAAGAGGGGAGAACTAGATGAGCTATTAGGAAGCAATTCTTGACTGGGAGGGTGGTGAGACCCTGGCCCAGGTTGCCCAGAGAAGCTGTGGCTGCCCCATCCCTGGAGGTGTTCAAGGCCAGGCTGGACGGGGCTTGGAGCAACCTGGTCTAGTGGGAGGTGTCCCTGCTCATGGCATGGGGGTGGGAATTGGACGATCTTTAAGGTCCCTTCCAACCATTCTGTGATTCTATGATTGCTAGTTCAGCTGTAGCTACAAGAAGCTCAATGCAAGACAACCACTTAAGTATTCAGTTCACCAATAAAACAGCTTTTGCACACTGATTTACAAGAGAGACAATTTTCAGGAAACAGAGATGACATTTTACAGCTCAAGCAATAAATCACCCATTGATACCGGGGGCAGGGGGAGCAATTTGAGAAACGAATAGCTACATCTTAATTTTATATGTTAAGAGTTTGACTCTAAGAAGCATTCAGGAGACATTTTGACACACTCAAAATGCATCTTCAGTGATATCTGTCCCCAAACACCCATGCTCTAACAAACGCATACAGGGAAGGCAGAAGGGGCAAGCAAAGTGGTGTAGCTATAAAGCATGTCCCAAAAATGCAAAGAAAAAAAATGTTGCTCTGGGATCCTAGTAATACAGTTAAGTAATACAGATAAAGCTCAAGACTGGCATCAACATGACTTCAGGGGAAGTTTCTGATTTGGCACATTTTGAACAAAATCCATCCCTAACACTGACCTCTTGAAGTGGCTGGCCAGGACTCCTACCAGCTCTCCAATCCTGCTGTCGTTAGAGGGCTCTTTACTGAAGAGACAGACAATGAGATCCTTGTTGTCTTTCGTGTGGAAGACCACGAGCTGGTCCTTTCCATTGGAGACACTCAATCCTACCAACTGTGAAGAGAAAGCAAGAACAATGTTAGATAGGTTGAGCTATCTTTGCTACTTGCCCGGCTAGCGCTTCCCTCTCCAGGATGCCACGCTTGCTCTCAACTTCTACCCCTACCAGAGAGCTCAGGGCAAAGGCAGGGTGCAGCTCCTCAGTACTCCTTCCACAAACTGAAAAAGTCAAGGTGAAACAACAGCGTTTTTTCAGAAATCAACAGTCTCAAAGGTGCGAGGAAATTTTACCATCTAGACTGGGTTCACACTGAGCAACTCTTGCCAGAAGCAGCACTCTCCCACGCTGCTGCAGTGCCCTTCTGCCCGTCCCGTACCATGGGCGCCCACCAAAGAGGGCACCAGGTGGGTTTCCAACAGCCGAAGCTTGCTTTCCCAAAAATCTCATGCTGGATGACAACACATCGCTCAGCGGCAGAGCCACAAGCCTGCTTTATTTTTCTTTTCGAAGGAAACCAACAATAATCATGAGTCTGGCCAACAACCATCTTCAAATTCACATACGCAGCGCTGGGAACGCAATGAGACGCAGGCGACATAAGAATGAAGTATTTTACTGAAAGCCTAAACATCGTGATGAATAATGTAAGTTGCAAACCCTGCAAAGCTGTGATGATTCCAGTATTTAGGCATGGATTAAGGTCTTGCTGTTCTGACAAAATAAAAAGGTGTGGGGTTTTGGTTTAGGTTTTTGGGTTTGGGGTTTTTTTTGGTTTGTTAAGTAATTGCTGCTTAGCATGTTAAAAGCTTTGTGCTCATCACCTCACAAAGCAAAAGCAGGAAACTTTTAGGAGCAGCAATCTGGGTACACAGGCTATTCAGATGAATACTAGGAAAAGCAAAAAATAAATCTGTGCTAGGGAAACAAAATATAAGGATGGCAAAAGAAACACCAAGAGGCAAGTACATTTAACGAATCAGTGCTAAAGAAACAAAATGGAAAAAAAAAAAAAAAGAAAAAGAGAAAAGCAAAAGAATGATGAGTACAGAGAGAGAATAGAGCAGACCTTCCCCATCCACCAAAGGACTACCCGGCTCCTTTGAGTCATCCAGAGACCTGCAGGGAGAAGCCACGTTCTCCTAGAGGTGAGAGGCACCGACACACCATTCTGTGGAAATGCGAGTCTCATTATTCCCTTCTTAAAGCAAAAAGCTTTCTGTGCAACCCCGCTGCCTGTGCTGGAAAGGATATCAGCACAGATCGAGCTGGAGACCACTCGCTCCTTTCAGAAGCACGAATCATATTCAGAAACGGTCTGGATTCGTACGTTTGCTTTAGCAGCCACAACGTATTATTTCCAAGAAACCCGTTCCAGCTCTGGCTGTCCAACACCCACCGGACAGCAGCGGCGTCCCAGAGGAGCAGGCCACGGCAGGGCGGCGTGGGCCCTGTTTTCTGCATAAAACACCACACGGTTTTCGAATCACCCACATTTTGTTGGGTTATTATGACAGTACAACCGGCTGTCTGAACTGCGGCAATCGCTGGTATTTTCAACACGGAGCAGAGACCTCCTGCCACCAGTTGCATCTACCCAACACAGGTGGAGTTTATACTCAGCCGTTCACGCTATTTTGAGGTTATGAAATACTTGAAGAACAAGCTACACTTCATGCACAGACACTAACAGCTGCCTGGGTTTTTAGTGTCCCTTAAAATTAATTTGCATGCTTAAATAACATCCTGTGAGCATAACAGCACCCCGGGGACCACTGCCATCAAGGTTTTAAACGTGCACCGAGTGTGAACGATGAACAAGTTGAAATCTCTGGGTTTGAAAAGCCTATTTAAACATTAATTATTCAACAGAACCATGGTAGAAGTCCGAGAGCCCTTCAAAATTTTCCTATTTCACCCCTCCTCAGAAGACTATCTGAACAAATAAATATAACCCAAAAGAAATAATTTCAGAGAAGGTGCTTATCTCAGCATTTACAAACACTAATATTAGCTCTGCTTGATTATCAGGAAAAAATTCTCAGCATCCACAGGACATCCCTGATTGTATTCACCACTGTACTGGGAAAGGTCATTGCAAGATCCTTTCTGCCGCTCAGCCGCCTTTTAATTCCTTTCTGCCATTATCCGTTTATTTTCTCTCCAGGTAAGAACAAAAAGCTAACTGTATATTGGTACTTCTGAGGCAACTGCCACAGAAAATCCCCCAACGTGGCATCTCAATCCAGCGAAACAGCCAGAGTTGAAAGGGGAGTTATTGCTTTGTCACCATTTGCACGAAATGACAGATTCCTCACCCAGGACACACGGACCGCAGAGCTGGGATCCACGGGCACGCGTTTAGGTTGAACTTAAACCATTTACATGTAAACAGAGTTAAAGGAGATGGGGAACTGTAGTGTGGTTTCTTCAGCCAAAACCAAGTTTATGGTCGTAACAGACATCAGCTGACTGTCTCCAATGAGATTTCCATGGAAACACCATCCCTAAGGATGCTGCCGTGCAGACGGGGTGCTTTTGGAATGCTGACAGCGAGCAGTACAGCTAACAGGCAGACGAATTTCAGCTGGGTTCACCTCTACACATCAGAAGGGCAATCCATCTTTGCCACTGGACACACATCCTTCTAGTAGGACACGTTTGGTACACCGATACAGATCACAACTGCTGCAATTGTTATTCACTCGCTTCTCAAAAATCTTCACATCGGTTCAAATAATTGTTCCTTACCTGAAAGGGAAGGAATCTCTCTACCACAAACTGGCTACTTACACCATCTCCCTGTACACTATAAAGGGGTTTCCACACATGAAGGGATCAGGTGCGCAGAAAAACAAGGGAGAGTGTGCAAGGCTGCTCAAGAGGAGAAAGACAACGCATATCAAATCCTTAAGTAACAAAATCATAGAATCACAAAATGGTTTGGGTTGGAAGGGACCTTTAAAGGCCATCCAGTTCCAACCCCCCTGCCATGGGCAGGGACACCTCCCACTAGACCAGGTTGCTCCAAGACCCGTCCAACCTGGCCTTGAACACCTCCAGGGATGGGGCTGCCACAGCTTCTCTGGGCAACCTGGGCCAGTGTCTCACCACCCTCACAGTCAACAATTCCTTCCTGAGATCTCATCTACATCTCCCCTCTTCCAGTTTAAAACCGTTCCACCTTGTCCTATGGCTTCACTCCCTGATCCAGAGTCCCTCCCCAGCTTTCCTGGAGCCCCTTTAGGGACTGGAAGGGGCTCAAAGGTCTCCCCGGAGCCTTCTCTTCTCCAGGCTGAACAACCCCAACTCTCTCAGCCTGGCCTCGCAGCAGAGGGGCTCCATCCCTTGTGTCATCTTCGTGGCCTCCTCTGGCCTCTCTCCAACAGGTCCATGTCCTTCTTGTGTTGGTGTCCCCAGCGCTGGAGGCAGCACTGCAGGGGGGTCTCCCCAGAGCGGAGCAGAGGGGCAGAATCCCCTCCCTGGCCCTGCTGCCCACGCTGCTGGGGATGCAGCCCAGGATGCGGGGGGCTTTCTGGGCTGCCAGCGCACATTGCCGGGTCATGTTGAGCTTCTCATCAACCAATATAAATATAAAGCATAACTTCTCATCAACCAAAAATCCAAAGCATAACTACAAAAAAGGAAAAAACCAACTAAATTATAGCATTAACCATTTGCCACAGTTCAGTGGAAGAAATCCTGGCAAAAGAAAGACCAGTATTTCATGTACTGTGTATGAACCAAATACATCTCCAAACTCCCTCCTCCTCTCCCCTCTTGCTGCGGCACAGAGGGGTCAGCAGTAAATCAACAGGAGCAGTGAGCACGCCCTGGCACCACGATGCCAGCCCAGTGCATACGGGCACGTTTGCCTGTGGTCCCCAGGACCACAGTGCAGGAGAAGCAGGTAAATGAGATGCCGAGGCCAAGAGAGTAGAAATTTATCACTACAGCATTTACCAAAGATAGCTTTCATCAAATTTCCACTCTGGAGTATTGTTCTGACACCGGTATGAGGCAGTGAAGGGTCTTTCGGACCCATCCCTCCCATGCAAAGTGCCCAGGACCCTTCACAGCTGCTCAGGTCAAAGAAACTGTTGGGTCAAGAAGCTTTGCGGTAGGTTGCTAAAGGGAATCATTGCAGATCTACAAATAAAGCTGATTTATATCTAAGGAGATGTAAGTATTCTAAGAGCAAGGGACCTCGATGCACAGACCTTTAACTGTTTTGCTGCCAGAGGAAATGGGAAGCAGACAGTCAGCAGACAGCCTGCACTACAGCACTCTCTGTGAATGGTTACTCTGTTTTAGACATCGGTGTTTTGTGAAAAAACAATAATTACTAACATTTCTAAGGAGCAGATGTTCTATTGGCAACCTACAAATCGTATCGCACTTGCTCACCTCCTTTAATTTTTAAGGCATCGAGGATTTCAGAGGCAAACGTTCAGACTACCGGCAGTGCCCTGGTCTTGTGCTGTTATGCAAATGTACAAGCTCCACCTTTAAACTCATCAGACACACAGGTAAAGCAGACATTTTTCTAAAGCTTGGATAAATACAGATTTACCAATAATTACTAATGTAGTAAGTGAATTACAGTGGCCTAACCATTTCGTACAAGGTAACAGCTCAGAAAACCCATATTGAGAAATTGTGACGGACAAAATTCCACCTTGTCTACCTGCGTTCACCTCGATCCTTCTCAAAAACCCCACCCGTCTAGGAAAAACCCTCTGTGTATCTGAACAAGTTATTTGCACAAGCCAAGAGTCAGCCATTTCGCAGCGTTATCTGCCGACAATTTCATTTTGCACAATTAAGAGATAATGTCAGTAGAACGGAACATCAGCTGAGGCAAATGACCTGCAGCTGCCAACTCCCTGGCAGCGGTGTCTTTCCGAAATGAGAGATGCTGCCGCGGAGCCACTGCCTTGCTGCAGCCAATGCTCTTATTAGGGCACGCAATCAAGGCAGACGAGCACGCCGCTCCGCACGCAGCCTGCAGTGGGTGGTCGGTGCGCAGTTAGGTGGGTGACCTGCACGGAGGTTAGAAGAGGACCGATAAAACCAACGTTACGGGTGCAGTCTGAGCTAATCATTCACTCCACATCTGCAGATTAGATCTGACCGTTACCCTAATCCCATTCTCTGCTCTTTGAGCAATACGGGGCCGCCAGATTCGTTATTTCTCCAAATGCAAACGTCCCAACAAATTTGTGTACAACATTTCCAAGCAACCCAGCCAGGTTCTGTAGGTTTAAGATAACCATGGAAGTGTTACCTCAGGGTGAGGAAAACAAGCAAGCAGTTGAATCCCCACCCCAGGATGCTGAAGAGCTAAGACGAGGTTCTCCCCCACCCCCCTTCCTACCAGTGATAATCTGCTGCTTTGTCACTGGCAGCTAAACTCTGCCACCCCGAAGGCCAGATACCTCACTATAATGCCGAATTTAGCTTTGATAAGATTTACATTAAACATGAACAAATATTAAAAAAAAAAAAAAATCAAACACGACACGAAGGATCAACCAAACCCCCAGAGACACAGAAATTGCGTCGTAAGCTGCTGTGAAATGCTAACCCCCTCATGGGGCCAAGATCTTGCGGCGCACAGCAAATAAACACCAAAATAGGAGAATGAGCAGAAGAGAGTACGATAAGCAGTTTGGTTTTTAGCTTTTATTTTAGGTACTGAAATTAAAAGCCAACATGATGCATCAGTGTTGTAGCTAACTGTACTATAACTGTTTTAAAGAAATTAAATATATTAAAAATTGTAAACCAAGGTCTTTTTCCATGTTATGGATATGAAAATGGAGCTACAGAGTAGATGCACTGCCCATGAGTAAGAGAGCCCACCATGAGATTCCTCCATCCTTGTACTTACATTATAGAGGGGGATGGTCTTCATCACTTTGTACTGCTTCATAGGGTCCAACTTATAAAGGTGTCGATCAGTAATGAAGATTGCTCTGTCCTCCACCTTATTAAAGCGATTGACCTGTAAAGAAGCAAATTTTCAGTCCGACTCGTCACTGCAAGAACATGCAGAATAAAACCTTGGAGCAGTAAATATGCAAAACTCACACAGCTCTTAAACAGGTTTTCTTCACAGATCTTGAAACAGCGAAAAGGGAAGACGGACCCTGTAATCCCATTTTACAACTAGAGAAAACGTACGGTCTTGGAGAATCAACATTCCCCGAGTCATCGAGCAGGGTCGGGGCAACCTGGGGAAGTCCACGGCCTCAACCAAAGAAAGGGCAGATGCTTTCCCCTAGCAACACTCAACCTGCGCCCCGGTCCACTGGCAGACACCGAGCCCAAGGCAGATGGCTGTTGTTCCTACATTGTGTATGTGCCTTTGTCACCCCAAAAGCATGATGCAGAATACCTGTCCCGCAGAGCCAAAGAGGGTGTCACCAGGGTCTGTGACAGTCCAGACTTGAGGCACTGAAAGCAGATGCTTTGGACCATCCTAAATGTGAGCAGGTCCCATTTCCCTCTTCTAAAACATCCGTGCCTTCCACATAGCTAAGCAACTCGCCCAAGAAGTGGAAAACATGGACGACATTCCTTCCCCCGCCTATTAGTGGGTGTGTTAGCTGAGTAGGGACACGCTCCACTGGGTTGGCTGAAGTTGTGCCATTCTGCAAGAAGGAAGAAGAGACTGAATAGGCCAGAAGGAGCCCAGGAGAGCCAAACCTACACGCTGGGACCTAGGCAACCAGCTGGTGGGAGGAAGGCAAGGTTATTTCTCAGCAAGCAGAAGAAAGAGCCAAGCTGGAGCGCCCTCAGGCTGCAAGGGGCGTTGAACACAACCCTCTCCCTTCCTAAGGAAGAGAGGCACAGCGAGAGCACCACCAGTCTGGTCTAAACGCTCACTGCCATCGAGAACAACGTCCTGCTGTCCCTTCCAGGAGGTCCTAACCCCACACCTCGAGCCAGCTCTGGTGCTCATCAGCACTATCAATTCACTAACCTGACAAAAACGTGCCCTTTTTGTGAACTTAGCGAGAAGAGGGCATGATGAGCATCAGAGCCAGGGCAATGGAAAGACGGTGAGGCTCTGGGTGGTGACAACCAGCAGAAGAAAACAGGACGGCTCTGTTCAGCCACAGCAAGCTGTGAGATCAGGTCAGCCGGGCCAGACCCCTACTGGGAGAACAGCAGCTTTTTCGACAGAGGTGGACATCCCTCAACATGTATTTTAACTTGACTTTCTGTTAAGGACATGGTATTCAAGGCAAAGATGTCTAAAGATCACTGGTGGGCTCCTCAAAAGAAATGCTGTCAACAGGAGCTCGCTGCCCAGCTGTGCTGTCAGGAGCTATTCCGGGAACACGGAAAGCAGAGCTACAGCAGCCAGCAAACTTCTAGACCAAACAAGAAAGCACCCAGAGGCATCTGTGCACCTCGAAGGTTAACTGACCACCGAGTGAGATTTTGTTTGTTTTGTTTCTTTGTTAAATGCCCGTACCATTCTCAGGTCATTTTGAATCTGGACTCCAGTCTCCTGACTCCCACTCCACTCCTAGAAGGTATTTCATACTAAGAAGATCATAGTGCACTTCAAACAACTTTAATAGTGGCTTCCGAAAAGAGGCAAAGGTGTTCTAACCTTCAAATGACTGTACCCTCCGACAAGGACACACAGAGGAGATGGAGCTCGACTTCTCGGAGAAGTACAGCAAAACGACAAGAAGCAACGGGCAGAAAATGAAGCAGTGGAAAGTCCAACAGGACACAAAGGAAAAAATCTGCCCTGGAAGGTGGCAGCCCCGGGACAGGGCTCAGAGAGGCCGTGTAACCTTCATCCTTGGGGATTTTCAGAACTCGGCTGACTGAGAGTCTGAGCAACCTCATCTAACTCTGAATTGAGCCCTGCTCAGAGCAGGAGGTTGGACCAGACCTCCAGAGGCCCCTTCCCACCTAAATCATCCTGTGATTTCATCAGCCCATACGCCACCAAGAAAATAGACTTCACAGTGTCTGAAACATTCTTGCAGTTTCTATTAGTTCAGCAAACACAGCTTAGCGTCGCCATTGGGAAACATTAATATCTTAATATACCACTGGGCTCCACAGCTGTAAATTTAAGACCACTTAAAGATACATGCTATAATTCAGGGAAGAACCTGAGACAAACAAGCCTGCTGAGACAAACCACTGTATTATCACCTGTAATCTCACCGGCAGTCAACAGCAGCAGAAATCATCTGCGTATGTATGTCCCAACCCTCACGGAATAATCTCAGGCATATTCAAGAAGCTGGTTCCCTTTAATTTGAACTCAAAACACTATCCACCGGGGATACTGCTTGCATCACCAAGCACTCAGTGTACGAGGAAAATAAGCTCCGTCTTGTAGTGTACTTATGGGTTTTGTGTGGATCAACCCTAAACCTCCTTTTTTTCAAAAAAAAATACCAATTATACGTAACAGTTCTGATACAGGAAAAATTAACTGTTGGAAGACGGCAATATGTGAAGCGCTCAGCCCAGCGCACAGCCTCACGTCCCTGTACTCCGTTGCAGTTCATGCACCCAGTTTCTCTGCAGTAAGAGCAGAGAACAGATTATTTAAGCACCAGCCAATGATGCAAAGTAACAGACGTGGCCCAGCAGCAAGCCATTTACAGTGGTCATATAATTATTTAATTTCCCTTAATTTTAGCTATTGAATTCGTGTTTATTTTTTGCCACCAATCAGGTCTCCGGCAACAGCATCCCTGCAGTGCCTGACAAATTACATCACCAAAACCGCTGTCAATTGCCACATAAGCACCTCTGGAAATTTATTGTAAAAATATGCAACTGTTTATTAAAAATGTACTCCTTCAAAGGATACAAGACACTAAATGTTGTACCTTCACAGCAACATCTGATCTGGGGAACATCCAGGAAGACTGAAGGTAACAAACCACTATTCCGCACCTTATGGAATTAGCGTGATTATTTACAAAAACAGAAGTGGAAGGATCATGTTATGGCAGGAAACGAAATTATATTCTCTGCAGAGAAGTGTTTTATGTGCTGGGATCATGCCTTTATTCCTACCTCCTTTCTAAACACAGATCATTTCTATTCCCCCCATCCCACCCCAACTCATCACAAACGCTCTTCGAGGCCGCGGTAACGCTGGGCTCCAGCAAGTGGGGTTTTCCCAGAGGAAACACGTGTCTCACTAACATTGCCGTTCGTTTGTCCAGGAAACACTACACCAAAGGAGAATATCCGATGTCATCTAGACTTTCAGATGCCCCAAGACATCAGGTACTAAATAGTCACAAGATGCAAAGTTTTGTGAAAAGCAAGTGAGAAAGTAGGACACAAAGTAGAAAGTATTTTCCACTGCGGCAAAACCGGAGTCGTCGGCGTATCACAGTCACAGAGATATTTATTAATCAACTGAGAAGGGTAGACAAGGGTGAGACGTGATGAGGCGGATGAACATAAATAGGATTTGCCTAGGTGAAGTCAGGAGAACTTAAATATTCTCAGTCAGCAGGCAGCGGAGTGGCAAAGTTCAGAGCAGATAAAGGCAAGAAATGCAAATTGGAGAGCTATATGACAGCTTTAAATTAACGGCAACGACTCAGGAAAAGTAACTGAAGATGATTTTAGACAGCTCTGGATAGATCTTGGCACAAACACGCGAGGCAGCTGAAAACAAGCAAGGCGTCAGCATGCGGTAAAGACTAGCATGGGGATTAACGTCCTGGGCGCCATGGTCTCACTTGGAATATTGCACGAAGCACCAGGACAGTGAACGTGGAGAGTCCAATGGTTCAGAGAAGGTAAAGCAAATGACTGAGGGCCTGGAAAATCCCACAGGAAAAGATGCTGAATAACGGATTATTTTAGGAAGCAGATGAATGGGCCAGAATGGTTAGGAGTGTCTGGTGCTACTTGTTGAGTTGTTTGGGCAGAGCAACACAGGCTCCTCAAACCGTCATTTGGCTGTGCAGCTTCCAGCCCACCACGCTCCACGTCTCCGGAATTTAAGCAAACGCTGTGACCTGCCCCGCACAGACCTGTACACACGAGGTCTGTGACCAGTGGTGTTCTCCAGGGGTCAGTACTGGATCCAGTCCTGTTCAACATATTCATCAATGACCTGGATGAAGGGGTAGAGTGTACCATCAGCAAGTTTGCTGATGACACAAAACTGGGAGGGGGGGCTGACACACCGAAGGCNCAACAACGCTTATAAATACTTAAAGGGAGGGTGCCGGGAGGATGGGACCAGTCTTTTTGCAGTGGTGCCCAGTGATAGGACAAGAGGTAACGGGCACCAACTTGAACATAGGAAGTTCCTTCTAAACATGAGGAGGAACTTCTTTCCTTTGAGGGTGGCAGAGCACTGGAAGAGGCTGCCCAGAGAGGTGGAGGAGTCTCCAACTCTGGAGACATTCCAAACTCGCCTGGACGCCATCCTGTGCAACCTGCTCTGGGGGACCCTGCTCTGGCAGAGGGGTTGGACTAGATGATCTCCAGAGGTCCCTGCCAACCCCGGGGATTCTGTGATTCTGTAATTCTGTGACCTCAGATCCGATGCTGTGTGGCCATGGTTCCCAAAAATGTCTTTTTTTGAGTTATTTTAAGTTGTTTTAAAGAGTCCGACAACACCATCTGTTCACTGCCATGATCCCGCTTGTTGCTCCTGTCTTGGTGTCCTCCCTGCCGTCCGTGCCCACCTCCAGCACAGAGCCCACGGTGACAAAGGGAGCAGACCTCCCTTGGCTGCGCAACCAGAGCCACCCCACCACAGAAGGTCCTGCAGCTACCACCCAGAAAGCGGGGACAGGAAGCACGCCCAGCTTTCGCAAGGCAATATAATAGCATAGAATCATAGAATCGTTTAGGTTGGAAAAGACCTTTAAGATCATCTAGTCCAACCATCATAGTAGGTCTACAAGCATGTTTGAAATACCACTTCTTTCTGGTGGTTACCCACTGTGTTTAGTGTTCGCGCTGAACAATAAATTCAGCTGAACAGCTAGAGAGGTACCGAAGGGGAAGTCCAGCAGCTTATCTCACGTGAGAAGGAAACTCTCTCTGCCCTGGAACTCGTGTCCCTTTCAGCTCTTTCCGAGCAATCATTTTGCTTCAGGTGTCTCATGCATCTATGGCATATTTATGTAAATAATACACGCTGTGTTTTTAGAAATAAGCTGTCACATTGGGCAGCATGCACAGAAGAGATCCAGACAAATGCCAGCGCCATTGCAAATGCCACTGTTCTTTTGATTTTGTAGGAGTAGAGACAGGCCTTATGTTCTCAGATACAGCTTATACCCTCCCGGAGAACAGCCCTCCCTAGCATTGTGTTCTCTGCACCTTCTGGGCATTTTTTATTTATAACTTTGTTGATCCAAATGCGAATCAGTCTTAATTTAGCTTCTTTACTAGCTTATGGGGAAAAATGAAAGTCTAGCCTATAGCAGAAAAACCTCTAAATGAGCTTTTCAGGTCACTGCCAGGGGCCTCTAGACACCCCAGGGCACCGGGCTTTGGAAGAGATGGTCCTCTCAGCAGAGCTTGGTGCCACAAATGACAGGGGATAAAGTGGGAAGAAAAGCCTTATTCTAAAAAAACAGAGAAACTGTTGTTTCCTAGGTGATACAACAAAATCTGGTGGTATGCATGAAATATGCATTTGGTTTCCCAAGGCAAAAAACTTGAGTATTTCCTTTGAAAAATGAAGAGCACCACAATGCTCAGAAAAGATGTATTTTTCCATAGGCAGAAATGACCTGCTTCAACCCATACCTACTGCGAGAAAGCAAGCACGTGCACCTCCCATCAGCGAGACTTCAAAGCCTCTTCACAGACCTTCTATAAAAAGAGCTATAGAAGTTTCGGTCCAAACAGATTCACCCGTTATTATTCATCTCAAGCTGTTGAAATTAAGACCCCACGCACTCAAGCTAAAGAAAACTTTACCAGCAGTTATCAATACTTCAAGAGCAGTTCCCTGCCTGGTGAGAGTTGGTATTACTGCCTTGACTTCACTAGAACAATGTCAATCATCAGCTAAAAAAATCTGTCTCAAAGAATCTTATGGTTAGCAAATATTTCACAAGTCATAGGAACTGTTCTATACATAAACTTTTTTAAGTACATTTTTAAACTCCAGACTTAACTTGTATCTATTCAAGTTGCCCAGTACTTACCCTTTCAATTTCTTTTCTTTGCAAGGAAAGAAGTGTATTAGACTGCAATTTTCTCGCATTTTTAAAGAGCAGACACCTAACATTGCTATTGACAGTCAAGAACTGCTTCCCACGTGGCGTGATGATTCGGTACCTTACCGAAAGCCGCGAAGGAAGTCTGATGCTGCTCCAGAAATCAAATGTTCACCTCAGTGCACTGAAGTGCGCTCTCGTTTCCAGTAACACCTCTCTGCCTGACCAAGGGACCAGCAGTAACAGCAGATTTTTTGCTCTAGAATCCTCAAATAAGCTGAGTCATGAAAATAGACCACGAACAAACTTGAGCAACCATATTCTGTGGACTGATGCTTTGTTAAAGAGCATTATTGAAGTGAAGCAATGAAATCACCTGATAATTAATTACATTCTTATTTCTGTAACTCACTCTTCAGTCCCCTGCTAAAGCTTCGCGTGAGCCAAATTTCAGCTGAGAAACAAACTGTAACAGCCAATTTGCAAATCCACAACAAACCAGGTTTAGCCTAAGAAATTCGACAAACCTCCCTGCAGTGAAAGTCACTCCCTTCCAAACGCTCGAACCATCAATAGAGCCTGGACGTGCTCATGCCAAGCGCCTCACTTGTGCAAATAACATTTGGTATGACATGGGGAAGTTAAAGAAGGATAAGGCTAAAAGGAAAAAAAGTATTATGATTTTATGTATTTATTGAAAAAGAAAAGGGAAGAACGTGACAACCAGCAGAAATTCCCCCTAGCCCACAGCACTGAAAGCTGGTCCTCAGACTGCCGTTACTTTTTGGGTAAGAGGCAGAATACTACAGCTTGTATTTTTGACAAGAGAAACACCTTCATTTTTAAAAGACATCTTAGGATATAAATTGTTTTACGTGAAGAGTAAAAGAAGGCTAATGCTGTTTTCAGGGTAAAAACTGTGTTCTTGTAGTCAAAGCACAGAGTTGCTTACAGGCTCTACAAGAGTTTTCACTGTTGCTTAGTCTGCAAATCCAACATGCAAATTTAAGGCATAATAGATTACCTAAAGAAGTGCACTGGTTGGAAAGTGAAATGGTAAATCTTGAAATGTCATATCTTCGTCATGTTAGCTTTCAAAGTTCAGGATGGTTTGTCTTCTCTCCTTTGTTCGCTTCAGGCTTGCCTGGACATTTCTTGTCCATGCAAGAGGGAAGACAAATGGTTCACTCAAAAAGGTATTACATCCAAGCGTGGATTTGAAAGGGGTCATTTGCTTTTCAGTTTAAACACGGAGAAGTACTGAAATCGCCAGGCTTACACACATCATTAAAGATCCTACAAAGTTGCAGTCTTGTCCTCAACAGCTGTCAGAGGAGAGCTGCTCCTATTTGCTTCTTTAAGGCCATCATTTTCCTAAGGGAGATGCTGCATTTTCACTAAATTTAGCTATATTTTTTCTGTCTAAGACAAATCCTTAAGAATGAAGACCAGAAAAAGTATTAACAACTTCAAAGCCTCGGGCAGCGCCAGGTTGTGGAGAGGAGCCGTTCCCCGGTGCCCGCTGACTCATCACCCCCGGCTTTGTGCCCATTTCTCGGCTGGCAGCTGCAGGTCACTTGTCTTACCTTAGCCCCGCTGTCACCGCGCCTACGTATTGTCCTGCCACGCTCCTGCCTGTGCTTCCTTTACCGACGACTTCAAAAGCCACGCGAAGGTATCCCTAACTAAGCAGGCAAGGGGAGGATTAAGCCTGACCTCTCTGATAGAAGAAAGCGACCAACAAGTTAACCTTTAAAAAGATCAAAAAAGTTACAAGATCATTGAAAGCCCACAAGACTACAAGTCTATAACCTCGCCGTCTCTGCAGTATTTTCTGATATCAGCTGAGCTACTTTTTTTAAGCACCCACGGTAGGCTAAAGCTTTCTTCACCTCTGAAAGCAATGAAAGTAAGCTTTCCGGCTCAGGAAGAAATCCACATTATGATAGGTAACACCTATTCCATCTCCAGACTGCTTTTATTATTGAAGTGCTGGGACACCAACGCAACAAACCCCAGCAGAAAATGGATTTTTCCAACAAGTAAACACAGTAACAGGATGCACAGAAACAAGGCCTGTTCGTATGCTGCAGGATTTCTTCATACGCCATAAATAAAAAAGAACTGCTCAGACACTTGCCTAAAGGCAGGAGCTTTGTGCTTGCCATTACTGAGCAGGGTAAGGTATGGATCTGCACTTCAGAAATCTGCTTTCCCCTATGCTTGCACAGGAGATTGTCCTTCAAAGCTGAATCAGGAGCAAATGAGAGAAACATACAGACTTCAATGCTTAAAAGCTGCATAACAGTGAGCAAAATTAAACTCCCACACCGGGTATACATATAATATACACCTCCCGCACCCCGAGTAATTCCTCTCACCGTAACTCCATTCCTATTCAAAACGACAATTCCTGCAATCACATCTATAAGAACTGAATATTGTATTTTTACAATTATTCCAGCTAAGCTAGAAACAGCACCAATTTAGAAATAGTTCATTAAATGAATGAGAAGAGGAATTCTTTTGTTATCAGCCCACAGTGAAAAAAGCCAGGGTGAAATACTCTTGTATCTCCCTGTCCCGAACGGAGGGTCCGGCCAAGCTGCTGGAGGACTGTAAAGAGGAGGTTTGGATTCAGACGCACTCGATCCTCCTTTAATCCCAACATATACACCAGTATTCACTCCAACCGCTCACTGAACTAGCGAACCACGCTCTTAAAGAGAACATGTTAAAAGCAACGGAATACTCCACAGAAATATTTTTGTTCTGAAAGCAATAAGAGATTTCTATTTTTACATACACAAATCACTGCTGTATAAATAATACAACTCACTACGACTAGCAAAGAAGTTTTGTTATAAAGTGAGATTTTATGCTGCAAAATGGATTTTGTTGTTACTGTTCAATACAATATTTGCAGAATCATAAACAATGATCATGCACGTGCTCCACTTCTGGCAAGCGGAGACCAACTGCAACAGCATATTTTTAGAAAGAAAAAGAATATACAGCTTCTTAAAAACACTTGAACACCAGCAGCCCCAGCCTGTCATTGGAATTGGTTTTGTCTGTTGGCTTTGGAAAATTCAAAATATTCTCTCTCCTGACAGACACTTAAAACCAGCATCATTTAGCTCATTATGAACTATCCATAAAAATGATGCAAGCGCATTTTTCTAATTAGCTTTTAAACCTTCCAACCAATTTAACAAAAAACTGCGTTCTGCTATGCAACAAGTCAGATCCAAACCAGTTACACAGAATCAACTGAATTTCTTCACTCCCCCAACATGAAGAGGCTGCAGAAGCACAAAACACCCTTTGGTGCAAGAGGCTCAGAGTTACGCATCCATCCAAAGAATCACTGATACTGCTCCTTGAAACAGGATGGCTTTGAACCGCCGCCTGCTAAAGCCTCTCCAGGATTCCCTCCTCGCCCTCGGCTTCCCAAGATCTCACCTGGACCGCAGGAAGTTTCCCCCCCCAGCCCATGTGTCTGCAGACCACGCAAGATGACTGTTACCTTGCGGACGTGGCAGGAGAAGAGAACGTTCATGTATTTGTCTTTCCGTTTCAGCTCATTGGCAACAGGGATGAAAGAGCCGGTGGTCTGAGGGTTATCTGGTTTCTGAAAGAGCAAAGACAGGCACGTAACTCTTCTCGCTTAATGAAGACAGTAATTGCATTACGTGACGGCGGGCCAGAGGACTGCAGCTGCACCACCGCGTCCGAAGGCTTCCTCCAGTCTCTGCCTCGTCGAAGAGCGGCAGAGCATCTGGAGTTTTACGTGTTTTCTGAAAAAAAGTCTTAACAAAACAAAATGCTTAAAGGAAGGATGGAGTAAAAGGAAGCAGTGCAACTTGCCTAGAGAGAATTTCTTTGTTCCTTTTCATTTTAGGTTGTTTCTTAACATCCCATTATATCTAGAGTCTTAGTTCTATATCGACTTCTTTCCTAGCTTTGGCCATTTGAAGAGCCAGCTGATGGCATTACTCATTATCTTTTAATGCTGCTTGTGATGTTCAGGCTAGGCTTAAGTATTCAGAAAAATCACTCCTAGTGCAGTAGAAGTCAAAGACTCTGAAACTACAGAAACCCATTTACAGAGGAAATTTCTCTCTGGGGGAGAAAGGGAAAAGTACTTCTCCCTCCCAAGAAACCAACAGTCGCTTTTTCAAATTTCCACCCCTTTTAGCATCCTAAGCCCCAGGCGTTGCATTGATGACTTCACTTGTACTCACCAGTGCGATGTAATTCCCTTCCCATGCTCTCTGCAGGCCAATATCAGCTCTGTGACCTTTCAGCACTTCCATGGCAGCAACCTTGGCCCTCAGTTGAGGTAGGACTTCTGGTGGGACGCTTCGGATGAGTTCACCTGCTCTCCACCTGCCACAAAACGCCTGAATCAGTTCCACAGTCTGTACCACGCACTACGAGGCCTGCTTCTGCCCAAACAGAGCAACAAGGACACCCCTAGACTATAAATGTCAGGGGAAAAAGAAGTCCTTCCATTGCACTCATGCAGCTGGAAACCTCAGTATCATTTTAAAGTCACATATCATCTCTGACTCATGACAAATTTGGCTGGTATACTCCCCATCCTGTACCCAGAAGTCAACTACTGGTGCATCTGTTTACAATAAAGTTTTTGCAAGCCCATTTTTTGGCTCATTTACAACATCATTCTCCTTTAATAGCTGAATTTGGCACTACAATTGAAACCTAACCAACTGTAACATGAAACAGGGCTGGGTAGCTCATCCACTACTCCACACCACGCTCCAGCCTTCGGCAGCAACACCAGTTCTCTACGATTAATGCTACGAAAAGTCTTTTACCAACTAAAATTTTGTAGTTATGATAATTGATGTTAATCTGAAAGCAGGACTCTCCACCCAGATAGGTTGTGGATGGCTTTCAAGAGACAGCTGGGGAAAAAATCAAGGCTGACTTGATCTAGTGTTGGTGGTAATCCCTCTTCAAGCAGATGGCCGGACCGGAGATCTCTAGAGGCCCCATCCAGCCAATGTTTCTCTTGTTCAGTGACTTTCAGCAGTCAACATTTTTCAAATTGGAATCGTAACTATTTTGTCTACAACCTACCAGAGAAAAAATCACTATCTTTTACGTATTAGTAGGTTGTAATAAAGGTATAAAATACCTCTTCTGCACATAGAGTCTGGGTAGATAGTAGAAGATTACTTATTCTATTGCAGAAAAGTACCGACTTACTATAAGAAGTCTTGAGGAAGTCAAAAAGATTCCTTTTCCCACTCCCCTGTCTAACAGCAGCTGCTCTTTTCTTTTGAAAGCAACCAGAAAGAGGCCAAGGAAGGGAATACAATATCCATCCTGACTAAATCTTTGAAACAGAATAATTAGTTGCCTGATCAAGGGTACCAAAAGCCACTGACATTTTCATCTATGACACCCAGTTAATGTTCTTCATTTTCCAGCTTTCATGGAACAAGTAGTAGCTGTTCCTTCCTCTAGGTTAGAGGGAAAAGACAAGAGGTTTTCTTGTACCTGTGGTAAATGGTCTGGAGTGCCTCTTCAAATCGGCGCAGCACTTTCGGTGGAGTGGGCCATTGCACGTGCTTGCCATAATCCTTCATTTGCCTTACATTGTGAAAGCGTCGGGCAACCTCATGGATGTAGGCTTTCACTTTGTAGCGGCGGTAATACTTGAGTATCGTGAGGGCGGCTTTTGTCCTCTTATAGCGAAGGCGAGCCAAAGTGCCCCTCCAAACCTAAGTGTCAGCAGAGAAGACAGTTTTAGCAATAAAAAGCAGGATCTTTCTTTTCTTTCTGTACTCCTTCTACACAGCTGAAATCCATAAATATATTAGTTTTACTTTAAAGGAAGTGACTTTTCTGTGCCAGTCAAATCCCACTAAAACATCTCTGAAAAAACACCATGTTTACCAGTGTACCGAGAAACAATTTTAACTCTGATTAAAAAAGATTGCTTTGAAAATAGTTTGGCGAATATCTATTCCGACCACACACAGAAAAGCGGAAAACAGGCAACACAAATTATATCCTCCCAACTTGCCGGACGGGAGGCCAGCTCTGCCAGCACCTGGAGAGCACCACAGGCAGAAAACACACCACGTTCTGGACTTCTCCTTCCCACACCCCGTCAAAGAGGCTCTCTGGGACTGCCTGCAGCGCTGACGTGACTGTACGTTGCTCCCAACTCCTCCGTTGAAGCCTCCGTGCATGGCGAAGCACGGCAGCGCTCAGCCAGGCCGGGCAGGTCGGGTGGCTTCTCTCCTGTAGGCAGACACGCGTATTCCCCGTAGCGCTCTCCAGCTGACACGCACGTCCCGGAGGGATTTGTCAACAGCTGTACTTTCCCCCTAATATAATCCGCCAAGATGAAGATTGTATTTTTGTTTCCTTGTAGAATTAAACTGGAAGGATAATGAGCCTCCTGCATAGGAAGAGTGCTTCACTGCTCACTACGGGCTCTGCTGGAGAGTTTATTTCCCTCTTGAGAAACATCCCATAGCACCACCGATGCATATCAAGCCTTCTATTTACAGAAGAATTAATTAATTACCTGAGGCAATTTCCAACATGACATTCGCTTTATGAAGCTGCTGTCAAAGGTTCTCTTGACAGCTCTACTGATAATCCTGGTATGTGGCTCAAAAAACCTACATGTAGCAAGCAGTGTAGCAGATGTGAGGAGCCAC
This sequence comes from Burhinus bistriatus, assembly GCA_013397275.1. Classification (NCBI taxonomy): domain Eukaryota; kingdom Metazoa; phylum Chordata; class Aves; order Charadriiformes; family Burhinidae; genus Burhinus; species Burhinus bistriatus. The sequence goes on from VYXH01008123.1 coordinate 83,634, forward strand.
TCTTCTCTATACGCTCAGAATTCAAAGAGGAAACAGAGATTTTGGGTTCCAAACCCCTCAAAAGCAGTGAACTCTCTTCTCCCAACCTCTGCCGGAGTAACCCCGCCTCGTCCTACTTTAGAATCATGGAATTGTTTAGGTTGGAAATGGCCTTTTAAGATCATCCAGTCCAACCACTGACCCTACTCTACCAGGTCTGCCACTAAACCATGTCTCCAAGCACCACATCTACACGACTTTTAAACACACCTAGGGATGTTGACTCGACCACCTCCTTTGGCCTCGCTGTCTTTGTGTAGGATACCTCCTGTTCATGACAGGCACAAGCCACGCAGCTCTGGCAGAGCTTGGGGAGTTGCTTGAGCACCCACCACTTCACCAGTGTGTTTGATGCTCCATGTAGCACATTTGTGTTCTAGCACACCAGAACAGAGTCAAGACCCTTGGTAATGCTGCCCAAGCATCCAACAGCACAGCTGAGCCAATCCATCCCTGTCTTGTGCTTCAGCGTGTCCAACTGACTGTAGGCATGCAACCTCCAACACTTCATTCCAACACAGAAACTCATCCTCAAAACAGTATGAAATCACGCTACACCCTACCCATTCTGTGGATCATTTAGCACGGCGAAGACCAAACTGCAGCTGCTAAGTTGCATATGGCTGAGAAGCAGAGGGAGCCCAGCTCGCTCCTATACTGTACATTGAATGTTGTTGGGAGGAAGAAGGAAATGGCCCTGGCCAGCAAAGCGTAGGAAAATGAAGCCCAGCAAGCAACCAGGGGAACAACTCAACACGTGCAAGGTGACCGAAGGCAATGTGCTCCTTACCAGATGCCAGTCCCTGCCAGGAGCCACTCTCCCAAGGAGGGTGTGGGAACAGAGACTATTTCAGCGGTCGCTGGGAAGAGCTGGGGAAGTGAGGCAGGACACAGGTCAGCGAAAGGAAGGGTAAGAGCAGGAAGCCCAAAAAGCAGTCCTTGTAACCACAGCAGAAAATCAGCATGGCTCTACTGACCAGACAAATAACCGGCAGGAAAAGAAGGCCCAAGTTAAAGAGCGAATAGAGGACTGGTACCGACAATCTCCACGCTGCCTGCATATTAAATAATATAGAACACTTTCCTTATCTATTCTTTGAAATCATTAGACAGATTGAGGGAAAGCAGCATCCTTTGCTTAACATATGCTGTTCTTAGGAGTCACTTTTAGTGCACTCAGTTATAACTGTAGTTTTAAAGCTATATAACCTGCGTATCACAAAGAGATACAAGAACGGTGCCATATAAAGGGCGTCGGAACTCCTGAGAAGCTCAGGGCTTCCTGAAGTCACAAGCTAAAACCGACTTGCACGGGGACTGGATTTCACCCGAAGTGAGTAAGGCTGACTTAAACCCAGCATTTCCATGTCTGAGGGCACAGCAGATTCAGAAACTATGAATTGAACAGAATCAGCAACTAGGATGAAATAATTGAGCATCTAAAGAGTACTGAAGAAATTTGCGCTCTTTTTTAAAGAAAAGTGAAGAAGACTTGGACTGCTTGAGACATTTAAACATGAACTGAAGTGTCAGAAAATGTTCCTGCAAGGAATATATGGACAGTAACCAAGATAAAGTGGGTAAAAACCTAACGCCAACTTCTCATTTTTTAATTTAATAAGAATAGAAATGAGGAACAAAGAGCTCCAGATTGCAGCTAAACAGCCTCTGAATGTTATAAAGGATGTCAAGAAAAGAACATGCATGGTAAATTCGTGTAAGCTGGTAATAACTTTGTAGACCTTCACTCCTGTCAATTGTTCCCAAAAACATTTTGAATTGTTTTTAGATACAGAACAGGGTCTTGATTTTGCTTCCTTGTGCTTGAAATAGGCATGCTCTTGAGGAAAGTCTCTTGCTGTGGTTATTTTTCACACCAGTCAGACATCGGCGGAACAAAGGGGCTGTAACAGATTGCCCCGATGTTCTATCAGCTGCATCGCTGCAGAAATTGGCTTCGCAGCAAGAAGTGTCACAACTGCTACAAACACTGGCCTTCCAAATCCAATTATCCAGCCGAGGCATGCCCCTTGGCTACACGCAAGCAGTAAACTATTAATGAAAAGCACGTCCTCAAATCAAGTTGTCATGACTGGATAACCTCACTCCTAGGAAGGATCTTCCTAACAGCCACAATGGCAACTCCTCCCAAAAGTCAGGAGAAAGCCAAAGACAAGAACAAACTTTTCCCAGGGAATGGGGTACAAATATTTTTTAAATTACTTGTTTTTCTGGCTCGGTGTTTTTCTTTTCAACCACAGGGCTCATTTCTGCTGAAGGCAGCCCATCAGGAGTGTTGAACTGCCAAGGTAAGCTGATTGCCCGATGGTCTAGCAGTCTCTTCCAGAAACGCGGACCCTTCAAACCTACAAACAAGAGGCGGTGTCAAAGCAACAACCCCCTTGTTCAGCAGCCACTTTGTGCACTCTGCATTGTGGTGTTGTGAGCAACGGGCCAGAATCATACACAAGACAAACGGGGAGGCTGGAGTGTTTCCTACCAACACGCACCATTCTCACACGTGAACACTGGCAGAGCACTCCTTCTCTCAGTGTACCTTTCTGATTCTTCCCCCCACCTCCAGTTTATAACTCAAGAACATTAAGCATTGTAAAATGGAAAAAAAAAAACCAAAATAAAATTTCCAGTGTTAAGTTTATCATGGCATTTAGCAGATATTCTACCCAGATTCTCATATTGCAAAAGCCACTTCTCTGTTATATGCTGGAGGGCAATAGTAGAGCCACGGCCAAATACGGGAGACCTGCATGCCAAAAACCCAACAGAAAGAAGATCTGTACATCCAGGATTCTACTTTCTTTCGTCCTTCTGTACTCAAGATAATGTCCAACTCATTTTCACGCATAGTTCAGAAGGATTCAACAGCTCACATGCATCACCTTTCTGAAACTCAACCACCAGCAAGCAAGCAGCTTTCAGCTTGAACTTAAATCAGAGCTACATACCACCAAGCTGGTAGTTTCAGCACTCGCATTTAGCAAAACTTGCAAGGACAGGGTAAACAAGCCCGAGAATCGCAGTGCCCCGTGTCATTCCTCCTACAGGCAAGGATAAAACGATACTTCCCTTTGCCACCTTTCTCTGGGTTTCACTTCTGGATAACCTGGCTTCCCATAGAAATGAGACTAAAGATAACCATGTCCCAGTCTGACCTCCGGAGATTGCCCTGCTATCTTCTGAATCTCCAGCCAGCTTCAACCAACTCTGACAGAGGAACAGAAGACTCAAAGAGGCATGTCCATATATCTTTCAGGAAAAATCAACAGCAGGGTAGAGCAAGCCTCAAATTAGAGTGACATTACTGGAAACTCTTCGGAATAAGCTCAAGAGCCATCTGCCTTCTTTGATCTCCAAATCCCAACCAGCACAGATGAAGCTCGTAGCCAGGCACAGCCACACGAGACTGCGTGCCAAGCCAAATAGGCAGAGGATCCCAGGAAGATCTGGCAGTGTTTCAGGGGCATGAGAAGGTGGAGATGTGTGCAGGACACAAGGGAAGGAGTGGAGGATATGATGAGGAAGATTGGAGAGTACTGGCAGTGAACTGGTCCCAAGAAGAAAATGGACTGTTGTCACTGTGGGGTGTCAGCAGTGTAGGACAAACCCCGAGGAAGCCAGGCTCACGGAAGAGCTTCTTTGATGGCAATTTTCAAAGTGACACACTGAAGAGCAGACTCCAAAGCAATCGATTTTGTCATCAGTTAGCGCAGTGCCTTGTGACCAAGCAAGAGCAAGAGACATTGTGCAGGACATGCTACGGAACAGATTGTCCTCCACAAGAAGAGCTGTCCAAGGAGACACGGCAGGGCAAGGGTATAAGAAGGGGAATAAGCGGCATCTCCCGGTTTGAGCAACACAGGACTGATTTCTCTTATAATGCTTGGGAAAACTGCACTTTTAGAAGACTCTAGTGTCTGAACTGGTGAAAATATTTCCTTTATAGTCAGCTGTGGTGTGTGGGTTTCAAGGTCTCGGTGTTTTGGAGCTGGCCAGGTGCGGGGATGAAGAGCAGCGAGACCCAGGCACTTGACCCAAGCTGGCCAACAGGGTTATTTCAGACCATGAACGGCACATTCAATAGAAATTAGGAAGTTTGTTGAGGAGTTCTCTCTCTCTCCCTTGATGGCGGTGACCCTGAGAACTTCTTGCCCCGGTGCCGGAGCCCTGAGCCCTTCCCTTCCTCCCGAAGCCGGAGCGCTCGCAATGTCCGACATTTGCTGTCCCCTGCTGGGAGCGCACAGCTTCCTACGGATAGAATGGGCTGAGTATAACCTTTGTGTATTTTATATCGGTATTGGCATCAATATTGGTTCTTTAGTGTTATTAATGTTAATGATCTAGTCTTATTCTATTAAATTTGTTTATATTTCAGCCCTTGGTTTCTCCCTGATTCCCCTTCCTGAGTAGGGAGGGGTCATTGGATGAGAGAATAATTGTCTAAATGACAATAAATTGTTGTGGGTTCCTCAGACATGGCAGCATGTGTTGGCTCCACAATGTGTGTATGCGGGGAAGGGGACCATGAGCACAGTAAGGACTCAAGAGCAGAGACTTATAAGCAAGATTACATTGAAAATGGAAAAGAAAAGGTGTTTCTAGGGTTTTTTACTTTTTTAAAATAAAACTATTCCTCCTTATCCAGTCCTCACCCACAGTCTCTCCACATCTCTTTCAATACCTCTGCCTTTATGTTTTGTCCTCCTAAAGGCCAGGTGAAGACAAATTAAGAGGGCAAGTGAAATTACGACTAAAGGGCTAGGAGGATGGAGAGAGAGAAAGGAAAAGGTTGGAAAACAAAGTCTGAACAACACAAGACATTCAGTCAAATCTCCTCAAGGTTAGAAAGAGTGTATATTTCTATGGCTGCTTCCAGGGAAAAGAGTTCCTTGCTGTTTCCTTTACCACTGTCCCTTTTACTCCTTCAGTTATGGCCAGCGAGGTGGAGGTGACCACTGGGACCATGAAAAGCTCCAGACCAAGAGAGATCCTCCTGCACAGCTCTGGGTGCTCGCTGATCCCCTTGGTGGTTCCCCTCCTCCTAGTGCAGCAGCGGCTTCAACAGCTTCTGAAACTGGGACTTGCATGCAAAATAATAGAGCACTCATCCAAACCAAGAGTCATATCTTATCTTACGGGAAGCACTGAAATATTTTCTGAAGTATGTTTAATTCACATGGGTTTTTGATTAGAAGTTAATAAATTAAAATTCAAGTGAATGGAAAAGGAGATCTGGATACGTCTTTAGAATCAACTTAAAAACGCCAGTGAGCTTCTAGCAAAGTTTCTAAGATTAGAGAAACCTAACACAGATCAAGTCCACCACCTTAGCAGAAAATCCTGTGTATCAATCTATGTATTATAGGCTCATTTGCAGACGGCAGTCTGCTTCCGAGCTCAGAATTTCCCATTAAAAAAAAAAAAGGAAGGAAGAAAGAAAACAATCGAATGGGCCCTGCAGAGCACAGGGAAAACCAGCAGCCCAGCCAGGGTGGGCCCAGAGTGCTGAGATCACCTCGCCTGTAGTTCTGCCATGGAAAAAGGGATAATCTAGATTTGACCTAGATGCTGCAATCTCTGCCAATGTAGAAGAAAACCCACACAGCACGCAATTTAAACACAGGAGCAAGCAAACAAATGCCCAGAATTCAGCAAACAAACCGAGCTTGGCTAAATTAAACACCAGTGTTATATTTTTTGAGCAGTTTGCAGCTAACTAAACCTTGGAACACTATTTCGTGCTTGCTGTAACACAGCACACCTCCTCCCACCAGGCCTCCTTCGCACTAGCCTGAACCATTTCGTGATCAATATTTCATGCTGCCCTAGCACAAGCTGCCCTCCAGGCATCCAAACTGAAAAGGATAAAACCAAACCATCTAGAAATTCACACAGGCATGAACCTTCCCGCATAGCTTTAAAGGACCTCGAACGGGAAAGGTTATTAAATATTTAAGTCAATAGTGCAGCGCAGGAGCTGCGTGCAGTTCTGCCACAGGGTCCTCTGAGGCACTCCACTCCGAATAAATGCTCAAATCTGAAGCAAGCTTTAATTGTACTATTCCTGATTGCTTTTGAAAGGGGTCATCTCCTCGCAGAGCACAGCTATGACGGAGCGGCTAATATCCACTGGCAGCACCCACCTGGTACTCGCACACACAATTTGTGACCTGCGTTTCCCCAATTCGAGTACATTCAGATCCCATAGAAGGTTTGAGGCAAATGGTTTTAAATCAAAGCCTCCCCGTTCTAATAGATCACGTTACAGAGCATATAAACAGCGAGTGGGAAGGGCTGCTTAATTTACTAAATGCTATTTTCTCTTTTCACATGAGTCAGCTGAACAACGTTCATCCTATCGCTCTGCTTAATAGAAACAATATTCTGCGAGCTAGGAAAGAGAGAAGGGTCCCACTTGGAGATTAATTAGATTGTACTAACAAGACCGTGCCCAAGAATAAACATAAAAATCATCAAAGGAACGGTGGTTATAAGCAAGTCGCGCACATGATGTGCTGGATGCAGAGCCCTAACCGAGCTGCTCTGGGTTTCTCCTGCAGCTCGTTCTGCTGCTCAGCAACGGCGGCAGCAAATGTCAGGCTGCTGCACCCACCTTCCTGCGAGGCCAAGCCTGAGCTGCCGCAGGTCAGCCTGAAAGCCTCAAGAAAGCTCTTCACCATCCTACTCATAAGGACTTGCTACATCCATTTGGTGCCCGTAGCTGTGCTCTGTTGGCAGTGCCCCACTGTCACGACAAAGGGCATCCTATCGCTCCATCCGGGTTGCACTCCGCAGCATGTCCTGCCTCTGGCAACAACCAGGGAAGGAAGATGTTGGGAGAAAGGAGGTAACGTTACCTGAACAGATGAAGAGAACTGCCAAAGCTCCTGTATTAAGGAAGCAGAGAAGTTTGCAACCACCAGAACAAGGTTGCTGCCATTAGAAGAAGGCAGGAACCTTCTCTCATCTATGAAAAATCAAGGTAGAGTTTTTCATGCTGAAGATAGCAAAATACAGGTCATTTTACCAACTTCAGTATTTTATTGCTGGTAAAGGTCACAAGGACAACCAGAAGCACAGAACAACCTTCAAACATGGAGAAGTTAAATAAGCTAGGACACTCCTCTGTGAGAAGAGAGGACTGAGAGAGGACGTGACAGACGTTCACAGAGTCCTGAGCAAAGTCCTGCCTTGTCGGTTCAGGAATGAGTAGGTATCAAGCGAAGCTGGGAGATGCAAGGACCCAAACAAAGTAAGAGCCCTCCACGCAGTGGTTAGCTGAGCTTGCCAAAGGCGGCTACGAAACCTAAAAGCTGGTGGCACATGTTTGAGGACAAGTTCAGGGAAGAGAAATCCAGCAGGTGTTACTGAATGGAAAAAAAAACCAAAACCAAAAACCCCATGCCCAGTTTAGGTGATCCCCAGTCCAAATGTCTGAAGGGACTGGGAAAGTATTAAGGAGAGGCACGATGCACACTTGCCCTGCTGCTGTCCTCCCGAGGCATCTCTTGGAGTCATGACTGTGGTCCCAACAGACCTTCGGTCTGACGTGGCACAGCAGCTGCTACAGTTTAAAACCCACATCTATTTAGTGAAGCGGCTGAGGATTAAGCTCCATCTACGTTTCTGAAGTCGTGACAGCAATGTTCTGCCTTTCTAGAACAAAGAGCAGATACAGGGAAAACAGAGCCATGCAAAGACCTAGAAAACATTACTTACCTTTGTCTAAAGGACACAAACAGCACTACAACATGCCTTCCTGCTAGGGAGGACAGTTTTAATCATGGTTTTAAAAAAAAAAAACCCAAATCCAGAAATATTTCAGCAAACACAGATCAATCACTATAAGCTCAATTTTGCCCCAAAGCCCCATGGCCAGCATGCGCAGCTCACCACCCACCCCCATGAACTAGTGGTAAACCCTCTCAAAGGGACTTGTGATTTATACTGCGGTGTCCTGTTGGGAAAGAAGATACGCACAGAAATTGTCTGTGCTTCTCTCCCTTATTACAGGCACAGTTCACGTGATCCCGGTATATTTACTATCATGTTAAATTAAGATTTTTTCCAAGTTAAGGTTGCTGAATGCTATTTATGCTTGCTTTAATTTACACCACACTGGCAGTATTTTTACAGTTCGAACAAGGCTTAAAGACATCTTGAGGTGCAGCAGATCAGTACCCTTTCAAAAATGAAAAGCTCAGGCACAACAAAAAACAATTCTCTTCCATGAAAACAACAAGGAAGCATCAGTAGCAGTGGTTGCAGAATCTGCTCTTCCCAATTTGTCTACGATACACATGAACGAGCATGAAAAAAACCTCAACCCAAAACTGTGAAAGGACGAGTTAGAACCTGAAACACTCAATTTACAAGATCAGAACCATAAAAAGTTTGTTTAACAAACAAGGGACTGCAGAGATGTTTGCTGAAAGAAGCCCCTTCAAGAGGGGAAAAAAGCCACATTCGAGACTGGAGGGACACAGGGACGCAGCATTCCTCAACTCCTCTGATCCCTTATGGCAATCAAGTCAGATTCCTTTTAAAGTCCTTCCGACATGTTCTGCAAACCGACATCAAGTAAAGCAAAACCTGAAGAAGTGGGACGGAGCTCGCAGTGGGCAGCAGGCTCTGCAGCTGGCTTTGCAGCCCTCGCAAGCAGCACTGCAAAAAGCAGAAGACCAAGATCAAATGCTTAGAGAACCAGGCAGTGACCTGCTCCGCTGCTGGGTGCTCGGCTTCTGACTGGGCTTACGGAAGTCGTTCACGCCCTCACCAAAGCGCAATCATATTCTCTGGGATGCTGGGAACAGGCTTAGGGAAGAGTTTGGGTGGGGTTTTTGTGTTATCGTTTTTTCCCCACGTGCACAGGAGTTAAAAACCCAAGTTTTAGGCTGACACTAACAGCCATGAAGCTCAAGTCTCAAAGCTGGGACACATGAGACCTGGAACAGGCCCTGCCATCCATTTACTGATGGACCATATTTTTAAATAGCGATGCACATACATGGTATCCTCCCTCCTCCTCCCTTGCTAAATAATAAATGGGTATATACATTTATTTCATAGAATCAAAGAATGGTTTAGGTTGGAAGGGACCTTAAAGATCACCCAGTTCCACCTGCCACCCGCCATAGGCAGGGACACCTCCCACTAGACCAGGTTGCTCCAAGCCCCGTCCAACCTGGCCTTGAACACCTCCAGGGATGGGGCAGCCACAGCTTCTCTGGGCAACCTGGGCCAGGGTCTCACCACCCTCACAGGCAAGAATTCCTTCCTGAGATCTCATCTACATCTCCCCTCTTCCAGTTTAAAACCGTTCCCCCTCGTCCTGTGGCTCCACTCCCTGATCCAGAGTCCTTCCCCAGCTTTCCTGGAGCCCCTTTAGGGACTGGAAGGGGCTCAAAGGTCTCCCCGGAGCCTTCTCTTCTCCAGGCTGAACATCCCAAACTCTCAGCTTGTCCTCACAGCAGAGCTGCTGCAGCCCTTGTGTCATATTCGTGGCCTCCTCTGGCCCCGCTCCAACAGGTCCATGTCCTTCTTGTGTTGGTGTCCCCAGAGCTGGAGGCAGCACTGCAGGGGGGTCTCCCCAGAGCGGAGCAGAGGGGCAGAATCCCCTCCCTCGCCCTGCTGGCCACGCTGCTGGGGATGCAGCCCAGGATGCGGGGGGCTTTCTGGGCTGCCAGCGCACATTGCTGGGTCGTGTTGAGCTTCTCATCCCCCAACAGCCCCAAGTCCTTCTCCTCAGGGCTGCTCTCCATCCATTCTCTGCCCAGCCTGTGTTTGTGCTTGGAGTTGCCCTGACCCACGTGCACAATCCCATGCATGAAATGCCAAAGTGCACAAAATGACCCATGTTTAATTTAGATTAAAGCATGTTTTCACAGCATTTCCTGGGGGGGGAGGAAAGTGATAATAAGCCAGTATCCAGGTGCCCCACTGCGCCTGCTACTGAAAGGGCAGGATCCAATTCCCCCCTCTTTGCTTTCCGCCATGGGCACAGCCCTGACTCTCCTTTTTACCAGCACCTTCAGGATGTTCACCTGAAGGAAGGTGAGCTGGTTGTGGAGCTAAACTGCCAGAAAATAACTTCTTCTTTTTATCTTTTTTGGTGGCTAGTGAAGGGAATTTTTTTACTTTGTTTTTTTGGGGGGTGGTTGGAGCATGGTGGATTTTTGGGCTTGAGACGCCTCAATGCATTCACTGGAAGCAGACAACGATGTTACTAGCACAGGGGAGGCAAGCACCATGGGAGAAGCAATCGGATCAGTCTGCCAAGAGATCAGCTTGGCCATACCAGCACGTGGCACTGTCAACATGGGATACATCCAATTCTTCATTTTACTTGGTCCTTCACAGCATCCACGTGCTGCTCCTTTGGAAGCAGCTACGGCACCTCCTTTCGCAGCTTCTCCCTGCCAAAGCCTCTCAAGATCAAAGCCTCAGTTCACGGTACAAATCCATATGTAATTATATACCTATTTCCACTTACATTCAAAACTTCACAAACACATTCCCTCAAGATGGCAAATGCCTTGAGTTCGGATGGCAAATGTGTTGCATCGCCTTTTATTTGGGTCACTGAACCGAAGCTCTCATCAGATTACTACTGCCTGTCCATAATCTGACATGAAAACGCCTTCTCTGTCGAGTGAAAGCTTCCCTTTGTGGTTAATGCTTCCCAGCGCACCGTGCTTCAAGGACTCATGGGGATGGAGAAGAAAGGGAAGGTGAAACATTAAATTATGACAAGTCAGCCATGGTTCTCTTTTTCTGCTCTTCCCCGCCGGGTTTCGGGGAATGTTGCCATGGTGATTGCAGCTGCGGGGCTGCGAGCGACAGCTCTCCCGAGAGCAGGCTCTGCAAACCCAGTGCCCGCGGCCAACGCACGCTGTCGGGGGACGGGCACTGTCCCCCGTGCCAGGAGGACGCGTTAGGAGACCCACGGCAGACACCGGGGCCAGCGCTGCCTCCTTCCAGCTGCACTGACCTCCTGGGCGCGCTGGGCTTCTGTGCACAAGGATTTTGTCCGAGGACCGGGCTGCAATACAAGAGCAATTCTTGCTTCCTCTGCATTAGGCAGTAAAGATTTAGTGAAGCGATTACCATATGCAGCTGTACTGGTCTGATAAAATTACACTGAAATAGTGCACTAAATTATATTGACAAGATACATCATCTCTGCATACCGCACGTGCTGGCTGGCTGGGCTTTTTTTCTTGAACAAAGCACCATTCTGCAAAGCTAATGAATATGTGGGAATGCTTCCAAGGGCAGAAAAAGCAACGAAGCTTTTTTTTTTATTATTATTTTAATTTTTTATTTTTATTACTAACATTAGAGCTGCTCCATGTGCATCCATGAAGACAACCATATAGATGGCAAGACCACAGGTATAGTAAATAAACTCAAACACACCACATAAAAAGCAGGGGTGTTCTCGGCTGGTGCTTCTAAAACAACCATTCGAGTTGACTCCGACAGCGATGACTCCGCTGCCATACGGGCTTTCTAACACTGGACAGCTCTCGCTTGCTAAATTCTGCCGGAGCCAGCAAGTTGCCACGGTTAAATCACATCACATCTGCTTACTGCCTTGGTTTGGTCTGAAGTAAAATTACAGCCTGGAATCTTACTAACATTTTATCACAGAAGAAAAAGGAGGTTGAAGATAAAGCTAAAGCAGACGACATCCAGGAGACGCGGAACAAAAGAAAGCAAAATTACCTGCCTAAACTGGAAGCCAGTTTTAACTCAAGTTGACCGAACTCATATGAAGCAAATTCTTATCGTTGCTAAACAAAGGAACCAGCATTATTTTAAGGGTTAAGGGTTACTCACATGACGAAGCTCTTAAGATAATTATGGAATCTCTTTTTGAAAGTCTTGTGATTTGTATGACAGCAATACGCCACATAATACGTATCACTAGAAATGAAGATGTACCTTTAAAACTACCAAGAAACAGAACTGCTATATGCATTATATGCAGATCTTTCTTTCATTTAAAAGCGTTCCCGTGCAAAGAAAACCGTTGTTGGACCCCAGCCAATATCAGCTGCTTTTAAGGCTATGCCTTACATCTTCCCTCAGTTTTTATCACACAAAGCACCTATTGTCACAATACCACATTTTATCTCCAGTTGTCTTTTCCTAAATTCAAATTTGAGGAACTCCCATGCAAGAGAAGGCTCAATTATTTTTTTTTAACTCATGTTAATCTCTCTCTTTCCTTTTAGATTTAATCTTGTGACTCTCAGAAGTATTTGCCTTACTTGGCCTTTGATTCTTACAGGCAAAACTAAAGTGAGGAAAACGCAGCAAGAATTACGTTTTCCTGTGAGTTTTTCACGGAGAATTGAAAGCAAGTTGAGAACAGAAATTAAGATGCAGGCAAAATTGCCTTGATGTTTTCAGAGCATAGAGAAGGCCTCTTCAGATCCTTACTCTGATTTTATTTTTTTTGGTGTTGATTGTTCCTTTTTCAGCGCTGCCAGTCTCCAACTGCCCCATCTACTGGCAGCAGAGCACGGCTGGTGCATGAACACAGGAGTGATCCGATAGAAAGCAGAGAATGAGATCTAACAGTAAAACAAGAGAAATACAGAAAATGGAAGAAAAATTCAAGCATTTTCCAGATAGAGTCAACACTGTACAAGGTATCTAATCACGTACCTATAGATATCAACCCGACACCCGCTCTTTTATTGACCAGCTGCTTAGTAAGCGGTTAGATTCATTAGCGTTTCTTGTCTTTAGTTGCAAGTTCCAGGACTCTAAAGAGCTCCTCTCCATCACTGTGCCGGCATTTCAGAGCTGGGTTGAAGAACATCCAGCAAGTATAAAGAGAGACACAGGTGAGCCACAGTGGGGCTAAGCTACAGAAAAGGAGCTCTGGCCACCCAGTTTTCTTCAGTCTTCAGTACCTTGAGCACTTGAGAAGCAGCTTGTCTTCTCCCCACAAACCTTTTATTAGGTAAATTAGAATCTCACTAGAGATTTCTCAGAGAGAAATAACAAGAAGATGACTCCACCTGTCCTATTTCAATACTTTGCACAGCAGAGAAAGACCTCTCCATGTAGACTTACACTGGGAGAGGAGAAAATAGGGGAGGGAAGCTTGTGAAGCCATACGACAACGTGCACCGGGAATTTACCTTTTGTCACTTTTGCTGACTGTTGCAATAAGAGAAGCCCCAAAAGCACTATAGTTATTCTATATATAATCCAGCATGCCTGATGCCACACAAAGCCATTACAGCAAAACCCCTCACAGAGTCAGAGAGTCGATCCTGACCAGGTACTTACCTTCTAGAGACAAAAAATCTTTAGCCCTCCTCTCCTCCAAGGTTGTTGAGCCCAGCCCAGACTATGTAATTCTGAAGGTTCCATCTAAAGGAAAGGCCAGCAAACTCACAAAAACGGACAGGTTGCTGTCAAAGTTGTGCCTCGCACCGTTGGGTGGACTTTATTTGAAGGAGGAGCTTCAGTGCTCACCTTGCAGTGAGACATCATCTCTTTCCACAGCACAGACAGGCTGGGTCTTTTAAGTTATTCTACAGTAACTGCACCTTTCAATTTCAAAAAAGGTCCCCTCTCAACTTCTCAGACATTTAATATGAAAACTGGGGTCACCTGGGAGCAAGGTGTCCCTCCTGCAGCTTTATTCAACAGGGAACTCATTAGCTTGCCTCATACCACTATGGGAAGAAAAAGAGACTCCAGATTAATGGCACGACCCAGTGAACTCGCTGAATGCACCAAATAATACCAACAAGCTTAGAAAAGTGGCTGCAGAGAGGGGAACTCCTCCCGAGAAACCAGAGCGAGCACGCTGGAAGTGCAACTAATAATCCAGAAAAACATTAACAGAGGTGCATGAGAGGGGCCCCACAGATCAGCCCCGTTTCACTCCAAAAGAATAAGCCAGCATACGCTTTTGGAAAAGTATGCTGTCATTTCCAGGAAAGAGACCTGGAAGAAGACGAGGAGTCCAAGAAAGCTGTTGTGAAGCTCATCAGCAGGGCAAGCACAATACTGCCACAGAAAGGAAAGGAAATGCTGAACCCCAAAAGCTCAAGAACAGGCAAGTCCTGCATCCTCTACGCAGCCTGAGCTTTGCATTTCCAGAAAAACTAATCACATACATATATGCAAAACTTACAAAATTCCTTACTAAAGATAAACCATGCAATCTGGCACAACAAATACCAACGGAGATGCAACCCTGGACTTGACACTTTCTCCTTCCATGCTGGTCCAATTGTTTTGCTTTCCAGAAAGGAAATCCTATCAAACACATTGTAAACACAAGAAATTTGAGGGTTTCGCAAAACTACTAAAGCTTACAGTGGATAACTTTTCCTTCAGGGTCTTACTCTTCACTAAAAGTGATTCAGTCCACCAGGTTTAGAAAATTTGTGCAAACTTATGTTAAGCGCATAGCTTTAGAGCTGGCTTTTTCTCTTGCAGTTTTTCTCCCCATTTGTCAGCAGTTTCTATTTCTGATGGGCAAAAAGGGTTTCAGAAGTTCTGTTGTTTCCCGAGTTCCAAGAATGACAAAGGAAAAACACATTTTAAGAAATACATTCCTAAAAATCTTGAACTAGTCACAATCCGTGTTAGTTATGACAAACTCAGTTCCACCGTTCCTGTTGCTGTGGAAGTCGGAAGTTGTTGCTCTTTGCTAGACAGATCACGCTCACACAGGACACAGTTTTCAGCAAGTACTATAACCAGCTCTTGTATTTTTTTCCCCTCTGGTGTATGTTGCTTTTGAGGTTACAAAACCACCTTCTATTGTCTTGTGGCCCCAAAAAGCACCTAAATGATTTAAGAGCTAGCAAGTCACAACAAACTCCTGTGGCTTACAAGAGTACCTTTGTCTGAGAATGTGTTTGCCCTGAAGTCACAGAATGTAAAATTATTTATCCTAAGGGTAAAACCAGAAAGATCCCGAGCTCAGATCCCATGTTCAGAGAGGAAAGACAAGTGCACAGGTCCTGTTGCACAGTGCCTTAGGTGTCTCACCCTTTGTAATGCTAAGGGCCTTCTATTTTCTGTTCTGTAGACTGCCTTTCCCTCTGTTACCCTTGCACCCAAGCTGCTGGGCAGTGTTTTCCAGAGCCTCTGCAGCAGTCTTTTCCCTTCTTCCTGTAACTCTGCTAGGCTTGCACCTGCAAACCCCAATATTGCACGTTATGGCAGGCTCTTATGGGAAGCGATTGCCACCAGTGAGCAAATCATCCCTTCTTTCTGTATCCCTCGGCTGTATTTTTTGGTTTACATTAGGGGACTCAATAATATGAATGCTCAAAGCTTAATAAACCAATAGACATGAGCACCTGCCCCCAGTCCTTGTGTGCTCCACTCGGCACTAACACTACCATAAGAAAACAACAACAGGGATTTCACTCAGGTCCTGATAAAAACTCAGTAATTATTAATGGACTAGTACGATGAGGAAGATCACGTGCTGCACCAGAAAGGATGATCTGGGAGGATGCTCACTGGGAATCCTGTCCCTTCTCTTCCTAGCTGGCCTCTGGGGAGAGTTTTCCTCGCCCCTTTTCTCACTGTCTTCCCCTCTCACTCCTTTCCCTGCAGTCTCAAGAGTTTTACCATTAAAGTTGATGTATGCCATCAGCTACGGATCCACTAATAAACTTTTATGCATGTAAGACTGTCTCAGCATCCGTTGTGCATCACTCATACATTCATCCATAAAAGCTCCTCTAAGTTTCTAGGTAGCCTACTTTCGCTGAGTAAAGAGCAAGTTTTTTAAACAGTATCCAATAATCTTATAAGTCCCACAGCTCACGGTACATCGTACCACATCAAGACTCCAGTGCAGCTATGGAGAGCACTACGGAAAGAGCTTTAAAAAAAATAAAGTAGTAATCGACCTGCAGTATTCCAGAATTTGTGCAGACTTGTCACTTTTGCAAGTGAGACTGAAAAGGGAGCAAAGGTGTTTTAAGGAACTCGAACTGAGTTTTTAATGCAGTAAACCAAGCTTACCTTCTGTAGGAAGAGGACAATCCTCACAAGCATCTTGGCATGCAGTTCCTCCAAGGTGAACAGAGTTCGAGGCGTGCGGATGAAAATCTTGGTCTTGCCATAAGCAACGTCGTGCTGAAATCCGTGACACTCGATGAGCTTCTTCACAGCATCTTTGTCTGAAGGGAGGTCATGGTTCGGCCAAGTGAATTCTGAGATCATCTTGTACCTGGCGTTACAAAGTACAATTTACAAATGTAAGCTTGTCGTCAGGTTCTCAAGAAGGCCAACCTTCAACGTCTTTCAGAAAGAATTATGATCTAAATTCTAAAAAAATCGTTTATAGATAGAAGAGCCGCAAGACATCCTGTGGAGGAATCACGATCCTCAAAATCCAAGGAAAATGAATACGAGAGGCATGATTTTGTGAGACGCTGGGAAAAAACCTTTGTGAGAAGCTCACTTCATCAACACCGAACTGATGCAACACGACAAACCTCATCCTTGTCTTACAGCAGATTTGGCAGTTCCATTACTCACACTTTCAGCATTCAATTTTAAATTTTTTTGCGAGGAAGAAAAGCTTTGGTTTGCTCACATTCTGCGTAAGAAGCCAACTGTAATCAATTGTTTAGTCAGAAAACCTAGATTTAAAAATTCTGCAAATAATGTTCTTGTACATCACTTTTGTAGCCATTTCTAACAGATTTTATTATTTACCAAAGTAGCAGATAGCTGACCGCCACAGTTTGTGCAAACACCACTACTGCCTGTAACTGTTGTTCAATCTTTCCCTCCCATCCTTACTCTCCAAGCTCCTTTTTACACTAGGAGAGAGAACGTAGGTTGGAACTAAGACAACTACAAATCAAACACGAAAATAACTCCATCAGACTCTGCTCTCTGCAGGATTTACCAGCCTTGCAAAGTGCTGATTAGGTGAACAGACATTTGCAAAAAGCAACAATGAATTTTCTGCATAAGATTTATGGACATAATCAAAAATGTAATAGATGTTTTCACTGTAATAGGACCCACATTCATGTTCTAAATAAAACAAGCGTGCAGCAATCTTAACCACTTCTGTGTTTAAAGCCCACGATCCAAGTCAAGCATCAATCTCAATGTTTCAGACATTCAGAATTTTCAGCTACTATTAAATGGATGCAGCAATAAACCTTTTTACTGGGGAGTGGGTGCGCTGAAGGAGTTACTAAACAGACTAAAATACGGCTGAACGGAAATACATCACACTGTCGCTTTCATTCATCAAATTAGCCTTTCTGAATAAGCTGTTGAAGAGGGGGAAAAATGGAGGTGCGCGCTGTGGCTAAGCAGGGAACACCCTCAGCGTGAGGGTTCCAGCACGCAGACTAGGGATCTTACTGATAAATAGAACAGGCATATTAAAAAACCCTCCTCAGACTCACAACAGAAAATTTTGCATTTATGCTTGGCTGGCAAAAGCATTCCTTCTCTCAAATACACATACACACAAGACATAAATATTTCACACTGGTTTCTCTTTCCTATTCTCATCAGGAAAATGTTCCTGCAATAATTAATTCACTGGGAATATCTTCCACCTTGAGACATTTACATTAGGGAAAAAACCAAGGCAGGCAGAGTGGCAGTGCAAACCCACGCATTATTAAACAGGCGTCCTCCGCCGACGGGGCCAGAAAAAAATGGGATAAGATGTCAGAGAACCAAAAACCTGCCCAAAAGACATGTTTAAGTCTCTTCCTCCTTTACAACAAACACAGGGCTATAGCATTTTAAAGATATCCCGAGGCAAACGGACCACCTCCCTCCTCGCCCACAGGTGGTGGGACCGGCGGTGGAATATCGCGGCATCCTTTTGTTCCTCCCGTGGCACGTGCGGTGCAATGCCACAAACTCCTTCCCCGCAGCAGAGAGCACGAACTGGATGCCACAGCAAGTCAAAATCCAACCTGCTGCTAATTATACTGAGGCAGAACCCAAAATAAATCTGCTCACTGACACCACAACCCTTCCCCTCTCCTGCCCAGAGATCCTGACAGCTTTCAAGGTCACTCATACATTAAACATCCCTTTCTACACCACCTTTGTTTCTCCTTCTTCTTCTCCGTACCTGGCTATTGAAACAGCCAGCACAAACCAGGCTGCTACTGGAGTTTATAATTCCCAGTATAGCTCTCCTAAGAACCAAGATTTTTGCGAGCCACTAAATTCTGAAGCTTTAATGAAAATTATCAGGTCTGCACGTGAAGCTGGGTCATACTCTTCTCTTACGGCTGTGCGGTCCAGGGCCACCTCGGTGTCGTTTACACGCTATGTTTAACATGGCCTGGAAATAGGCGTGGGGATGCCTTCGTGGGGCCAGTGTTGGATTACGCTGGCGGCCGTGCCTGCGGATGCCTCACAGGCGCCGCTCTTCCCCCTGCCCCGCACACAAACCCCTTTCTGAAATCCAAGCAGCTTTTTTTTTTTTTTTTTTCATAGAAAGTTATATATTAAACCAAAAGAATGCATCACATCTATTTAAGACACATGGTCCTGGCATGCATTGCACACAACTGCAAGATGCAGTTACCAAGTGAACGCACAACGTCTCTCGTGCAACAAAAAAATATTTAGATCTTACTTTCTACAAATTGGTAAGGGCAGACTGGTTTGTACAGAGCTCAAATAAAAGTTTTCTTAATTTCAAGGAAAGCTTGAAAACGACATTTATTAATGGTCTTAACTGTGCTTCACTTAATTTCCTACTGGCAGATACGGGCTATCAGCTATCTTACAGTATTTTAGTGCTAAGTAGGAACAAACTCTTTTCCTACAGAAAGAAAAGTCACTTTTTATATGTTTTTATATATGCATGTACATACATATATATATTAAAAAAATAGGCATACATGCACTCACATATATAGACACACACACATATATGTATCTCTTATCTCTATATATCCTGCTACGTATCTCCTGTCCCCTCTAAGAGGAATCAGCAAAACAAAACCCAGGTATCTGCTTTGGGCTCAGAAAATCTGAAAGCTTCAGGGCCTGTAGGGGAGGTAAACAGCTGTTTGCAGGTTCCAACTTTTATAAGAGCTTTTGCAAATGTAAGCAAACAGATGACAAAGTTATGTATGTCCCAAAATCGCCTCTCGCTGTGTTACCCTAGATCTATCTTCAAACGTGCCCCACATGCAGTGCAAGAGTCAGAGCTGAAGGGCCTGGAGTCTCCTCCACGTTCCCAAGCTCCCAATAAGCCTGTTAAATATAAAGGAACAGAAATCCCTTGTGATCCCTGTTCAAAAACCACTCAGAAAATGTGCGGCTTGTACCACAAATCATATCCCCCCGCCCCGTAATGTCTCACCCAAAGACAAGGAACAAAGAATTTTGGAAAAAATAAAAACAATATCTAGGCCAGAAGATTATTTTTTGTTTAATATAGAAAAGTCAGTGTAGACTGGACTTGGGGCAATACCGCGATACGCAAACAGAGTGTCTGACACCTTACACTGTAGATGTTTAATCCCACTCCGGGGTCCGGCAGAACAAATGTCACAATAGCCTGAAAGCTGTACCAGTTGCCGTGTGCTAATTTGGTTTAGTGGCTGTAAACATCACTTCTGGTCTTAAGCTTATAGGAGCTCATCAAACATTCATTAAAAACAAAGCAGCTGTTTGTATTAATAGTAATTACACAAATCTTAAGAGTAAATTGTAATGGATTCCGCATGCGAGGGTGAAAGCACGCTGTAACCACTGCATAATGTTTAAGAAGAGTGATACGCAGCGCTGTAGGCTGTATTTAGTAAGCCAGACCCTTTCGTTCCACCTCAGGTATCACGAACTACCCAGGCAAATCTCCACTGTGAACAGCAAAGGATCTTTCCACCGCACTTCGTTTCTAACGCATGACATCCCACCTGCTTAAATAGTTTAGTTTTTTTCTACCCTCACAGTCTTTCTTCTCACCTGATTCAATAACAGAAGTAAAAATCAATTCACTATTTCATCAGCAAGAGGTTGAATTCTTAGTACCCGTGCTAATTTACTGAAGCCGCAAGACACATTTCAATCTAAAACATTTCATTTGTCACAAGTCTGGTAGGAATTAAGAGGGCAAGAAGCATCAAAACCATGTTTTAATGGGGTCGTGTTATTATCCCTTTTTCAGACTTCCAGTTTTAAAGTCCAGAGGTTTCCTCCTGCACACACATAATGTCACTGTGCGCCATCGAGCACTTCCCAAGACACACAATGTCTGTCTGTCTCTCTCGCTGCAACAATTAGACAATGTTCAGAGAGAAAACAGCAGTTAATTAGCTTTGGTTTTAGGTTATGCTCTGGGGAAGAACCTCATTACACGTTCCTGCAGCAGAGAGTAATACAGCAAATGAATGTTAGCAGAAGAGAAGTTGAGCCCAAGTGCCACGTATGCACCTCGAAACACATCTGCTGCCACAAAATGAGAGAGCAACCAGAGTCCCTGTTAGACCCACGTTTACCATACCCAACAGCAGATATTAAACCAAACACACCACCACCCGTATGCTCAGGAGTGAGGACCACAAGCCCAGAGGACTTAAGACTTACTCTTCACTCACGGGGAAACAGCCGAACCACACACCTCATTCCAGCGCCCGAGTCCTCCTGCAAAGAGCTGACCCGAGACGCTTGCCAGCGCCCTTCTTACCTGTGAAGAAACTTCTCGTACGTTTGGCGGTAGGCAAAGCCTGCTCGGCGGACTCTCACGTTCTCCAAAAGGCCAAGGTATTCAACTTGATGCCTGCAACGCTCCTCATCAAAAAGCTGTGGTGACTTCTTATCGTTGGGCTTAATGCAACGGACGTAATAAGGTTCCTAAGGGGACAAAGGAAACCCAGTTTCACTCAGAAAGAAAAAAGTCTATGCAGCCACAACTGTTTCCTCATGAAAACATTGAGATGTCAGTCCACCCCAGTCACCTCAGTGAGAACTGGTTGCTTAACAGGAATTACAAGGTTAGATCAGAAATGACGAGAGCGGCACATAACGCGTTCCTCCCCTTCGCACACTGCAACGACATCTGTTACAGGATCAACGTGTTACTCATTCGAGTTCGACTGTCCTTTGCTCTATGTCAGAACCAGTTCCACGTCCCCCTTCTCCACAGGCTCTGACAATAACAAGAAGTCTTCATAAAAGATAGAACAAGCAACGTAATTCATTGCCCTGATTGTCGGATATGGGTTTTCCAGTATCAGCATCTGAAAGCAGCATGGATTACTCCATAATTTTTAAACTGTGCTGAATAAAGTCCTCTAAAGCCTGCAGCAACATGCGTGAATGATGGAAACCACTGCGCAGGGCAAAACCCAGCTACCTTCCACCCCAGTTCAACACTGCAAGCACCACACTCTCCACAGGACAAACACAAGCCACCAGCACACCCGTTTCTGCACCACTTTGGACCTGCAGAGAACGTTGAAGGGGGACTGGTGGCTTTGTTCCAGCCAGCACAGCCCGGGTGGTCCTGCCCTGGATGTTCAGGACAGAGTCCCACAGGGTTGCACACCTTTCACTGCCAGCCAGCCTGCACCCAGGAGATAAGCCCCATACACAGTCCTGCTAGACTGTTTTGATGTTTACTTTTATTTTTATGAGATTAAAAGCAACTTTCCTTTAGGCCAACACAACCTATAACCAGGACCAGCTTGTAAGGGGTGGCTGTAAGTCTTCTAAACTGATTTACTTTCATCACACTGGGTTTTGAAGTCCATTCAGTTCTTTCTCTTCATTGTTAGCCCTTGCTATCCCACTTCTAACTTTATTGGTGGGGAGAAAAGCAATTAATAAGCATCTTAAAGGCCCACCTCAGTGTTTCAAGGTAAAATTGTATTCTTTAACATTAATATATATTATTTTTTATGTAGCCCTTGCAAAAGGAGTGGCATATTGTACAGGCTGGCAGAGCCTACTGCCCACCAAGTCTTATCACCAGCCAAGGAGAGAACTCAAATGAGGATCCCAGTCAGCTCAGAAGGTCTCACTATGTCCAGACTTGCTTCAGAGGACATGGCAAAGACGGACTTAAACTGGAGCATATAAAAAATAAGTTTACAGCAATGCTAATATTATGATAGATTCATAGAATCCTAAAATGGTTTAGGTTGGAAGGGACCTTTAAAGATCATCTAGCTCCANATCATCTCACAAGAGCGGAGCAGAGGGGCAGAATCACCTCCCCAGGACATAAACACCCTGTCTGAAATCTTAACATTAGAAGATGTCACCTTTCATAATCACAACCAGTAATTAAAAATGAAATTTCAGCAGTTTTCCCCTGGACTAGATGAAATAGGTAGCTGTGAAACCATCTGTAAAACTGTTCAGAGTAACCAGAGGCTCTTTCTCAAAAGGGAAACCCCAAAGGAGTCTGTTTTGTTCCAGTACTACCGGATGGTTTCAGTAGCCATTTGCAGGAAGGAGTACAACGTGGGTACTAAATCTGTAAGCAATATGAGGTTTCAGAGTGCGAGAACCCACAACACTAACAAACGGGAGGAGTGGTCTGGGAAAAAAAAGAACGGGTTAATTTGGTGAGGACAAATGCAAAGTTCCACATTTAGGCAGAAATAGTTGTATAATAAAAGAATGAAAAACTGATTCGACACTAGTGCTAAAAAAAAGATCTAGGAGTTTTAGGTGAACGTGAGCCAAGTTCATGTTTTTCTAAGGAAGGGGCACAGGAACAGGAAAACCACAAGACAAAAAACCCAACAGATTTCTACTTATCTGAACATCCCATTAAGTTTGGGGCACTGCAGTTCAAGTGGGATGCAAACAGCAGTGAGTCAGTTCAGGGAAGAACAAGAAAGACCAAAAATCCAGAAAATGTGACTCAGAGGAAATATGGTTTTAGTCTTGAAGGACTGAGGAGTCACATTACCATCCCGATGTTAGACTTTATACACTTAAAGGGTAGATATGAAGAAAAGTAAATATTCCGTTTTAGGACAAAGAAGCACTGGCTTTAACTGCAGTATAAACATTCAAATTAGGCGTCAGGAGAACAAGGAATGGGAGCAGAATGCCTGCGGAGAGGAGGGGAACCTCCATCACTGGAGAGGAACAGCCTGAACAAGCATCTGCAAAGAGAAGACAGAGGCAGATGTGTCTTCAAACAGGAGATAAATTCCCAAGGTCCCCTTTAGCCCTGTCGTCTATGATTTGTCTATGATTTAGCCCTATTTTCTACGATTTCAGGTCACTTACCTAATCTCAGGATAATACGAAAAGCCCAAAATTGCTATTTCCCCTTCAGTACTATTGAAGAAACAGGATCATCCTTGACTATCCTGGCTAGTCCTGACATAACCTGGAGGTACACAGCACTAATGACAGGCTAACGAATATGAACATGCTGAATATGAGTAACGAACCGGCTAAGATATGGAGGTCTTGGAAAAGTAGAGCCTCGTATCCTAGAAACTGATACAAGCCAGTGGACCTTCTGCGGAAGGTGTTGGCCTGGAACATTTCCCTGCTTTCTTAAGAATGCAATCAGTAGCATCAAGCTGTGCTTTTCTCCTGGAGAGCTGTCCTTGGGGTAGGAATACACGGCAGCGAGGAGAGCGAGCAAAATCTAAGCCAGCCACCCATGCAAGTGCTGGCAGCATCCCTGTGCTGCCTCCCGCCCTGCAGCAACCCAGGAGTGCGTACGTAGGTGCAGGGAGTGCGTGCGTAAACAGAAGGATCGGTGGGCAATATACGTTCTTACATCATCTCCCTTCTTCCTCAGCGACTTCATCTCTCCCCACAAAGTGCGTCACGGGTAGCTCTTCACAGTCTTGTTCGGTTCCTTTCCTTACCAGGGAGATGGAGGCAATGCTGCACGGAGTGGAGACAACTGCCCCGCTTCCAAACCACCCGCTGAGCCCCCTGGTAGGGCAGTGCTCTCTTCACCTGGCTCTTCTTTTCACATCCTCAGAAAAGGAAGGAACACTAAGGACACAGCTTTCCCAGGACACCAGGCAGCCGAGTGACAGCTCTGTTCCGGGTGAGGTCTTCTACCGAGGTCACCACCACACTGTGAGCTTTCTTCTGCCACAGTAATTCAACACAACCCATACCTATTCTATTTGTTCTCCTTTCCTTAAGGAGACAACAGTGAAATATAACGTACTGGTACAATTTAAAGAGTTTTAAGAGATTTACATAATTAACTTTTTTGGCTTTCTCCTGAAAATTCTCCCTGCACTGAAAGCAAGAAGGTTTACAAGGGTCTTTATTCACTCCACAGTCTCCTACCAGCTCTCAGAACTTGCAGTCTGCGTGGGTGATGATTTTTCCTTCAGTTGTAGAGTTTGGCTGTGCCATGGGAACGCAGCTGTCATCGGCGCTCTTCACGCTCTCTCAGACATTGTGTGTCAAACTCTGAAGGTAGACGCAGCCCTTTCTGAACTTCGAATCAGTGTTGAAATAGATTTGACATGGTCACGGCAGCTATAACTGATGAGGAGTAGGAGTTTCCTGGACCTGATGCCTGCAATTTCTAAGCTCTGTACTGTAATCTCTCAGTTGTACGGCAAGAAACAAAGGCCGGGTCATTCATCTGCTAGAGCAAGTCTCCTATATGACTGGAAATAAGCTATCTAGGGAAAATGCAGGATATACAGCAAGCTCCTTGAACTACGCCTGAACTTAGAAGCTGTGAAAGAGTCTGCAGTTGTGAAGGTGAACGGTCTACAATTCCCCCCAACCCCTCCTGCTAATAATAGTCAGCTTGGGCCACTTCGCCATCCACACATTAGTCACCCTTAAGGACAGACCCATCCCAGTGTTAGCGACAGGGTCACTAACATCAGAAAGATGCCACACCATGCCAGATCTGCCCTCAATACTGTTGTGTTGCATCTGATGTCAAGATGAATATAAATCCTTTGATGAGACTGATATTACGGTTGGACTCAATGATCTTCAAGGTCTTTTCGAACCTACATGATTCTATATCACAAATACTCCATGTTTGATCCACAGAATTGCAACATCTTGAGAACACAGGAACCAAATTAAAGAAGTTGTTAGGAGTATGAAGTCAAGAAAGTGCATCCCTCTCCCCCGCCTCAAGGGAAATGGTGTCACTTGTCCACTATTGACATTACAGCATCCAGTTCACAGCTATTCATTATTGCTAATAGACAAACTCCCTTCACCACCGCAAAGCTGGCTGCTTGGCTTGTCGTTCATGTCTTTGCCATTCAAAAACACAACAAACGGCAATGCAAAAAAATCTGTGACTTCAAGCCCAGCACAAAGAGGAGCGACTGTATCTGCATTTGCTAGAAAAGGCAGAAGTCAAGATACTGCTTTCCTTTTGGAAAACAGGAATAGGAAGTTCCTGCACAGACAGGAGATCATCTATCAGTGCAATTACAGTGCAATTAAAGCCTCACAGCAATGACAGCTTCTAGGGCAAATTCTAAAGTAGATTATTCCATGCTTACAATCCCACCAGCCTCAGCTCTTTAGGGGGATAATTATGCAGCTCCCATTATTGCACGGTGAGGCTGTCAAGCCTGGGAGCTGCATTTTATAAATGGAAGAACTGAAATACAGTGACACAAAGACCCCAGTTCTGAAAGCTGTTTAGATGCCTAATTGCAACTGGTTTTGTCTTTTTTTTTTTACGCCAAGCTGAGAGATTTTTAGATCCTTAAGTGTTAAAAAGAAAACAAGCCAGTTTAAAGTCATAGCACCCTGAACAAACTCCTCCTGGAGAGATTTCTTTTCCATAGTTTATAGCTCGTTAGATGAGAGAAGGGGCAGGACACAGGACCGACAAATTTGTGCTGGATATGTCCAGTCAGTCACAGTGATGACATTATAACTTACTAGAGATGAAACCTGTCAACCTGGATAGGAGAGGAGAGGTACGGACGAAAGAAGAGTCAGACAAAAGGACTTACAGAGAAGGAGGGTAAAAAAAAAAAAAAAAGAAAGGAGGAAAAAAAAAAAAAAAAAAAAAAAAAAAAAAAAGAGATGCATGTCCAGAGAGAGTTCCTAGAGAAGCCCATCATTTACAGCCGAGTCAGCCAAAGGACTTCCCGTGTCAGTATTCAAAAGAAAAGCCACCCAAAGTAATCCATCACAGACCAAATCCTCAGGAGAACAGCATGGGCAGTAAAACATGTGCTTGAGAAACGTTATGTGGCAACTCTGCAAGGCTAGTTTTTGGTTTGATTGGTTTGCTTCTTGAAAAAAAAAAAGAAAAGGCACACTTTTCTACCTACCAGAGGTTTCTGCCCCAAAGACTCTCAGTGCAAGTCTGGAGGATTACAGTGTTATTGAGATACCAGTACTGTAAGCGCCACTTCAACTCAGCATCCTCCAAAAACATATTCCCTGAGTCTTCGTGCTTGTATGGACACGTGTACACACAAGCTGAAGTTAAAACCACATTTGCGAACAGCTCCTGCAGCGTTAACAACACTCATGCTACGCACCCTAATGGAAGCACCTGACACCCTAATAACCACCCCGCCTGCCCCTTCCTCGGGAACCACAGAACTCTGCTTCATCACTGAATTCCAGCTTTAAACCAGAATAGCAACAAAACAGGATTTTAAAGGTGGTTATTTTAAATGCTGGAATATAATTCAATATGTTAGTTAATTTGGTTAATTAAATAACCAACTAATGCTGTAGGTACTCTATTGAAAGACTTTAAGCTTTGGTTCTGATATTATTATTATTCCTGGCCACCAAATTAGCATTTTTGGATGCTATTCCCCCAAAATGACAGGATTAAAGATACTGTTGATATTGCCAAAACCCCTGCAGCTTTTTGGGAAGGCCAAATGCGTATAAATGAAGACAAACTCTTGGACTGCCATTTCTATGTGAGGACTCTAGAAACAGAACACACGAATATGGTTTAAAGCAGTTTACAGCGAAACATTAAACAATGCAGCCCAGGTGGAAGGGGAGGCCAGGATGAGAAAAGCAGCACTGACTCCACTTACGTACTGGGCAAACTCCAGTAACATCACTAAATCAGCTCAAACTGCAACAAAATTCAAGCCTATCTTCAGCCTGGTTTTTGAGAAACAGCTGAGAAAAACATGAACTGATATTACCTCTCCCTATGGAACCTTATTCCTCTGACATCCGTAGACCACAGCAGCTAACACCGCTTGTGCAACGCTGTTCTCAGAGGGCTGTTTTCATCAGCTGTTACCACAAGCTTCCCAAAAAAAGTCCTGCCGGGTCCAAACCACAGTCAGACACGTAGACGTTGTCATTGGTGATCCCCAGAAGTGCAGCTCCAGTCCCAAGCCGAGCACGGGAAAAATGAGTAACACGACCCAAGGGAAGAATGACAGTACCCGTAATCGCAATGAGTGGTGTCCCCAAAAGAGACAGTGGTTTTACCAGCCCAGGAACAGCAACTGGTCACCCGCTCTCCAGCCCCCAGCAGAAGTAAGAGAGCCGAGACACGTATCCAAACTGGCAATGACTCAGAGGCAGAGCATCCCATTTATTTGTGCATAACCAGTATCTAGCAAAGCACGGCTTGAATGCCCAGAGTCATTAGCTTGCTAATAACATGCACATATTATTAACTGTCCAAAAAGTCACCTCAAAGAGATCCTCAGGGCACAATGGCCAAACAGAAGCGCTATCTCTCTGCACTCTGTTTTACTCTTTGAAGTACACAGTGGTTGTGTTCAGGACCCTTATCTAAGCACCCTCTCCTTTCTAGGACACACCAAAATTTAGACCCTTTAAAGTAACATGAGCTTGACTTCAGAATGGGTCTCGCCAAATTCTGGGGTATTTAACATGTATAACAGCCAGGGTGTCCACCAAAAATAGCTGAAGCTCAGCAAACTTGCAAACTTAAGATATACAAACACTGTTCTGCAAGGAGCATTAGCCATATAAACTTTTAAACAGCAGACTCCAAAGTGCGAATTTCACCCCCTTCGTCCTAGCCCTCCATCATGCTAAAGGTTGGCCATAAACCACTGCACAACCAAGACAGCCCTTGGCTCCTTCCTGCTTGGCAAGAGCCCTCGTTAAGTCCTGACAAACACGCCTGTTTAATGAGAGCCTTCCCTTTGATGGGCTCCATAACTCTCTGGGAAAGACAACGTTTCAATTTTCTCCATTGCTCTTCAACAGAAAATCAGGAAAAACCCAACAACTTAAACACGAGTTTCTCAATGAAAGTTCAGGGAAGGTAAAGAATGGGAAAGGACTATACCAAGGCACACACAGGAACCTCCTAGTGAATTCACAAGCTCAGCTTTGACTTGCAAACAGTTCCCGGTTTTGGCCTATCCTTGGAAAAGGCTGGCACTTGTGATAGTTTCATTCCATTTATCATCAGTGTCTCTAACTCATTTCACATATGCCAGCCAGCCTTTGATGATGAATTTTGGTACTACTGACTCAAGACGGATAACGTGCGATTTAAACTCTTCATCTCCCGCAGTGAGTTGTAGGAATTGTTCAAACCACCACCGTGCACAGAATTCTCTTGACTATTCTACTTTTACAAATACCAGGTGGGCTAGAATAATTTTTCCAATAAAGAAGCAAATGAAGTTTTTCCAGGAATGCTTGTCAAACCTCCCCACCACCAGCTCCCTGCTATCCCCCCTTGATCACAGCCCTCCACTACAAAACCCCCAGCAGTTGCTGTCTGTATTGCCTGAAACACCTCGTGGCGGTGCCGCAGGTTCCCTACCTGTTTGGCTAGGCCAGAGATGACGTGACTGCTCTGTACTAGAGAGCTGCACTAACGACACACGGCAGCAGTCAGAACCTTCTTCCTTCCCCAACTACTCATTCATTCCCTTACCCACCGTTCTTCACACAAAGCAGTGCTCGCCAAAGCAGTACTTTCTACTATAAAACTTAATTATTTAGTAAAATAAAAGGTTTCACTTCTCACCCTCTGACGTGGCAGAGGAAAGAAGGAAATCACACAGGTCTGCCTGTATTTTCACGGAAGTCTCTTGGCATTGAGAAAGCCAGAAAAAGAGAATCTCTCCACCATGAAAGTACATCCCCTGGGCCCTCTGACAGACGAGTCTTGTTAAAGATGTTAATTTATTTGATATAATAATTATTACCTAAGAGAGACTGGCTTTCCTACAAGTGAGAGATACACAGAGGAAACAAAATTCCACCTTCTTTAGGTGGGGACGGTAGCTAACTCTCCTACGAGGTCTTCACAGCTGCCCATTGTCACAACCGAAGGTCATCCGCTATTGATCAGCTTGGCTTTCCCACTGATGGCAGTGATAGGAAGGTGGCAGCCTCTCCACAGAGAAGCTACACCCTACTAATTAGAAATTGGAGTCGATTTTGAAACAGAAATATTTACCTTTGATGCCAGGTTGTCCACTAGTGCAATCATGGAGTTCTTAAAAAGAGTAGCAGCTGTCAGAGGTCGCTTGGTTACCTCAGTGATGCTCAGTTTACCTTCAGGCCACATCATCTTCAACACAGGGTTCGAGCTAAAAGACAGTCTCTTTAATTGCACAGTCTAACAGCACTTCCACTCAATTCAAAATTCAACAGCTCGCTTCTGTCCAGATCTACTGGTGTTTTCAGCTCAAAATGTATCAGCCAAACCAATACGACATTCCTGGGCAAAACATCTCTCGCTCTTGAGCAATATACAGTTCAAGCTTACAACTGAATATTCTGGAAGAATGACAAGCGCTTTCTCTTCCTGAGATAAAGATGTGCAGTAATGGGATAGTAAAAATCCCGCAGAAGTGATCTATCAAAAGCGGAGTCTGCCTTACTGACACAAACATAAAGAGTTTAATCAAAACAGAAAAGAGTAAGACTATAACCCACGAAATCCTCCCTTGTAACTTGCTATCTGGTTTCAAGCTGTATTTCTGCACCATTCTTGATACATAAAATAATTTATACATTTTAGCCTACATTTTCTTGAAGGGTTGAAGGTGAGGTAAAATGGCCATGATGGATGGCAAGAGCTCTGGAATAGACAAAAGCTGAAAGCAGTTACGGCAATCTAATAGCCAATCTATCATGTGCTTTAATATGCTGTAAGTGGTTTTTGTGAACAATCTTTACCAGAGACTTAATAGAAAACAGAGGCTAAATTTAATAAAACCTCCTTACAGCAAATATTCTGCAGGTTTTTGGTTAGTGTGAAGTCTTGCAAACATGAACAGCGAGGCTGTTCAAGGGAGTACACTGAGTAAACGTAACAGGACTGTAAACCACGTTAATAGCTGTACTAGCTGTTAAACCAGGTAAACAGAGCTGTCCAAGCAGCTGCAGGCTGGTTTGTGCTGACTTCCACCTCTGAGCAAAGTCTGAAAGGTTGAGATAGGCCACAGTTACAGAAGAATTAGAACACGTTTAATGCCAGCCATCAAGGCAAACAGCTTTCTGGAGCACTTCTATACACACACACATTTTGACAGGATTTCAAATTTGCTCGTCAAAGGCAACTTGTACTTGCCTAATTAGTATTTATTACACGTGACTACATGGTTTAAATTTTTCACGTCACTGCACATACAAAAAGGATTCAAATCTATTTGCCCATTTTTCCCCTCACCCCTAAACTTTCTTTCAAAACAAGGACTTGCAGCTGGGGCCAAGATATCTGATATCTGTTGTTGCCCAAATGCTACTCAGCATCTTCAGCACTGATTGAAGACAGACCATTTGCAACTGGTCCAAAAACCTGGTTAATGACAAATCAAGCAGCACAGGTAATCTCTGCACAGCTATCTTGATTGCTCAATGAGCTCAGTTCAAACAAACACTTTAAATTCACTTAAATTAAAGGTTATATCAGAACAAACCCAACACACACAGAATAAGGACTTTATCCTGAAAAATCAAACTAACAGCTTTTGGGTCGTGGTAGATATACAAAGATCAAATCCCAAAGCAATGTGTTTATTCACATACACCGTGCACGCAGTAAAGACAGCATCAGCGAAAATGTTAGTCTGTTCTAGCACCCACTCTATAAAACAGGATTCTGACAAATCAGATTTAAATTCACCTCATTAATATTTTTATTCCTACCTGTTGTACAAGAGGCGCTTGAAGTCTTGAAATAAAGTGTCCTTGTTTTTGTCAATAAATCCAGTGACTGAGTAACTAAAAAAAAAAAAAGAAAAATAGTTAATTGCAAAGAAGCAAAGTCCTTCTCTGAGCCACTGTTATCAGTGTGGAATCAGCATCCCTGCACTCCTACAGACACAGCAGATGCTAATCAGGAATCCAGCTCTGTTTCCCAACCTATCGCTAATTTGCTGCATGAGCGCTGTGTGAGACTTAAATCCTTCTGCCCAGTGTTCCACCTCCAGTGCAGGAACACCACACATCTCGGTTTAGAACGCTATCTGAGCTTTGCAGGTGAAGAGCACGATGGCTGAGACACCCAGCAGGCCTTGAGCAGGCTGTGGATGGCCCAAATTCCAGAGTTACACTCATGACTTCTGCCTCCAAGTTCAGAGCACGTGTTTGTGTTAAATCCTACAGAAATCATGTTTTCTTTTTCAGTATATCTAGTCTGTCCCTCTCTTGGTGTCAAGGCAGATTCTCTAGCGGGAGAGGAAAATCAAGGGCAGCCTATAACCAGTGACAAGGGAACTCTCTTGGAAATCAACACACACGCACATTTTGGACTCTTCCCTTCCTCTGTTCCCACAGAAATACCACCCTGAAAGATTATCGCTTCAGAGTTTCATCTCTTCTCCAAGACTCAGGACAGACAGCACTCTGTCCTCAAAGAAAAGGTCCAGAGTCTCCCCACACAGTGACTCCCACTCCGTTGTTTCCTGAGCTTCAGATCCCCCTGGGAAGCCTGTGCCTAAACTGCAGGCACTGGGATCCGGAGCCCCACGGCATTCAAATCCCTGCACAGAGCCACCCCCAGATCTCACTGCTCCACATAACACAGTTCCGGCTCAAATATTATCTGCAAATATTTCCACATTTCAGTTTTACAAAATTTTCAGCCGCTGGCAGTGCAGAAGGTTCAACCACTAATACCTCGTATTTTCCCCTCCTTGGCAAAACGCTTTGAAATCGGTGATGTCTATCAGCAATCCTCAGCAAAGTCTCCAGAACAGAATCGAGCTGCACTGAATGGGATCCAGTATGATCACACTCTTATAAATTAAAGGTAAATTTAATGCCAAGGTAAAAGAAATCCTCAATTACTTCCTCATTAACTCCCTTTAGATGCTGCTGGCATGGGGAGTTACACCGATCCTAAGCCATTAAACCACTCCGGTGATATTTCAGACAACAGCTTTCCCAGAGAACAGTTTCTAACACACGGGCATCTTTCACTCCTACTTCATCATCCTTCCTGTGACTGCCACATACCCCAGCCATTTTCGTAGGCTCCGGGTACAGGAAACTTTCCAACCTGAACGGGGAAGGCTCCTTGTGCTGATACTCACTTCAGTTTCACACTACCCTGGATTTTGAGTCTGCCCAAACTCACTTGAGAATTCAAAGCCAGGGAGTTACACAATCACACTAAACAGATGTCTAAACCAGATTTTATTAGCTCAGTATAGCTTTCTTGCATAAACAGTGCTGGCTTTTTTTTTTTTCCCCTCTCTTTTTTTTTTTTTCCTCTCCTTTTTTTTCCTGAAGCAGTGCTCTCCCCTCACTCCCCTCCCCACATTCTCCTTTTGTTTCAATTCCAAGTACAAATCATATTCTGTATAGCAAGTAACCAGCATAAGATGTAATTGATAAGCAAGTGCTGCACTCTGTAATTCGTATGACAGCTATTCTGGTTCATACCAGAAGCAGCATTAAATCAGAACGTTGTACCACTTCAGAGCTGGCTAAAAGACAAAAATAGAAGGCGCAACTTTATTTCTGAAAGAAACTTACATCACATCTCCGGCGTAGTGCTTGATTCGAAAGTCTCTGTCAAACTCCAGCGTTTTGTCAGTTGCACAAAGCTAAAATAAATTCACGCACATTAAAACATCACCCATGGATTTTCAAGTTTCACGGAAGAGCAACATGCATTGGAAACAGAAATGGAAACTATAGCTATTCCACTTTATATATGCATGTGTAGATGTGAAATCCAGTTATAACACTGCTTTATAATATTTTTTCATGGATGCATTATAAAAACAAATATTTGTACAAAATCAAGTTGCAAAGGCCTATGGTTTTATTAAAAAATTGATACTGTCTCAGAAATACCATTAAGCAAAATGAACATTCGTGCATGTAGAGAAACATTGCACCTAGGAGTTAATTTATGACTTTTTTAAAGCCTTCTTTATATTTTTTTCCATTGCAGTATCACTCCTCAGCAGAGAAATGAAGAAACCAAAATATGCCGGTTGCAATAGCAGCGCTGGTTCTGTCCCAAATCCCTCTAGATCATTCCAGACCCCTCAAACCGTGCCCACCCCTGCAGAGACACACAGGGTGGTCACAGCTCCAGCCCTCTGCTCTCAGCCCCGACCGCCCATCACGTTCCTTCCCTACACCGACGATGCCAAGTGCTCGTGTGGCAGCCATTCAGTACCAGCGGCCACAATACACTCATCCCTTCAGGACTAACAGAAGCCAAAAAATCCACCAGGCTCAGCCTAATTAAAAAAGGAGAACAAAATCAAAATGAGGATTTTTCTTAAAGTCAAAAGGGGCAGGTAGATGAAGGAAGTCTTTGCGGGAAGCATGGGCACCATGTAAAAACACCGAGGGCTGCGAGCAAATATCTACTATCCACCAAAAGTCTTGGGAAAATAAAAGAGGAATTTAGTATGGCTAAAGTGCAGGGCAGGAGAGATTATTAGAAACAGGAAGATATCCTCCAAAGAACTTCACCGGTGTCCAAGAGTAGAAAATAGAATGGCTCAAACTGAGAGATGGAAAAAAATAAAATAAAATATTTCAAAAAAGGCACAAGGAAGAAACCAAAAAGTTTGAGTAACAAGGTACACAGAAGGTTACAGAGGTGCAAGACACCAGCACAGCAGGAGCCGGAAGCACACCAGGGTCTGCAGAGCTGAGAGATGACCAAGGTGTAGAAGCAACACAGAGAAAATGAACAAATGAGGCCATACCAGGAAAACAAAGTAATTTTTCTTTTTAAAGCTGTGTTCACCAGCAAGGAGCCATGGAGGATGCAATGCCTTTTTTTCAGCCTCCCAAAACATACATCTCAAACCAAAATGGCAATAGAAGCGGTATATGGCAAGTAAAACCAGAATGAAACAAAGCAACTGGTGCTACCAGACAGGACACGGTTGGCTGCACAAGCTTCTCACTTAAAACTCATCCGGTGCTGGGGAGACTGGAAGGCGGTTTACCATGATGCTAGGGTTTTTAACACGTTTCTCTCTGTGAACCTTTTGTCTACTGGGCAAATCACTTGAAATTATTAAGAAAGAACAGCAAGTCTACTGTAAGTTGATAGTGTGCTTGGATTTCTATGAGCCTTTTCACAAGGTTCCTCATTAACAACTCAAAGAATTTTAGCTGCTATGGAAGGTAAGAGAAAGGGTCCTCAACTCATAACTGCTGGAAAGATGGGAAATAGGGGGCTTGCAGGGGCCTGTGCTGAGGTCTACACTGTTAACATCATCTTAAATGAGCTGTGAGCTGAGGGTAAGAGGAAGGTGATCAGGCCCGTTGATGGTATTTAACGATTCAGGGAAGTAAATACAATGGCTGGCTGTGAAGAACTGCAGGAAGACATAGAATCATCGAATCCGCTAGGTTGGAAGAGACCTTTAAGATCATCGAGTCCAACCATTAANCAAAGGAATGGCAAAGAACAGCAAATGCAATTCAACATAAATACAGTCATACAGACAGAGAAAAGCCAAAGTTCATAGCAAATGATGGGCCCCAAAATGGCCATTTCCAACCCACCAAGTATCTTAACTGCCCTCCATCTCAGAAAGGATGCAGGAGAACTGGAAGAGACTCAATAAAGAGCAAAAAGGATCAATCGTACTGACTGACTGCTACGGGAGGATGGGCCAAATGAACTAACCCTCTTCGGGTCAATAAAGAAAAGCCAGGAGATGATGGCAAACGACATGGAGATGATGTATTGGAAGACAGAGTGAACCGTGTTTTGCAGTTCAAGAACTAGGAGGCAACAGATGTAACATAAAAGGGGAAAGGGAGAAGGGAGGAAAACGGGAAGGACAGAGCTCTTCACATGAGTATGTAAGCTGTGGAATTCTTTGTCAATTTAAAACCAAACCAAAACAAACCAAAACAAACTATTAAGGACATCAGCCCTGATTCAGGAGGTTCCTGGACTGCAGATCACTGGAGACTGGGAGCATATCAAATTATCATTAGGCATTTGTCCATATTCTTCTGTCACTTAGATCTTCCCTATTGCCTAGTGTCTTGGAAGATGCTACATCAGGTGGACTGCAATGGACCTTCTCATATTTTTCCCTTCACAATCAGTTTGTTGAGATTGACACTTTCCACAGTTGGAAGATTCAGGAATTCATGGACTGTCTATCACTGCACTCCATCCTTTGAAAGCATAAGATCAATTGAAAAAATCAGAACTTAAAGAGGCTGAGAAAATGAACCTGTGATGTTGAGAAGTACTATCAGGATAGTTAGCATGTCTACAGATCTAGATTAGCATTAGACAATTCAGAGAAGGACAACTTCTATGCTCCAGGAACATAAAATTTTGCCACAAATACTCCTAGTGGAAGTTTTTGCCACTATTTTTCCTGGCTTGTTTGGCTTGCACCAGGACAACCAAGCAGACAGCAGCAGATCAGGCATGCCGTGCACAAACTAGGACGCTCCTATTTAGGGCACAGCAGCCCCTTAGAGCTTATCCACACGGAGCCAGTGTGCAACATGCTCTACAGGGGAGCAGTGAAGCATTAACTCCAGCTGAAAGATGGGAGCTGTTCCCATAACATATCAGCACACATACTTTAACTCTTTACCAACAGCTTCGATCTATGTTGAACTGTATAGTATCTGGACAAAACTACTGTAGTCCACAAAAGCAAATTATGAAATGACATCAAGTCCTTTGTTTTAATTCAAGCAAGAAGAGGCTGGCTTAGGAAGCTCAGGTTTCCTACAGCAGTTCTAGGTGAGACTGAGGAAGATATCTTAGATACTGGAAAAGGACATCTGCAAAGATGCGAGAGAGGGCAAAAAAAAATAATTATGATGCTGAGAGTTTTATGGGTCAATTTTTTCAAGGCTATATTGATTTAAACTAGAAATTAGCAAGCCAGGAAGATACATCATGCCCAGCATAAACATTATTTATAGCAGTATTCCTTGTTTCCCTCCTAGTCTGTGCAAACAGTTTTCTGACAATGCCACCCCCTACTGAGGAATGCTGCAACTGGCAGTATTTTCTCTTAATGTTTCCTGTGCTGCAGAGGGACTCCTGAAGGTAAGGACTCAAACAGATTATTATTTTTTTAATTTTCATTTTATAGCCTCCCATATACTTTATGAAATTCAGTCCTCTTCCCCGCTGTATCAAAGTACTACCCACGCTCTCTGTGATGGAACCACGCCACCTTAGCAGACACAGGACCAAGGACAGGACAGAAACTGAACTCCTTTCTCTACCAGCTTCCATCTATTGATTAGACCGCTCCAGAAGCTGGACCACTTCCCACACTACCCCACTGCAGAGGATTTAAGACTCCGTCCCCCCAGGCTTCACTATTCACAATCATTAGTTCTACTAAAGGAAGCAATTTGCATTAAAACGTAGAAACCCAGCCTAGGCTTCATGAAAATACTTGTTTCCAGGTGAGTTTACTCAGAACATGCTATGCATCTGCCACTTAAGCACATAAAATCTAGGTTATCGCAGAAAGCAAGATTCCCGTTCCCCCTCCCTCAGCTCGGATGCATGTGGCAGATGAGATGGCAGGTGTGCCGCAGCTAAAGGGCACTTAAGGAAAACCACATCTGGGAGGAAAAAGCGGTTATTTTATTTTCATCCTATCCAAACAAGCCACATCCAGATCTATTGTTTATATTCAGCCTCCCTGGAGGCAGCCTTTAGCACATATCTTATACAACCATGCTAATTTTGTATTTCTGACCTACATAAAATATTGCACTGGGGTGGGAGGGAGAAGGGGGGAACCAGCATTCTGAACGATGTATTTCAAACAACGTTTCTCAGTAGAGAGACATCAATAAATTAAAGGCCCTTATTTGATTACTCAGTGTGAAAGATTCTCAAATTAATCAGGCTGATGACCATGTTTTCAAAATGTTGCCAAGTGAGGAATAAATAAAGCCTTTTAATTCGTACATTGTACCAAAAACAAAGCAAGTCGAGGGGCCTGGATGATCATAGGTACAATATGAGATGAACATGTTTTGTAGCCAATGACGATGAAAAAAAAAAATCACAGTGCTGTAATAATGCAGAAGTGTGAATAATTTCACTGTCACTGTGTATTAGAGCAGCCTGGGAAGAACATCACGTGGGTTGAAACTGCGCATCGATTGGTTCCAGATGACATCATGATATGTCAAGGCACAAGCTCATGCTTCTTTTATGCCTGGAATAAAACTGGTCTCACATTGGACATCCTTGAGCTCCCTCTGCCGGATACGGGCTCGCCCAAGGCGCGACCTAAACCCAGACCAGATGGCCTGTTCTGTAGTTAGGAGCTGCTGCTAATCTCAGGCATTTCATTTCACACTCGAGGGTAAGGATTCCAACCCCAGCAAGTCTTTTTCCTTATTCCGCTACATCTAAAAAGATAGAAAAGGTATCACACAGGAAAGGAAGCAAGTTTTGAGGATACAGAGGAGTACGTTACCTTTCTGCTGGAGAAATGAGCATGTTTCCCCAGCTTGTTATTAAGAGCCTCGAGGAACATCTCGTCTGTAACTTTTCCAACATTCATGCAGGCGTCGTCCAGAATGGCAATGATCCCTTTGTGCTGCTGCTCTACCAGGTCGACGATGACCTGATTGTTAAAGTAATCAATCTGTAAAACACAAAGAATGGGTATATTTGTGACTTCGGCTAGTGAAAGAGAGGAGTACCAGTGCTGGCCACTGATGAACAGTACCATGTGTCTGGCAGAGTGGATGGGGCCCACCATCCAGAGGAGAAGAGAGCAGCTTTCAGTACGTTGATCACCAACTCAAAATTAAGCAGACTACTCTTCTACCACTGAACAGCAGAGAAGGTGATCTTTCATACACCTCACATTAGTCTCGAAACCTCTGCTAAAAATCAGCGGCTACAGAATGCACTTTAAAATGTCTTTTAAAATTCAACTGTGCATAGTCACTGCAGTGACCTTGTCCTTGGCATTATGAAAGGAATTTGAACAGGAGAATTCAAGATTTTTTACACTTGAATACGTACAACTAGACAAAATGCATTATCACTGAGAACAGAAACACACAGGGATACGCGTGGCATCACAGAGATGCCACAATATGTTTTAACTCAGACCTGGAGTCACTTATTTTCCCACACCATGGCAAACAAAGAAATGTTATAAGATAATTGGTTAGCTTCTTCCACAGCCTGAGTTCCAGACAGCAAGTCTGACAGTACAGCTGGCATGGACGCAGATGTCCTATCGACTTCGACAGGAGCGTACATACTTTAGATCTGGGCCTTGTGCTGGTCCACTGACCTCAAACCGACCTCTCCCTCCCGTGCCAAATCACTTACATGCTTCCAGGGAATTCCCTCTCGCTGGTACTCTTCCTGCTCCTGCTTTAGAACCAGCTGAATAAAGAGCTGCTGTAGCTTCTCATTGCAGTAATTAATGCAGAATTGCTCAAAACTGCAAAAACATAAGGAAAAAAGGTGATGGGCTTTCTCACATGGGAAAGGAGAAGGCACAGCACTGTGCTTTAACAACATGGCTCACCTGTTATTGTCAAATATTTCAAAGCCGTAGATATCCAGGACGCCAATGACTGTGTTTTTCCCATGTATTGTAGTGTCATAGTTCTTCACTTCAATCACATCATTGATGTGTGTCACAATCCAACAAAAGAGGCGCTCGTATATAGCCTGCCAGGAAACAAATGCTGAGGAATTTTGCCTGCATCTGTCTCAGTTCTTTCTGGTAAATGCAACACGTGGTGCTACAAAGCTTAATTCAAGATCCTGCCCTAACTGCACAAAAGCTACAGATAACATTCTGCTAAAAGTGAACAGCTACTGACAAGAAGAAAATATTCTATGAAAATATTTTTTTTCCTTTGTTCCAAAACTCATTTACATGAAGTCTAAATCCTAGTGAGGTCACTAGGTACAGTGGTTCCCCCAACTTGATTCCAGTCTGCTTTTCAGCTGCCTAATAACTTCCATACCTGAGAATAATTTAACACTACTGAAGAGCAAGTGAGAATTCAGTTATAGAAACCTAACAACCAAACACAACGGCAGTAAAATATTCCTGTTCACCTTTCAAGAAGAAAATGTTCTGTAGGCATAGGTAACTTCACAGTCTGCATGTTCAAAACATACTGTGAAGCTGTGCGAACATATAATCTCAGGACAAAAAGTCAAGTTAATAGTCAAGGATCTTCATAACTTCATCTATTATTCTCTTGTCATTAGATTTCTTAGCAAAGGAAGGACAATTGTCATTCCCTCGGTCATCAGTATCCAACTTTCCAAAAAAAAGACAGCACTTCGGGTTTCCAACCCGAGTTCTAGATGTTACAGTTCCACTCTCTACTATTTGAATTTAACCGCTAAATGAAGTCAAGAATTGTATTTTGCAAAATATTCAGCCCTGTACAAGGTATTCCTTTTGCAGATGCCAGCAAGCCAAGCTCGCAGCTCCCTCCCCTCTTGCGTGTGCCGCAAGCACTGTTGTGGTACACGCTGTGTCACAGCCAGGGAAGGACAGGGATGGTGCTGCTCGGCAATCCCCCGATAGAACACAGGCGGGCACACATTCAGAAATAAATCTGCATGAAGTACAGACTTCCTGCGTCTCAGCAAGCACTACACATATTGATCCACCCAGGAATCCTACTGGGACCCGAGCACTGAGGAATGTGCGGTTTATGAAGGCAATTCAGTATTGAACGCCCTCCTCGGGCATCACCATCCTTTGCTGCACCAAGTACAACTCAACCAAAAGGCAAAAGCAAAAGAAATGCGTCTGAGTTACTGTCACATACAAAATTGGATGCAGAGAAAGGAAATCTAAACTCACTTTTGCAAAGGCATCTCTGCCGTAGGTGGCTTCTTGTTCGGTGTGTTGTTTGTCAATGACATCCCGACCTGTAGCTACCGTTCGAAACAAAAGAGCCTTCTCCACCATGTCAGATTTTGTTGACAGCAAGTCTGCGATGATCGACACAACCTTGCTGTTTTCTATTACAGGCGTATCACCATCCACAGAAAACTTCAAGTTCCCCTGCAATAAGCAGCAAGAAAGTAGATTTCTCAATCTGTCTTTTATTAATATGAATCAGTACACCCCAAATTCATCCATATTCCACCTGCTATTCAAGTCAGTAAATCTCCTGACACATTAGAAGGGTGGGCCTTGCATATCCACGTACGCACAAAGCTCCAAAATCAGTGGAAGAAGCAAAGCCCAACTCAAAGCAAAGCATTCCTGCTCAGTGTTCAGCTCAGCTTTGGGAAAAAAATTACATCAAACACTTCCAGAGATTTAATCAAACACTGTCTCAAGAGTCAGAGTCTAGTGGTGGGAAATTAAGTATGCAAATGCTGGACGTAGCATTTCATCTTCACTGCACAGAAATGCGAGGCTGCGGTTCTTACTGTAACGCTATTGCCCACAAAGGTAACGTGAATATTCTGGGGAAGCTGACCAGTCAGCACGGCTGATAGGACTGGGCTGACAGCACACCACCACGACAGCTTTGTTACTGAATACCTGCCCTGCCAGGATTAAGCAGCACTACCATGGCATTATTTGCCCTGTCCGCATGGCCTGACTCTGCCTCCGTTCTCTTCCCCAGCACTGGGGAACAACTACTCCAAGGAGGAGAAAAAATTGGGAAAAAGTGACCGTTTTCTTTGCCACCTTCCTGCTGCCCACCTGCGGTGCCTCTCTCCTCAAGGAAACAGAAGATGTGAGGTACAAGGACACTGCAGGGGAGGAGAGTCTCTGGGTCCCAGGAGAATATGGGTGAAGGAAGGATTTCCTTAGCACCAGAATACAGAGAATTAAGAGGTCTCCTGTATGCGGCTGTGCTCAAGCCTCCACCATGAAGTGAAGTACCATCCCTCCAGCAAAATCACAATGGTGATGGTGAGTGTGAGGGTAAAAGGGGACAGAAGGACAGCGAGGTGAGAGCTCCCTCCCCCGCACTGCCAAACCCAAACAATTCCTTCAATTCCTTTTCAGAACATGTAACAGCTCCCAGTACTTCGTGGTATGTCTGGTTTGGGATCTGGAATATGGAAAAATAAATATGATCTTCCACGGTTACTGCAGTGTCCTATTTCATCACGGAATTTCACTCACCACTGGAAGCTGTACACTTTTCCAGCCAACAGATCTTCCAACTGCTTCTGCAGCAACAAAATTACAGCTGCTGGAAGTACAAGGATACTGTTTGACCCCTCCTGAAGAACAGCCTACTCATACCTGCGGGCAGAGAGCTTACCAAGTGAAGAATGGCTGCCACAATTTTGTAGACAGTCTGAATCTCCTCTTGCTTGAAGCCTATCACTTTCATGGCATCAGCTACTGCTTTGAATTCCGCACCATCGTTGATGGAACACTGAGGGGAAAGAGATGTTTGGGACATGAGGGGCTTAATGGAAGTCAACTGTGAGAAAGCAAAGGTTTTGCAAGCCCATGGGAAATAGATACGTACTTTGCTATTTTTCAGATGCAAGACACTGTCCTGAGATTTCTCAACTTATTCTAATGCCATACCGTATGCTTGTACGCTGAACCTCACATTGGACACACATGTATACTAGCAGCCGTGAGATACAGAAATCCATCACGGCATGATTAAACAGTTCAGTACTTTCCCAGTGGAATTTATTATGAAAGAGCAGAAGCGGTTCATAAAAAAAATCAGAACAACAGTTACAAGTAGTGCAGCCACAGACCCTCTGAGAAGAAGCTGCACAGCACCAGCAGAACATTTCTGGTGACCATCTTTCTCAAGATGAGCCTCTGCCCCCCCCAGTCATCTGGGTTTGTTTTCACTGCAGATTTCTAGAGAAACGGACAAAGGCGTCTGAGAAGGTCTGTGGGTTGTTGGCCAAAGAGCATCTCAAGAAAGCAATTAGGAAATCAGGGAGTCTTTTGTCTGGACCCTGCTTCAGAGGGACAACACTCGGGACAATTCCAGATGTATTTAAAATGTTCACGATCTTGTTGTCCTAAAAGCTTTATGGGTTTGTTCCCTTCTTTCCTGCTCAGAGGCCCCCTTGAGAATGAGTCAGATATGAAGAATGAATGCTTCAGTAACTTCAATGCTCCCACTGTAAAAAAAATGAGTCCTTATGGTTTTTTGGTGCAGAAAGTAGCTTAAGTCACCCATTATTAAGCGTGAAAGGTCTGTCACTGGTAACGGGTCAAATATCCATGCTTGCATTTATTAACAAAGGTGATGTCTCTCTTACTACAGTTGGTTGTTTTTTATAAGCAGACACAAGTGTAGTATGCACAAGTACACATATGCTTGTCTTCTAGGGCCAGAAACTCCATCAACAATAGCTCATTGGTGTCACCTTTCCGTATTCATCCTGTAAATACTCATCTCAGCTTCTGCTAGCTCAGCAGTACTTTAAGTACAAGAAGCATTTACAATTTTAAGACAAGTTACCTCTAACTCAGACAACACCCTCACCTTTATCTGTGCTCCAGGACAGATATAGTTGTACGCAGATGCATCCTTCTGAAGATGTAGAGAACGTAACATCTGGTCAGAACCCCCTTGGAGGAGCTGTACAAACAGTATTTTAAGAAACAATGAATGAAAAAAGTAAAACCTTTCCTTTTTCTGTTTCTTATTCATCTGCTTGACAAACAAAATCATAAAAACATTAAATTACTGCTACAGAAGAATCAGCTACAGTATCCGGAGTCAGAAGCACACGTGCAAAATACACTGTCTGCATCGTTGTAGGGATCTGACCACCTTTAAGAGGTTGCCTAAGTGACTGCCCTTTTGAGTGACACAACTGTTGAGAAAACAAGCCTGAACCTCTTCACAGACCAGACATGTTTACATCTGTGACATGCCACAGATGTGTCTTGGCAAGCACATCTACCTTCTCTGCTACACACAGAGACTTTCCAATACGGAAATGACACATTCATGAGAGAGGTGCTAACATGCCATCACAGAATACTGAATAAATGGGAAAAAAATAAACAAACCAGCGCTACAGGCTTGGGGAAGAGTGGCTGGAAAGCTGCCTGGAAGAAAAGGACGTGGGAGTGTTGGTCAACAGCCGGCTGAAGATGAGCCAGCAGTGTGCCCAGGTGGCCAAGGCGGCCAACAGCATCCTGGCCTGGATCAGCAAGAGTGTGGCCAGCAGGACTAGGGCAGTGATCGTCCCCCTGTGCTCAGCACTGGTGAGGCCCCACCTGGAATACTGGGTTCAGTTTTGGGCCCCTCACTCCATCAAAGACATTGAGGGGCTGGAGCGTGTCCAGAGAAGGGCAACGCAGCTGGTGAGGGGTCTGGAGCACAAGTCTTGTGAGGAATGGCTGAAGGAACTGGGGTGGTTCAGCCTGGAGCAAAGGAGGCTGAGGGGAGACCTTCTCGCTCTCTACAACTACCTGAGAGGAAGGTGTAGCCAGGTGGGGGTCGGTCTCTTCTCCCAAGGAACAAGCAATAGGACAAGTGGAAATGGCCTCAAGTTGCGCCAGGGGAGGTTTAGATTGGATATTAGGAAAAATTCCTTCACCAGAAGGGTTATCAAGCATTGGCACAGGCTGACCAGGGAAGTGGTGGAATCGCCATCCCTGGAGGTATTTAACAGCCAGGCAGTTGTGGTGCTGAGGGACATGGGTTAGTGGTGGGTTTGGCAGTGTTGGGTTAATGGTTGGACTTGATGATCTTAAAAGGTCTCTTCCAACCTAGCGGATTCGATGATTCTATTTCCCTCACTGCAAAACTGAGAATAAAGGTTATACTAATAGGCCAACCATTTACCCCAAAGGACCCACAAGAGAACAACCGTACAATATGGAAGACATCAAAAAGAATTCCCCCTCAAAAAAGAAAGTCAGCTTGGTGTCATAAAATTACTTCCATATGGACTAAAGGCTTCAAGAGAAAACAGAGGGATTAGACTTATTACAAATAAAACAGTAAGTCAAAGTCCAATATTCTACCATATTTGTTTAGTTAGCCTACTTTTAAGTTTACAAATATGTTAATATGGGACTGGAGGATAGAAAAAAGTAAATCTTCCCACGCTCCTTCCCCAGACTATGCCTCTTCAAAGAACTAAAGAACCTGAGATCACCCAAGATGCAA
The DNA here is from genome assembly GCA_013397275.1 of Burhinus bistriatus. Classification (NCBI taxonomy): domain Eukaryota; kingdom Metazoa; phylum Chordata; class Aves; order Charadriiformes; family Burhinidae; genus Burhinus; species Burhinus bistriatus. Next base: position 128,175 of record VYXH01008123.1, read on the forward strand.
CAACAAGGGAGCCCTTTGCAAAACACACGAGAGGGTGAAAGCTTTAAATATTTTGCCTATCATGTCGGGGAAACTTGAGAAAAGTCATTTGTTTCAGCAAACGAATACAAACCTGGTAAAAAGAATGAAAGCTTCGTTCTCCCGGCTGTTGCACAATCACACGAGACTGGGGAGAAACAAAATACAAAGATAGGTATTTCTGGATGGGGATGGCCTGCTTCCCCAGCACCTCCCTTAGACACTGATGCATCGGTTCACCACTGCTAGGACACCTCCAAACTAATCTTATCTGACCATAAGTCTGTTATGAACATTATTAGCTAGGCATGACCACGGAGTTTGAAGTCTATAATCAAAAAGACCAGCTTGCATAACAGCTGCAATGTCCTACTTCCAACCAGGAATCCCATGTGGCAACTACAGAATTGCTTTCATGGAAAAGTCAAATAAAACATCATTTTAGTTTAGGAGTTAGTCACTGGAAATGAAAAACAGGACTCTGTGACTACAAACAAACGCTCCGTGGGCCATAGTGAGGGCCTTCTGGTAACCACTCCTACAACCCCAGGACAGGCTGACCAACAGCACCAGCCACGAGCGAACGCTCTGCTCTAACACAAGGGCATTGTTTAGGGAGCAAGTGACAGCTCCTTCTTCAGAGCACTCATTCCAAATCAGTGTAAAACAGCACAAAAAAAAAAATCAATGTCAAATGCAGCAAAAATTCAGTCAATAAGCAACATATCCTTATTTTATGCTACAAGTTTGAACTACGGAGAGTGACAAAGCATGTGTTCCTGCTGCAGTGCAAAGTCACTGTCTGTTAACTGCTCGTGTTCTGACTAGAACCTTGACTGCTTTCAAAATGGAACAAATTTAACTTGGTAGAAGTCAAGAATACGAAATAAACAATCAGGATTTAAGCCACTGCAGGTGCAGTCCCACCGCTTTTTTGCATGAACATATCACGTTAAATGTTTAGCTTTGTTGGTTTGTTTTTTAAAATAAAGTGTTTATTCTGAAAATAGACTTCAGAGAAATAATGGGAAAAGTAAAAAACACAAACAAAAAAGCACGTTAGCAGATGTGGTCAAACATGTAAATTAAAGCCAGACGTGTGTCTCACACATAACAAGAACTGTTAATAGATCAAGCCCGCTTTCTCTACAGTTTTACATATTCCAATGTTTTCAGCCATCACTTAATGACGTGGAAAAAAAAAGTATGCTTAGGATCACTTGGAATATATAAAAACAAAGCTACTGAAAAATCACACAAGGCTGTGGTGTTATTCCACAATAACACTTCTCAAGCATACTGATGCTACTTACAGACCTAGATATCTTCTCCTTTTATTCACCAGTGAGATCTCAATGCAGGAACTTATAAAGAAGGAGTTTTACAGAGTTAATTTAATCTCAGCTTTTATTCTGGATACAAAGTTCATCCACCCATATGCTCATAAGCTTTTGAGTAACACCAGTGCCTTACTTAAGGAGCTCTGAAAGCGGTGTGGTGAAGTCACAGGGCATTGCCACTGCTTCAGCAGCATTTCAGTTACTTACAGTAATTCTTGGAGAAAAATAAAGCCCTAGATTTAAATGAGATTCTGTGCCCTCATACGTAACATAATGACATACCCCATTTGAAAGGAAAATTTTCTATTGGCAAAGCACATATTACAGAAGTAACCACACAAAAGCCTCTAACTCTAAAAGTGAGCGTGGCTTACCTTCTCTAGTAAGTAATTATTGATATGCCCACCTATTGGGTCTCCTTTAAAATCAAAGTTGATATCCATATACTTTCCAAACCTGCTGGAATTGTCATTACGGTTTGTTTTGGCATTGCCAAAGGCCTCTAACACACAGTTGGATTTCAGCAGTATGTTCTTCACTCTGTAGTACACATAAATGGAAAAGAGAACAGGGTAAGTCCAGATTTGTATACTCAAACCTTGGATTTTTTTTTTTTCGCAGGCATTTCTAGAGAAGAATTTAGTAACAGCAGAGATGCTCTTTGATGACGTATTTGGGCAGTTGTGTATGACATTAGCAATCCCATGGGAAATCAGCTGGGAGCTTTCAGTAATGTTCCTTAGAGACGAGCAAATGGGAACCAAAGACCAGATCCCCCCACCAAAAATAGCATCAAAAATTCAGTTCCTTTACAAATGTAAGGTTTGAAATCAATTCCTTGAACTCTTTTGCAAATAATTTTCAAAATTTTTGTTGGGGTAGATACTAAGTCTGTTTCAGCAGAAAGTCATATTCTTTGCTCAAAATCTTTTACTCTAAGGCTGACAGGCACATTTTGCAATTCAGGAGCATGCAAGCCTGAAAGGTCATGGAATATGCTCCTGGCACTCAACATGCTATTCTAATGTACATATATTTCAGGCAATTTGCCACAGGAAACATGATTTCTAGATATTGTTTTTATTTTGAAAGTTTGAACTTTCAAAGTAAACTTTTCTACATGATTTTAACAATCAATATTGCAAAATCCCCAGAGTAAAAGTCGTAACTGAAGTTAGGTAAATGCTGCAATTAGTACAAGAGACCATCTAATAACATGGTTAACAAGGGTTTTAAACTGGAAGAGGGGAGATTGAGAAGAGATCTGAGGAAGAGCTTCTTGCCTGTGAGGGTGGTGAGACCCTGGCCCAGGTTGCCCAGAGAAGCTGTGGCTGCCCCATCCCTGGAGGTGTTCAAGGCCAGGTTGGACGGGTCTTGGAGCAACCTGGTCTAGTGGGAGGTGTCCCTGCCCGTGGCAGGGGGGTTGGAACCAGATGATCCTACAGGTCCCTTCCAATCCAAACTATTCCATGATTCTACAGTGCTACACAGTCCACGGACAGAGATCCATAAACAAAACAATTTCACTTCTTTTTCTACAAAGCCCTTACCTTTCCACCTCTGCTCTCTGACCGGGGTTGGTAATGGCTGCTATGTACTGCATAATATATTTACTGGCCTCAGTCTTCCCAGCCCCACTTTCACCTGAGGGCATAAATACAAAGATGACACAACAGATCAAAAAAAGCAAAGCAAATCACTGAACAGCATATCTTAACTCTACCCTGACAGTGTTTGAGTTTTTTATGATTTTTTTTTTTTTTTTTTTTAAAGCAATCTTACTTGCGTGCCCTTTGATTATTTTCTAAAAATAGCCATAACCCTGCCTGGTTGTTGCTGCTGTGCTGACTTCGCAGCAGTTATGATGTAAGATTTCACAGGTCGGTAAAAGGCCTGGCACACAGAGGATCAAAAGGAATATTGTCAGAGGAGAAAGACTGGCATGCAGAGGCTTGGCTAGCAGCAGTGCCGGGACCTGCGATACAAGAGGCTACTGTTCCACACAGCATCTCGGGTCTCTCGCTTTTCAGAGCTGCTAAAGCATGGGAACATCAAGGAAACGAAGTGCCAGGATCCAGATAGCGACTGTTCATGGTACAAGTACTGCTCCCACTGTTAGAGTCACCACAAGCAATCAGTCCGGCCATGGAAACAGAGAACATCAGTCATCTAAGGGACAAAAATCAGCAGTTCTCTAAAGAGAGACAGGAACCCTGTTCTCACTGATCTCCATTCGCACAGGCAGAGCAGAGGACTCATGCTCACGTTCTCACTTTGCATGCACAGATTAAGCTAACGACTGACACCAGCTCTTGAATTAGCTAAGAAATAAACGTTAAGGTCTCCACACACGGATTCAAATGCAAATAAGCAGTTTTAAGATTAATGAAGTTTTCTTTCATAAAATGCTGTCATTAGCCAATCATTCTTTCTCCGTCTAGAATTTCACAAAGATCAAGTGTTCATCATAATGAAAAGCTCTTTCAGCTTACCTGATATTACAATACAGGTGTCTTTTGATCGCCTCTTCATCGCTTTGTAAGCAGCATCAGCAATCGCAAAAAGGTGAGGAGGCCTCTCGTACAATTCCCTTCCTTTGTACTGCTCGATCATGTCACGCCCATAGATGTTCAAGTTTTTGTAAGGATTCATGGAAACGACCACCTCCCCGATAAACGTATAAATCCGTCCTTTTTCAAACCTACGCAGGATGAGACAAAAGGTAAAAAGGGAATTAGAAAAACGTAGAGATTCACAATACGTCTTCCAAGCAAGTTGCCCATTTCATGAGGTGAACTCTTCAATCCATCGTCGTACTGAAACATTACAATAAAACGTTGACTATGGACATTATCCGACCAGCGTGGCCTGGATGGCATGGTACTATATTACGTAGAGACCTGATGCTACAAGGACTAAGAACGAGGGCGAGCTTTGAATCTTACCACCTACAAAGGAAATTTCTGCTGCTATTTCACTTACTGATGCAGGATCAGATTACTGAGGTACAAACACCGACCGTGTTTCTGACTATGGCAAGCTTTTGCTTCCACGATGCAATCAAGCTGGCTTTCTGTCTATTCAGGTATCTCTGTTGCCATTAACATGCTGCCAGAAACAAACGTTTCTAAGAAATTCTTTAGCAAGATTTGAGTTAATATAATTTACTGTTTCTACAATTGACAATAAGATGAGTTTGTGATGAGTTCATATAATCTGCTTCATAAAGGGGATTTAAAAGCAAAACCTTTTTTCACATTCTACAGTTGTCCATAGCCCAGCTCAGGCCAGAGAAGCAGAAGTTTTGAAGCCACTCAATTAGAGGTCTAATCACGTTTGCAAGAAAGTAAACAAAGATACAAGCCAAGAAGGAAATTACAGCCTTTCAGCTCCAGCAATTAGCTCCACTCCATCCTTTGCGCTAGAAGGCAGGTTGATATCAGCACTGCTGCTAAACCAGAAGTGAATGCTTTTTAAGAATGTGTAAAAACACCCAACAACCCCAAACTGCACCTTTCCTAAACCCTACCTGGTCCTTAGTATTCTTTCCACAAGCAAGACAGAAAAAAAGTTTGTTTTTAAAAAATAAGAGTGTTTCAGTGAAAAGATGTTTCCAAAGAAATTTGCATTTTATCAAAAGTTTGCTAGCAGAAGAGCACAGAAGGAATTTCAATTTAACACCTTAAGAATTCATACAGCATTTGCTTCTCAGGAGGAGAAAGGATGACAGCACCTTTATAGATCAATGTGCAAACTACGGCATTTCTACCATTAAATACCTGTCTGCACCCTGTATTTAAATCTTACAACATTAGATGGCACCACACCACCTCCATAGAGTACACGGGCCCTCCGAATCCTTGATGGACTCCGGCACAAATTCTAGCATTACTTTATTGAATTTATTACCACCCCCATGTGGTGACAGGCTTGACATTTTCTATTGTTCATTTGAGAGTTTTCTGCAGCATCCTGGCAGTGTTAGTTTTTAGCAGGTGTAATAAAACTCAAGAAATACAATCTAGCAACCAGCATTCTGCTTTCTAAAAGTGGTTTTGCCCCTAATTCCAGCTTCCTCCAGAAATACTTCACAAAAAAGACACAAGAATTGCAAAACATCTTTTTGCTCCTGCATTCAGTTTTAACTGAAGGTAGCCCTGATACGCATTTCCCAAAACATTAGTGAGCTTAAAATGCAAAGATGTTTTATATTTTAGAGATACGTGCTGTTTGAAAACTACCAAAAATGTTTTAGAAGAGATAAGGCCATTATAATTAGCAATACCAACTATAGCTCAGTAGCTAACTATTGTAACAAAAATGATGGATAACCCATAGGCAAGAACACTAAGCAGCTGGTACACAAGCCTGGTATGAAATACAGAATTGCAGCCTAATCCTAAAAAAAACCAGTTTATTCACTGGGAAACCAGAACATGGACTTTGGTATGCAGGAAGCCTCACACACTCAGTTCCTGTCATTTGCCAGCCTTAATTTTAATTCTTTGAAGCACAAAGCAGCTGGGAATTGGAGTGTTGGGAAGATAGCAAACGGGCAGCAGAAGACACACGTGGGTGCAAAGAGATCAGATACCAGGCTGCTCACCTTCTGCCCTCTCAGGAGCACAAGGGACTCTACATATACATAGGAGAGCTTAAGAAAACCCAAACACACACAATGCTGTTTCTATTAAGGAGATCAAATCACACTGGGACATACATATGTAATGGAAACCATTGCAAGGACATCAAAATCAGCAGAATCCTTCCCATCTTTTTGGGGCTGGGCCATCTGAAAAGGCAGGTCGCCCGGTAGAGAACACAGAGACTGCTCTCCAGAAGTCACTGCACAGCACATAACCACCACTGAAGGCACAATTAATGATAAAAATAAAGATACAGCAGTTTCTGGAGGTTTTAAACCCCACCATATTGCCAGCGTTCATGGTCAGCACAGAGAGGTTAAGGGGGTTTCTTTTAGCTGCGGGGGCGGGGGGGAGGACATCCCTACTGAAGTGTCGTGCCAAGTCACCATCACAGTACCCAATACTCTGACCTCTTCCTTAAGTAATGAATTATGTAAACTTTCAGTAGCAGAGCCCAGTTTAAGTTTCCTCCCTTCACAGTTCAGCGTCCCCGACTGCCTCGTAAGCAGAACCTACAGATTTGCCTCTGCCGGGCTGCCCCACCGCCGCGGAGCCCTGGAGCGGGGCACAGCCCGGCTTTGGAGGTACAGCAGCTGGACGTACTGCCTGCTGGCTTCCCCGACAGCTCCGGGCTTAGGCGACAGATCTCACATTCGGCCTCCAAGTCAAGTTTTAAAAGATTTTACTAGACTCTGACAAGTCGTGTCTTCAGTCCCTGTGGCAAACGGCTGATGGAGACGAGGGAGAAGGATCCATCCCTGGGCTTGACGAACGGGCATCTCTCGAGCTTGGCCTTAAGCATATGGAGTTTATGAACAACTGACATCCCCGTTTACCTCTCTGTTCATTCTTTTTTTAACTTCTTAGCACCAGAGTTAAAATTCCAGAGCTGTGCTTAGATGTTCCCAAAAGGAGCTGTCGCTCCTCGCCCCTCCTTGCTGATAAAGCCTCTTTTCATCAGACAGCGCAGCTCAGCACCGCAGCAGGCCAAGAACAGCAGTGGCTGTTTTCCTAGCTGCATTGCTTCGGTGTGAGATTCTTGGTTTTCCTTGCCCAAGAAGAGCTCATGAAAACTTAAGAAAACAACCAACGACGGCAGTCCAAACTGGGAGGTACAAGTTGCATTAAATTCGTTGGTTTTCTGCAAGGCAATGTCACAAACCCAGACGATGAAGCTATCCGGTGCTATTCGGAAAGGCTCATCAACCGGGGCGTGCACTCCATCAAGGGGAAGCTCATCAACATAAAGGTCGGCGTAATCATTTCAGTACCGAGCATGTAACACATAGGAGGGGATTTTTGTTATTAAACGCAATCTACAGCACACTTGATAAAAGGAACCCCTGTACCGACTGCCGGGGGTCGACACCCCCCTGGTCAAAGCTCGGTTTGTATGTATGATGAAAATCACATCATCTTGGGCTGCAACTCTGAGGAGAAAAGGTTTTCCCTGTAATGATGCTATTTGAGTAATTCCTGTATCACTGTCTTCTGGATTTTCCACTTATTACTTTGGCATCTGAAATCTGGCTCAGCAGCCAAAAAGAAAGTCACAGTATTTAAATCCTGGTGTGTGATGAAAAACATCAGCTCCTTCATGAGAAGTTTTTATTACCTTGTTAAAACACGGATTGATAGTGAGAAAATATAATCCAGAAGGTCACAGAATATAAATCACTTAAAGGGATAGAAATGATTGTCTAGAAAAGAAAACTGCCAAGACTTTGTTTTGTAGTTTTTATTTTTAGGGAGTTGAAAAAAAAAAACAAGCATCCTTAAGTCCAGACATCCTATGTTCTCATCCAGTTGCCATTGGAAAACACACTGCAGAAATCAGAAAACTGAAGCAGAAATCTTCGCCACCAGAGAGCACTCACATTGAGGATTTCTCCCACCTGACAAACACTCCAGTCAAAAATAAAACTGTTCTTACCGAGGAAATGATGCAACTTCAAATGCACTCAGTGCAAATAAAGAAAAGAGTTAGTTGGCAAGACTTGGAACCCATACTCCAAAACAACATCTGCAGAACGCAGACCGTTAAACAAAGGCACCCTACCATGCAATCCCCACTCCAAGTGCTCCAATCCAAATTATAAAGAGAATTTCTAATTAATCATTTACATGGTAACTCCTCTGTACCGAAAGATAAACAGAAACTTGTCGGGATCACAGACAGCAGGCAGCACTCCGCAGGCTTATTGCTAATTCTAGAATTCGGCATACTTTCTGAGATACCCTGTGCCAGCTACCAGGGATCGTTTGCAGTGAGATCACAGGCTGGGCTTCGCTGGGCTGTGAAACGGCTCCTCGGAAACACATTTTGCCAGTCTTTCCCTCCATCTGTCTAGTATCTGAGGAGCAGAGCAACTGCTGGAAAAATCATGTCAAGTCACCAGTTGTCTCATTTTCAGTTACTTTAAGAGAGCTGTAGTGTAGCTACTGGTATTATGGATCCTTTTCTCCTGGGAAAACTTTCTCGCATCTGGAACTACTCCTTTCCCACCACTGATCACAGATTGACATCATATTCTGCTTTACATACACACTAAAGCTTTCCCACGTTAGCAGGTGCTCAGTGAAGCTCCTTGGTCTCACCCTTTCCTGCTCCCTGATGCTACACAGATGCTCCAGGAACAGAACATCTTCACAACGAGAAGTCACAACACAAAGACAGACTTTCAGTTTAACTGTACAGCAGTGGCTTAAAGTAAAGAAAACGTTAACCAAAAAAGCAAAAGCAAGTAATTCAGGACAGATACAGGAGTGCTACAGAAGCATCAGCCTGCGCTAGAGAGTCAACAGCTAACCTAGTACCACTGAAGGTTAAAAGAATAAAAGTCGATGGTTTCAAACTACCATCTATTTCCAACTTATTTGTTAACTCCAGAGCACAAATCAAACCGAAATATTTAGTATGAGCATACATTTTTTTCTTCCTCCCTCCTTTGTGGATGGGAAGAAGAATGATCTAGCAGCTGCACACCTCTGGCACGCAGAAGAGGGACAATTCCTTTTCCTGTTGCAAACACACAGCGTGATTTGGGCTATTGCCCCAAAGGGGGTCACAGTTCTTAAGTTAGTTCTTCCCACCAAATATATACATTAAAAATCCATTACTGCAGCCTTTGACTCCATTCTTATTGCAAACACACGTGAAAACATTAATTAAAACTCATGTTGATGAAGAGATGTACATGGAGGGTCAAGGATAGGTGGGCCTTTAGGATGTTTTCACTAAGGAAGGGAATTTAAGTAGACTTCTGGCAATGAAATCGTATTTACCTATTTGTAAATGCAAGAATGTATAGCCAGCTGCACTGACACAAAGGAACAACTATTCTTCTCATGCTTTGGGAAGTAAGATGGCTTTGCGTAAGCATGTTTCACCCTGTGCGTGTCAGCCAATTGTGCTTTATATGTGTGACCAAGTCTATCTACTGAGTATTCGGTGCTACTTAAAGACTTTATTTTAGGTAAATCTCGAAATAAACTCAGCTGTCAAGCAGGAAAGAATGACTTTCCAGTCTTTCAGTAAATGGCTCATAAACTGTATTATAGCAAATCATCCTCATCACAAGAAAACTCAGATAAACAGGATTTGTGTTGGCAGAACTATAGCTAAAATATTCTTGCTGCACTTGGAAAAACAGACCAAAAGACTGTCCAGTCAATATTACCTCCTAGCGCTAGGAAAACAATCCAAGCCTGTCACGATTCTCAATATGCATGTCTACAACATTTTGATCCATCCCAAGAGCCAGAAAAACTGGAATTTAAGTTCATTTAATGTGCAGGTGAAATTTTTGCTTGCAGTTGTCCTGCATGGGTTCAGTTTTCAGATGTTGCCAGTTTAACAAAATAGGAAATGCCATTCAGCGCACGTTCTGCACCACTCCTTTCCTGTATGGAGGGAGCAGAAAGGGCAGGGTGAGGAATATTTCATTCATCTGCAATTTTCACAGTCAGCTTTGGCAATAAGGTTAAATGAGCCCTTTATAATGATGTAATTTTTTTTTTCAAAAGAAAATAGTAAACTATGAGTGACTGGTGCCACATTTTCCTCAACAAACCAACATTGAAGCAAACTGACTAATTTGATAAGGCTGATTCAGCTCCAACACAGCTGACCCCTGAGTCATCTACGCAGCTTCGCAAACCCACTAGGCAAGGTCGGGGGAAAGGAAAATGAAGAAGGATGCTAAACTAGTTCTACTGAATGCTGGATAAAGGCTAAAACTGTGAAATGTAGCTAGCTAGAAATGGGAATAATTAAAACCCCTCTCCTTAAACATGAAGTTAAAGTACTAACTGTGCACTGAAAAAATGCCAAACCACTAAACATAGGAGTCACTGAACTTTCATTTCTATTTGCGTCAGCCAGACTGAGCGGTTTCTCCTACAGCAGGGAAGCACTGCAAATGCTTTTTACATTTCTAGAAGCGTAACAGAAGGCGCAAGCAGACTTGAAATAGATAATGAGACAAAAGGAAGTTCTTTGAAAAGCTTCCAAGGACAACATAATGCTTTGTGGTTTTATTCCAATCCACATATGAGAAAGTTGCTATCGAGCACAGGTAGAGGAAAGCAGCTTGCTCCCCATTTCTCTGCATAGAGCAGTAAAACACACGACCACTTTCCATGTGAAAAGTCTGGCTGGAACACTGTAAAATCCTAACGCAATAATCATTTTACTCTGCTTTGAGCAGGAGTTTGCCTTGAATGACCTCCTGGGGCTGAATTATCCTATGGTCCTATATCTAACCAGCAAACAGTAGAACAGGATTGGGGATAGCAACGAGAGACTGCCATATATCCATAACCTCTAACTTTTTAATCTGTCAAATAAAAGCACATAATCTATAAAAGGATAGTAAAAAGAAAGCTCAAAAGTCAGGTAGGTTGCTCTATCTGCTCCCATCACACGTGAACTCAACTGGAACACGTGTGCCGAAGAGCCTAGAGCTTGTCACATAAGAAAACTGATATGCGTAAGGCTTACAAAACTACGGAGGAGGAGGAAAAGCTGGAAGTAATCACTCTATAAACACCTCAGTAGACGAATATCATCTTGCCAGGGAGCCAGAAGAACTAATTAAACAAAATCTACACAGGCCGATACAAAAGAAAAACGGGAATGGACTTATCCTGGCCAACACAGGCTTGGAACTGCAAGGTCGCTGCCCAGGGAGCGGCCCTGGAAGAGCATTTCAATAGAAGCTGCGAGGACTAGCGAGCCCTGCTGGATATTGCTGAACTTACTTCATGGATGTGGTTTAGAAGACTTGACTTCCTGCACTGACCAGCAACTGACTTCATGATCCATTCATTTCCTTCCACTCCCATGTTACAGCATTCAGGTACTTAAAAAAAGTTGCTTTACCTTGATTCCCCACCTCCTCTGTCCAAACCCCGTGTCCATATTAACCGTAACCTGCCACACCATGATTATCTCAGTGTTAAATTTTGGGAATTCAGCTTTGTTCATCAGATTATACACCTCTGTGTTAAAGGGTATGCTACCTTCAAATATATCAGCGGACAAAATTGCAGCACAAAAGGCAAAAACCAGACTAATGACTGATGGTTGGACAGATTTGCATCATGTGGAAGACATCGTCCAATTTCATCGCTCTGGTTCAGCGGTGCATGAATTCTGCAATGGTAGGTTTGCCTGAATAGTGTCCAGACAAGGACTAGCTTATACTTCTGAATAACAACCTAGCTTTCCAGGGATGCTGAAGGAACTATAAAATCCTGCAACCCAACAGAAAGCTCAAGAAACGTGCAGAAAAACAAAAGACCATGACTGATACCCTGTTACTTCCTCCTAACTTCTCTGGTAACTTCAGGAAACAAAACGCATTCACGTCGCTGCTGATGACCCTGATACAGCAGCATCCTTGTATAAACAAACAGAACCTGAAGCCACATCAGCAATTGTATTGATGATGATGACTTTCAACCTTATTTTCTAAGCCATCTCTTTCTTATACTATACCACCTTCCCAGTTTTCTGCATACACTGCACAATTAACAGAACTTTGTAGCTACGCCTCTATTTATTCCACAAGCCTAGGTGCCAAGGTGCAGTAACAGTATTGCACAGGTTTTCGTTGTAGATGCTTGGAGGCTCCTTTTGCAGTCAGCTGGCCATGAGATGCTGATGTTCAGATGCTTCATTGTTCTGCTGTAAAGGAATATTCTGCATTTGTTAAGCTCGTGCCCAGTGCTGATCTGTGAACACTACTGGAATCTCCTGAATACAGCATTGTTTTGATACAGGGCTCAAAAAACCCAAGAATCATCTTGCAGTATTAAGATACAGTACACCATCAGCAAGCACTCCAAAAGGCTTGCTTAGTCCTCTGGTAACATTAGATCTGTAATAAAATTAGATGCCTTATTTATACTAAACACAGGCCATGCAAATCATGCAAAAACGGTAACACAAAATATGCAAACAATGCACAAACATGACTTGTGTTTCTGCATAATTAGGGTTTCTTTTAGAGATGTTACAGTGATGTGCACCATTTCACCTAAACGCAAATACTAAGTATGTTGTCCTGAAACAGGACTGTTTGTTTTCTGGCCATGAAGCCAGGCAGACTCCTTTAGGCATTTATGTGTTTTACAGCATATTGTGACTTAACACAGCTCCTGTGGTTTTGGCTTATAAATTGTCCGAGCAGCACATTAGATTACCAACTAAGGGCTTCGGCAGACAAACTGCTGAGTCTCAAAGCAGCAGATGAAGACACTCCACCTACAGCTGCCTGTCCAGCTCCTTTGCCAAAGATTCCCTTCTGCCACGTCTGCTGAAGGGACGATGATGGACAGCCGTGATCTTGGCCACCCCAAGTCCAGATTGTCACTGACACCATTCCCTGCGGGACAGATACCAACAACTCCAGCCAGCTAATGTGAAGAAAGAGCCACAAGCAACGGAGGGGAAAAGTGAGTTTGCAAATCACAAGGCAAATACGTTTCAACACAATATGTCCATTAACTATTCAGGTTGAAAGAAAGGACTTTTCCTTGTGCTTCCTTGAAAGTGTGGCTAGTCAGGAAAAGCTTCCCACTTTTTGGTCAGATTTGGCTCAGGCTTGTTGTGGAACTCTTTTTCTTGTATTTTCTGTTTCATGTTGGAAAAGCTTCACGTTACCTAATGGCAATCTGAACCAGAACTGCAGTGAAAACCCCTCTTCACCATCTCTCAGTCTCTCCCCCATCAGCAAGAACCGAGCAGCAGGTGCCCTGGAAGACAAACCCTGAAGCCCTGTAGAAACGAGATTACGTACCCGTATCGGTGCTGAAAAGGCCTAGTAAATACACAATGTTTGTTCTTCCAATTAAAGAGCAACTAATATTTTACAGAACATTTGGTTTAGAAATGCTGGGCTGCGTCAAAAGAAGCGTGGCCAGCAGGGCCAGGGAGGGGATTCTGCCCCTCTGCTGCGCTCTCGTGAGACCCCATCTGGAGTACCGTGTCCACCTCTGGAGCCCCCAACACAAGAAGGACATGGACCTGCTGGAGCAGGGCCAGAGGAGGCCATGAAGATGACGCGAGGGTTGGAACCCCTCTGCTGTGAGGCCAGGCTGAGAGTTGGGATCGTTCAGCCTGGAGAAGAGAAGGCTCCAGAGAGACCTTAGGGCCCCTTCCAGTATCTGAAAGGGGCCTACAAGAAACCTGGAGAGGGACTTTTTACAAGGGCACGTAGTGACAGGAGGAGGGGTAATTGCTTCAAACTGGAAGAGGGGAGACTTAGATTAGATCTCAGGAAGAAATTTTTCACTGTGAGTGTGGTGAGACCCTGTCCCAGGTTGCCCAGAGAAGCTGTGGCTGCCCCATCCCTGGAGGTGTTCAAGGCCAGGTTGGACGGGGCTTGGAGCAACCTGGTCTAGTGGAAGGTGTCCTTGCCCATGGCAGGGGGTTGGAACTAGACGATCTTTAAGGTCCCTTCCAACCTAAACCATTCTATTCTATGAAATAAAGGGGATTTTTTTACTACAACAAAGCTTAGTGCTTTCAGTCAAAGCCAGGAGCGTGACTGACCTGGCAGATTTAACATCAGGATCTTTTTCCCCTCTCCCTATAAAGACAACTTCAAAGAGGGAAGAAGAGAAGGAATACAGGGAACTCTTCCTTGTAGATATGGAAGTGCAGGGTAGGATAGGCAAGATAAGCAACTGAATTTGCACAACAATCTGAAGTACTTCACTTTACATTCTCTGAATGGAAAAACAGCTGAGCAGTAGGAGTGCTGTTATTTATGCATTCATCATTCATTGCAACAGGAGTGAATTTCTAAATGCCAACTGTACTGAGTCGTTAAACAATGATAATGCAAGGGGAACATTAGCAATATGGCAAAGGACTTAAATGGTTTGATTATTAAAACAGATTACTTGATTTACACGCTGCTTGTTTTATCGTTTTAAATTATCACCGGAAAGATTGTGCTCGTTTACTTCCTTTAGATTTTACATATTTTTTCTGCCAAGATAGCTCCCACTCAGAAGCTGAAAGACTATTCAAATAATACTGTGAGAGCGCACAAATACCACTGATTAATACGCAGATAACCTGTAAAATATCTACAACTCATCTTCCACAAGCCAAGATGACTTTGACCATGCTGTCGCATTTTTAATTCTAGGCCAGTGGAATTCAGAGACCTGCGAAATTATTTAAAACAGGATCTTTTCAGATGACGTATCAGCCCAAAAATTCAGGCAGGCTCCTACTTCTGTAAAGTATTGTTTATTAGGTAATGAGCATTAGCTAGTGACAATCGCCAAAAGTCAGAGCAACACTACACTGTTTATCAAGAAGGTTAATGACAAAGTTTTCAGCCACTAGTTATTTACTGAAAGGACAGTTTTAGCCTACAGCAGTGGTCAAGCGCATACTTGCAGCTTTGGTCCATCTAATTACACACTCAAAACCAGCAGCACAGAGTAAAACTGCACCGCTGCTTGTTTCCAGGGTTATCGCAGTCGTTTTCGACACAGGTAACAAAGCAGTTGGCCCAGTTCAAAGCAAGGCGTTAGATGAAGTGACCTCCACAGGTCCCCTCCAGACAGCACTGCTCCATGGCTATGACAGACGTGTTGCAGCTTCAAGTAATGGCTGAAAGTAATTGTTCTTTCCAATATTAGCAGCAAAATTAATTTGAAAACCTGGGCTATCAGCCTTATTTACATTAATTTTTTTTTTTACATTAATTTTTTTTTTTTTAGAAATCAGTTTAATTAACAGTTCAGAGCTACGACACATTCTCCTCCAAAGGCAGCTATGCTTCTCTTTTCCTCCTGTGAGCAATCAGCTCACAAGCTCTTGTGGCACAGCAACATACTGCAATGAAGCACAAAGAAATACACTTTGAATCAGCAAGTCTGGCAGTCACAAACTGTCAATATCTTTAAACCTTTTAAAAATATACAAGAAATCATCTATTAGATGGACAAATTCTTTTCAATATGATTTTTCCTATGTTTTTTAAGTTAGGAGGCTTGTATTATCCTTCCCAGATTCATCCGATCATCTCTTCTGCAGCGAGGATATCTCATAAATACTTGTACAGTTGGAATAACACAGACGATACTAAATTACTAATAATTAGAAACTGAAATGTTCACATATCAGCTCCCCAACACGCTTAGCGATCATCTTCCAGCAGACAATAACAAATGAGGGAAATGGAGCCATTGCTAGTTTTCCAAGGACTTCTGAAAACAACAGAGCGCTTCAAGTTTCTCAAAATATTTTGCTTTCTTATTTGGAAAGCACGGGCAATCCATACGGCTAGCAAACCATAGTGGAATACAACTGTCAGCCATCATACCTCATGACTTCCGTTCTGTAAAACCCACGTAAAATGAACACTTATCCGATGAGAAGCAGCAGCAAAGCTGACATCCTCACCCCAAACTGGCCTTTTGTTATCTAATGAAATTCTGGTCAGATCTGGCTCAAGCATAACACTGTTTTCCACACCTATTAATGAACGAATTTAAACCCACAACACATTCAACCCTTATTACTTGCATTTTAAATATTTCATATATTGTGATGTAACAGTCACTACTACATTACTCTATGCGTACATGTAGCATACACACCGAGTATAGTATTTTCACGGTCTTTCATATATATATATATATATAAACTAACCATTAAGTTTTATATACTCGCAGCGACAAGTGGTGTTCCTCAGGGGTCGGTACTGGGACTGGTATTATTTAAGATCTTTGTTGGCGACATGGATGGTGGCATTGAGTGCACCCTCAGCAAGTTTGCCAACAACACCAAGCTGTGTGGAGCAGTCAACATGCTGGAGGGGAGGGATGCCATCCAGAGGGATCTGGACATGCTTGAGGCGGGCCTGTGCCAACCTCATGAAGTTCAACAAGGCCAAGTGCAAGGTCCTACACGTGGGTCGGGGCCATCTCAAGCATTAAATCCAGACTGGGCGGAGAATGGATGGAGAGCAGCCCTGAGGAGAAGGACTTGGGGGTGTTGGTGGATGAGAAGCTCAACACGACCTGGCAATGTGCGCTGGCAGCCCAGAAAGCCACCCACATCCTGGGCTGCATCCCCAGCAGCGTGGGCAGCAGGGCCAGGGAGGGGATTCTGCCCCTCTGCTGTGCTCTCTTGAGATGATCACTAGGAATACTGTGTCCAGCTGTGGAGNCCAGAGAAGCTGTGGCTGCCCCATCCCTGGAGGTGTTCAAGGCCAGGTTGGACGGGGCTTGGAGCAACCTGGTCTAGTGGGAGGTGTCCCTGCCCATGGCAGGGGCTTGAAACTGGGTGATCTTTAAAGGTCCCTTCCAACCCAAACCATTCTGTGACTTACAGAAAGCTCCTCCTAGAAAATATGGCACACAGTCTTCTGGCCTGCTCTGCTAATCGAATCTGATGAATAAAATAATCACTTATACAATCCAGTAAGAAAATGCATCTATAGCTTTGGGATACAATGAAATGGTTTGATGGACTTGCAGATAAGGACAGGGTTCAAGTGTTTTATTCACAGCACTTTCATGCAGTGCCAACAAAATCATTACAAATCCTGGTTTTGTCAAAAGGAGAGTGGAATGTATTTATGAAATGACTCTTTTCGTCCTAAATATATTCAAGAGAGACTTACAGGAAAAGAAATAAAGCTTAGTTATTTCCTGTTCGCATCTTTGTCCTTTGAGAAAGAGAACAAAGGAATTTGACACTTCATATCTACAATCATCTTGAGCACTCATTCTTTGGCCTTTTAACTGGAGTACAGACTCGCATTAACAGTTAAAGAAATGGTCCTACATACAGAAAAATCAGAAGCTTTGATAAGTTGCTACGTGCACAGGTCATTAATGCTGATAAGCAAACACCAGTAAATAAGGATAGTTATTAACGCTGTATCTCCACTTCTCTCAAAGTCCCAGGCCAGAGTAGATAAAAATCATCTACTTATTTCTTCTATTTCTCTCTCATGCAAGCAAGCTTCGTCTTTTGAAGCTACTTGCTTGCGTAGTGAAATTTCTGTCTCAGTCCTAGAAGAATTACAGTTCAGCAGTGAAAAATGCCAACAGTTCTAGGAAACAGGCCATGCAAAAACCCTTCTAAACTCTCCAGTAACTTGATACAAGAAAAATCCTTTCCTTAGTCCAAATCTGTTGATGTAACCTCAAACAAGACAGACCAGGGATCAAAAACAGTTTAACAGCACTTGAAGCATTGGTTCACCCTGAAATAACTCATCTGGCTCATCCGATTCTGGAGAAAAGAACAATAGATACCCACTAGCCAAAGCAGTTTGCCAGGACCAAGGATTCCTGCGTGGCCTCTGCAAACACTAAGTGGAAGCCCTAAAACACAGGATCAATATGTTAAAACAAACAAACCTGTGCAAACAGCCAGCAATGATAACTCACGATGTCCCCTCGACCACCTAGTGCTGCTTTACCAGTGTTGTTCCTTAAATTCTTTCTCTTTCCCCTTTTTTTTGGTGGGGATGGGAGGGGTGAGGAGAAGCAGGAAGAGAACGAAGGCTGGAGGGAGAGGAGATAACAGAAAAAGTGTAATTCCATCAGCTCAGGTTTGATGGTTTGTTTCCACTTTCAGTTTAAACAAGTCAAACTTGTCCTTCCACAAACCACTAGTAACTCTTCATCACAATAACCATCTCTATTTCTTCTAATTTATCCTATTTTAAATACAGAGAAACAAAACTATTTATAGTTACGAAAACAAAAGCCTGCTAATATTTTATGAAGTCATGCCAGCACTTCTTTGTCTTTACTGACTGCATCTCCTCCCACTGCATCCTTGAGCCTCGTGAATGTTTTCTAGAAGCACACTGAACTGGTGGCCGGTATCACGCAGCACATGTAGTGTCCTCTAATCCTCCTCTCCGGCTGATCTATGACCTTGCAATTTACAGCACATTACTCATCTGTAAATGAATGGCTCAGCATTTTGTATAATTGGATTTCATCCCTCAGGTGATCCAGGCATTTTCAGGAGAAGCACCACCTCCCCCATTCATGCAATCACTGATGTTATGAATCTTGCTTTTACTCAAAGGCAACCTCAGCAACATCTGTATCATCTTTGTGATCTGCTGCGGGGAGATTCTTGTTCCACAGGCCAGCTGACGCAAAGCAGCTCACAAGCACAGCATCCTCCCTAGCTCCTGGTCAAGCAGAGGTTTCGCCGGCCACGCTGCCTAGCATCTGCAGCAGTCCTGGCAGAGGGATCTTTCTCAACAGGTCTTTGCACATACACGCTTCCAGAGCTCTCCAGCACACCACATTCTGCTCCACACACCACGGCTGCTCCCGCAGGGCACCTTAACGTAGGCCAGGATACACTTTTTTAATTTGAGTAACCCTGCAGGACAAAGCCAGCTTGCCAAACCCCTGCAGAGACCAGCGCTGGCATTTCCAGCCTCTCAGCCCGGCATCTGGGTTAAGCAGCACAATGCCACAAACCTTCCACTCTGGATACATACATTCAGGCAGCTGAAATTTTGGGGTTGATTCATCAACTGCATTGACCAGGTTTCCACTGACTATATAACGAGATCTTAACATCACTAGCTCCTGTATGGTGTCCCATTGCAGAAGTGGGGTTCACCTCCTGCTAGGAGATCTCTGCAGCTTCTTCCCTGGGGTCCCTGCTCTGAGAATACGGTGGTAAAAGTCAAAAGGCAGCTCTGCGTAGAGCCACCTCAGCTCTGCAGCTTTGTTAGCTGGAGCTCCAGAGGGTGAGAAAACAGTGACAGGACTCCCCAGCCTGAAAGCAGCATGGGCGCATTCTCCCAGCACCACACCTAAGCTGCTGTACTCTGCCAGGACGGAGCTGCTGCTGAACGGAGCTCACGTATGCCTTTATCAATGGTGTGGTTAATTTGCAACAGATCATCCACTCCAGGGCAACTGAGGATTAAAGGTACAGGAAATAAAACAGGTATTACTAAAACTAAACATTAACTTACTGCGGCTTGAGTATCTTGTTTTTTAAGCCCCCCATCTCCCTCATTACGTAGGGAAAGAAGATGGTGCTAATGTCCAGGTGTTACTGACAACATAAAGCACCATTTCAGTTTCAAACCGTGTAACAGTATACACACAACATAAAACATTACCTCCACAAACCAGGGAGACTTTCAGAAATTTGGGATTCTTTTGGATCATTTATTGCTGGCTTCCTTGCTTACTGATCAGGCCCTTCCAGATGAGGGCAGTATCCATACTCCTGTTTTAACAGGGTTGGTTCAGTTTGCTTTGCTCCTGAAGTCCCTCCTTGATCGTCTGCTTTAACCCTGTTTCCAGAGAGATCTCAAAGCAGAATAGGTAACTAAGCTCCACTGGCATGAGCAGCAAGGTGAAACTGCTCAGACTGCGTAACACGCTTCTTTCTTCAACAGTTCATAAACAGACGGTTCTTTCTTCTTGTTAACAGCAGCCTCTGCAGAATAAACTGACACAATCATACAATACCACAGGCTTCATAATACACCGACCAACTGTTCATACACAAACTAACATATATCACGCACCATATGGCATGTTCAAAAATTGCACAGAACTGTGCAACTGGTTATTTAAACACAGGCTCTTGCTGCACTTCTCAGTTTCTCCACAGCACTGACTGCTGTGTAAATGTATAATTGTAACGCAAAGGCTAAGAAGATGGGCACGTGTGATGTTTTCATCACATGCTAATCAGATATAAGCAGTATATAACAAAACAGAGGTATCAGAAGGTAGTATTTTAAAAGCTTCTAAACTAAACCACCACATTGGCCAAGCAGTGGTACCCATTTTCAAATTGCAGCTTGTTGGAGGACAATTACTTCAACACCACTGCAATTATTGAAGCTGTTATCTTCATAGTTTGATCAGAAATAGCAGCGTGCTGTGCAGCTGAGTGTTACCTGACAGGTTTTGCAACTATCAAAATGACCCAGAGAAATAATAAAAAATTCACAAGGGACCAATACCTCATACTCAAACTGAGAGGACTGTCAAAGTATCTAAACAGATTAAAGAACCGTTATTAAATCAATGGTATCAACCCAGTAACCTACATTAGGAGACTGCAACCCTTTACAAGCCATTGCTCATTTATAATAGCACCTTTATTGCTGCTTCATGAACCCTGGAATTCGTTCATGGCCCCCTCACGTTCCTCTCTCCCCCTCACATTGTACCCATCCTTATTTTAAAAAAAAAAAAAAAAAGGAGAGGGAATGTTGTTAGACACAACTGTCTTCATACCATGATCGCAGGCAATGAAGAGAGAAGTCCAACTAGGCTATGATTTCTAGCCATGGTCAGCCAGAAGTCAGGCAGGTGGTCTACAGTGGCGTTCCCATCGTTAAACTCCCAGGAAGCCCACAGGTTTACAAGGAGCACTGGAGGAATGAGATATCCCCAAGTGTAGACAGACTGGGGCTCAGAACAGCAGAGCAAGCAGTTGATTGTATACATTACATTAATCGGTAACTAACCCAATTTGGCCAGCACGCACAGATCTATAGCAGAAAGGGCAATTCAGGAGCAAAACGAGCTGCAGCGTGAGCAAAGACAGTTTATTAGCTGTGACCGTGGAACCAGCCAGACGAGCAAGCAGGATTTCTGGCAGTACCACCTACTCTGGGATCAAGGTATTATTTCAGCTATTGACAGATTATTCAGCGAGGCATCCAAACAAAAGTCTGTTTCAAATAAAAAAGTCTGACATTATAGAAGGACACATGCTGCCAGGCACTCCCAGGCAGAAGTTAATTACAGCTCCTCCTTCACAGCTGGCACTCACAATCTACAATCAAAACAAAAAGTAGGACGTTAAAAGAACAAGCATCTTGTATAGATCCAAAGGAAAGGAATACAATAAAAATAGCCATAAACTAGTTCCAGTGACCTGTGGACCACAAAACCCTTCAGCAGAAAGACCTCTGCCTTTCTCCATAGCAAATAAGTATGTGCCAGGCTGGTACCTTCAGTAAAAGAGGCATAACTTTGAAAATCAACCCCTCAGCCAGTTTGTCCAAGGCTTGTGCAGCTGGTCTGTCAGCAACTCATTGACTTGGTTCATCCCTTTAGTGCCTGATAAACCCATAGTAAATATATGAAAAGTATTTTAACCATATAATACTAATCTGACCTTTCCCAAGACGACAGTTGATGCCATCTTGCAGAATAAGTGCCATAAAAGCTTTAAACAGGAAAAACACTTTTAGCAAGTTAATTCCTCCACTGCTGATAACATTCCCTTCTTTGTCTTAGGCCTGAGAAGCTTGGTGAAACTTTCACACAGGTATCAAACTAGAATGCCGGACTGTTCTTACTTCTTAGGACAGAGGGACCATCGTGCCAGCGCATTCTCCGTGATTGCTCCCGCCACGCTCTCCTGGGCCAGGGAGGGAGGTCACACAGACAGAGCAGGAAGGGTTGGGTGAGATGAGCTGCCTCTTCTGCAGATGCCCACGGCTGCAAAGAGAGCAGCAACTGAGTCCCAGGACCACCTTCAATCCCTGTTCACCAGCGTGGACGTGAACACCAGAGAACTCAGAGGAAACCAAGTTTATGTTGAACGCAGTAGTGAAACATCATCTGAACAGTTTGTATGAATCATAAAATGAGTGAAGAGGAGGAAAAGGAATTAAGTTTCCGAAACAGGATTAGACACTAATGTGAAACCCCAAGATGCGCTGACGATCACAGGCACAGCCTTAGCTGCTCCTGATACAATCCAGTTCTCGTCAAGCTTTGCCTTCCCAGAATTTGAACGTGTAAGGAAGAGCTCAAGAATGGTCTAATAAGGAGCTGCTCTCCAGAACCTTCCCTGGTGCTGCACTAATGCACAGTTTCCCCAAAAACGTGTCCAGGATCTTGAGAAATCCTGCATCTCCAGCATACTTCAGGGAAACATGGAACATTTTCAGCGCCAGACCTTTTCTCTTCTCTCCTGCTGCAGCTGAGGAGGAGATGAGCAGGGCACTAGCCCTCAGCAGTCACCTGCTGCTGTGCTCAATGCGTCCCCGCTCTGCCCCACGGACCCTCTCACCCCAAGAGCTGCTTCTGCTGCAGTCTCTGCTGTCCCCTCTCTGAAAGCAGTCCAGTTTATAGTATTTTCTGTGTGAAGTTTTGGAGGACACACAAGAAGGCAATTTACTATGAGCAAACAAACATTCAAAATTCTGATTCTATTTAAGCCGCCTTCCACCCCCTAGTAATATCAAATAGTTTAAGGATTCCCTAAATGGAAATGCAACTAACACAAGGCTTAAAGGTCATCTCAAAGGAAAACTGTATGCAGCAAAAAACGGCCTGTTGATTCCACACACATTATTCCAGACTGCCTTGACTCCATTTAGGGCAAAGAAAAAACCCAAGGAAAATGAAGTAGCTGGTTAAAGGGAATTTAAGGAGGTTCTTGACAATTCTTTTCAATATCAGGAAAAAGGATTTAAAAACACCTCAGCTGTGGCTACCGAGCCAGCAGCAGTAGACCTCTTGATCCTCTGAACGCACCTCTGACGGCAGGCTTGACCCCATCTCATCCCGGGTGAAGCCATGCAAAATACTCCTCTTGGGCTGCACCCCTGCTCTGCAGGGTCCACACTGACTGTGTGGCACCTCTTGGAGCTTTTCCACAAGACAATGACACATGGAAGTTGCAAGCTGCAGCCTCAAAGCACCTTGGATAACATGAAAACAGAAGGCTTTTGGGATTCTTTTCTCATTTTCCTGACTGCTGGCACTCAGGATAGTCACCGATCAGCAAGGGAACTGAAGGGAAATGAGACACAGCTATTGCGATATAGTAAATAAGGAAACTGTGCCTTTATAAACATACCTCACCTGTGTCTTATTCCTGCATGCACTGACACTTTGAATGTTACTGCCACAACAGAGACCACATCAAGCTTTAAACTGTTTCCTTGTTAAAATCACTTTGATGCCAAATATATCTTACATAATATGGCCTGTATCCAAACTAACAAAAGCTTTCTGAAGAAATCAACATGCCTTAAATTAGACTTGCCTTAAGAATTTAAGTAAACTTAATAAACTCTTTAAGCCATACCAATCTCTTGGCTGTTTTAGATGTGCGTTATGCCTTCATATCCTATGAAAAGAAAACCAAGTAAAAGCATCTGCCAGCTGGTTCTTTGCACTAGGAACTACAACCATCATAAGCGGCCATAAAATGTGACTTTGAAAATTATGTACAGATGGGGCTATACTTTTAGTATTTTTAAGTTGTCGTGTTAGCCTGCATTTACTATAGATAAAAAGCAAATCACAATCTTTTCACAAATATCCTTCCCTTTAATTACTCAAAGTACCACCTTAGAGTCAACATCAATTCAGCACAAGACTAGTGACGAGTTTAAGCATGCACAAGCCAAAAGGAAATCAAACTACTAAGGAAAAAGGAATTACATCCTGCCAGACTAACAACTCGACTGTTTGTAGAAAAATTGACTGTATAAAATATACGCTATTATTTTTTTACAAGGAAAACACTTACTCTAACACATGGTCTGCAGTGGCTGCGTAATTCCCTGTCTGCAGACTACATTTACCTTCAGTACAGCGTTGATAGAAGAACAGCATCCCTGTTACCACTTCTGCTGATTAAAGAAAGAATTAAGAACACGGGACAACACCATAACCAAAAATAGTGCTGTCGCTGTGCGGGTTGCATACATCTTGTATCTCAGGCAACAACAACATTATATAAATGTTCAACAGTCCTTTTTAGTTCTCCAAAAGAGAGAGAGAGAAGCTCAAAGTTTTCTAGAGCACAGAAAATTTAGGTTCAGGTAAATGCTTTCTGCCCTGAACAGAGCCTCAGTAAAATAAACAAACTTTCATGAAATTCATGGATGCACCAACAATAACTCCTGTTGGCCCGCAAGGAGAGATTAAAAAAGAGAAATGCCAGCAACCTGCTCCTGAAGTCAAAACTAAATTCCTGTTCAAAACAAAATACAACGGTAGAGCTGCTGAGAATTTGGAGCTTTTGAATCAAAAATAATTCACATCTCAAATGTCGCTAAAATTATCAATCAATTCTCCCTTAACACTCGCTTCTCAAGGATCTCTTAAACGTGGGTTACTGTCTCACTAAATCTAAAAAGCTCCAATCTTAATCCAAGACACTATTAGAGAAATCTCTCAGAGGAACCAAGTTACTTTTTCACTTTCAGAAAGAATTCCACAAGAATATTCAAAAAATTCAGTCTGGCAGGCTGGTACCTCACTTTATCCTGTACAGTCTCACAGAAGATATTCAGTGTCATTTGCAATGCCAGTTCATATGCCTTGAAAAGACAAACTTTAGAATAAAGCTGTAGCTGTCACCATGTCAATTCAGAAGAATCTTTTATTCCTTATGGATAAGTATAGGCATTGCATTCTCCAAAGAAAGAAGCAATGGTCCTTCAATGTTTAGTGAGGGTCTGAAAAAATGTCATTCCACATTCTCACATGGATGGCAAACACATTAGAAATATATCTGTAAAAAGGAGATTTTGGTCCTGAAGCTCTTGCTCCGGTAAACGTTTGAGACGGGAGTCAGCATGAGAAAGTGTCATGGCAGATAAAATGTGATTCTAACTCGCCAAGAGTAATGCTCCACTACATGGCAGCAATGACTGGCTCAGTCTCCACCTGCCAAAATAAATTTACTGCCATTTAAGGTTGTTAAAATGTTTCCCCGATTAATCATTGCTTCACTGCAACATCTGCCCAAGATGACTGGTTAGCCCATGCGGTATGTTATGCAAGCGCAGGCCATGCCGACGCTCCGGCGTAACGTCACTCCGTGCCAGCCGCCAAGGGAAGAGCAGCAAAAGGAGTGGGAGACATACTCAAGGGTGGAGTATATCTAATCATCGCACGGCTGAAAAGCACCATCCCTCCCCGTGACACAACCAACCCGGATCCAGTGAAACTGGACCACCACTGAGCAGACAGGATCCTGCTAAAAACATTTCCCTGTCCAAAGAGTTTTCCCATTTTGACAGAAGGAATTTAAATTGAGAAGAATGAACTCATTTAGGTTTCCTACTGGTCACCCTGTTGCTGAAGCCCCGAGGGAGCACTAAAGCATTGATAACAATCACCTTTTAAGAAGTAGTATCTGTAAATATTAGGAAGAAATTCTGTAAATTATGGAACCCCAAAAGAAGCATCCTTAACAAGGCTAATTTCATCCTGGAAATACATAGCTCACACTTTTATTTAGGCCCTAGTGTTTAGCTTCACTCATTTAATCCATAAGTGGAGACAATTGCCTCTCATTTAACCTCCTCATTAATTTCAAAGGCAATTGCTCTTTAAACGCCTGGCTGATACACATACAGCAAAGACGACTGCTCCTGGCTCCAAACAAACTGTTTATAAAGAACAAGACAGGCCAGAGGACAAAGATGTTAGCAACAAAATGCTGGGGAATGGAAAAGAACGGGAAAGAGTGTCTTGAGCAGACAAAACCCCTGAAATTACAAATCTTTTTAACTTCTATTCCAGTTGTGTGTTCAAGTTCATCACACCAGTATTTGAGAACTGTCACACAAGACTCAACTGCAGATGCTGCTACTGGTCATACATTTTCTGGCAGGAAGAGCTTGCTTTGGATAAAGCATTAGGAACTTTTACCTTCCTTCTGGATGTTCCAGCAGGTGATGCTCTTGGAAGAGATCACAATGCTAGTAGCTGGGGTACTGTTTTCTGTACGCGATCAGCCCAGCTGCTTGCTCTCTGGGGAATCCGCACAGCAGAGTTTCCAGATCAAAAGCGTTTTTGCCCAGTTCTCTCATGCCCCATCCCCTCAGTTCCGAAATCTGCACAGCCCCTGAGAAATGCAGCTATGTGGCAGTTCACCCCCACAAAACCTGGTCCTTGCTGCAGCTGTAGTTTTGCAACAGCGAAACTATCGTTGAGATGGAGATTACCCAGGGACTATCTAGGAAATTAAAAACTGGGACTGGTGTGGCTCACACTAATTACCCACCAATACTCCCACGGGCTGCTGCAAGCAGGAGTCTGAGATATACAGAAACCAGCCAAGAGGTAGAGTCAATGGCAGGAATAACACGTTATTGCTTTCTGAAAGATGACCTTGGGCAATTTCCACTCCCAGTTAGAAAATCAAGGCAGATGGCAGGGCAGGGTAGCAGCAAAAACATTAATAGAGACATGCTCCAAATTCACCTGGGGTTTCTGTTTGTCTTTGGGTGGACAAGTCGGGGAAGGAAAAGCAAGCTCACCGATAAAGGCTGCCAGGTAAAGTTCAGTGACTACTGGATAAAATATTAGGTAGCCTAAATAATACACATTGTAATGGCACGTCCTATTTTTACTATACATGGATGTGGCAAATATGAGTCATCTTTGGAGGAAATCCCAAACTGCTCTCCTAGCACAGTCATATCTGTAGACAGAAAAGAAGGAACTAAGTCCATAACAAAAAAACCACGTCCACGTTAACACTGGTGTTGGCCAAATTTGTCAGGGAATTGCCGTCTGGACAATTTTAAAGAAAATGTTGATTAAGATCACAGGACAGTTATATTTGGAAAAAGAGAAACAATCTCATATACTATCTTCACAAGTATGATCTAATAAACAAATTTTCATGAGAACTCAAAATACACTTGGTAAGAAAGCAAGTCAAGCCAAGACAAGTAGATACTATCTACTTAATAGGAAGGTGACTTGGTGTTACTATTTCAACCTCTTTTCTATGATGTAATTCAAGGTAAATCCAGCAGGAAAGAGCCAAGCCACATGAAGAATGGCTAGTTGCACTCTGCAAATGTGAAATCCAAAAGCAAGAGTGACAAACACTGCAGTGGGATCCAGAAGCACCAGAAAATGATTAACAGCATGCGTAATTACAAAATGTAACAGCAAAGCAAAGACTTTGCACCAGGGTAAGATGAGGGATGCTTCTGTGGCTTCCAGAGAGTCAAGTGCCGGCTAAACAGCAAGGCCCTTAAGAACATTCCTGAAGACTGACATGCCAGAATGAAAAACTTAACACAAATGTGCTCAGAAAAGAGCATTTCAATTGACACAACCTACGAGCTCTCTGACGGGGCAGGCTG